>OZ010668.1:5734857-6332357 GCA_963932185.1 Troglohyphantes excavatus
ATAAGTGGCAAGGATTTTTACTTTCGGCAGTTAGAGTTTGAATTTTTGAAAATGAACATCCTTTCTTAGTGAGCAATTTTGGCTTAAAATGCCATGCTCCATGCCAAATTTAATTTTCATAGTTGTTGTAGTAAGGAATATCCCGTTATCCAATCATATTTTCACAATTTTGACATAAATTTTATAATTTTTTGACACTAATTTCGCCATTTTTATGTTATTTTTACAAATATGATCATATTTTAGTTCATTTGGAAATATTTGATTCATTTGTCGAAAATTTTTATTCATTCGGTGAAATTTTAATTTATTTGGCGATGTTTTTATTAACTTGGCGTAGGTTTTATTTATTTGGCGATATTTAGTCATCAGCCAATCAGAATGCTCCCGATTACATAATATTAAAATTTTCCATTGTTTCAATTTTATATTTTACATTGTTACATGTTCTCCATGTTAATCCTATGGGAAGGTTTCTAAAAAATCGTTATTTTGGCATTTCGAGTTCGAATTTTTAAAAATCCTTTCGTAGTGCATCTCTACGGCCCAAGATAAATCTGTGCTTCAAATTTCAGCACTCTAGGTCTTTTAGATCTGTAGATACCCAAACTAACGTCGCTACAAACATCGAAAAAGGGGTTTTACAACCCCTTAAATACGTTCGATTTGAACAAAAATAGCTTACTTTTCCTATTTAAGGTATAAGTAACAAATTTGCCAAATTTCATCTTCATAGGTATACGGTAAGTTGGAGAATTAGTGATGAGTGAATGAGTGGGGATTTCGCATTTATATATATAGATTTCAAAAAGTAGTTTTTAAATTATATCAATTTAAGTTTGAAAGAAATATAACTCATCATCGAGAAAAAGCGTTTAAAAGCTTGAATGTATGGTCTTCAAAATGCAGTTGTCATGTCAATAGAATACGATTATTAAAAGTTTTATTAATTGTAGAACTAAACTGTAGGTGTCAATTTCCTATAATATATTTAAAGATAAAAAATATCTCAAGATTTTGATTCCTGAAGCTAATCGAGGCCTCCGTGGCCGAGTGAATTAAGGCGTCAGCTGGGTATTCGAGGATTCCCGTTCGAACCTGTGTGAAGGACAAGACTAAGAATAGTAAAATAGTAGTGATATTGCGATCGGAGGGTTGCCAACTTTGCTACCAAACTACTAGAATGTCGTTCAGAACATCCACAAAAAAATTAACGGCGCGTATACGGGACTGGTATACGATAAATCTGATCGGGGTCCAAAGTCCCATCGTCTATTGAAGGCGTCGGTGCCAGCTTAAGTGTTATCCTCGTCATCTGACCATGGTTTAAAAATACGAGGCATCGTTTTCGGGTCTTTCCTTCGAGATATGCCCCGAGAACCGTTGCCAATAGCCCACTGTGAAGCTCTAGTGCGACGTTAATTAACCAAAACCAAACCAAACACCAATCCCGAAACTGATCAATAAGTACCAAAATGCGCAGAAAAAAACTAATTTGTCATTAAATAAACTATTAAATCGTTTCTATGCTTACTTAAATAGTCATGGGATTAAAATAAAAGCAGAAGGTTCCGAAATAGTAATAGAAAATGTTTACTTTAATAGACTTTTACTTTACCTTTCTTTGCAGGGTGGAAGGAATATCAAAATTGTAAAGTTATTTCACTGAACGAAAGTTTAATTGATATTTCTTATAGATGTTTTTATATTAAATATTTTATAGAGGTAGTTTTTAAAAGTAAGCGACATTTCCTAGATTTAAAAACAAAATAACTTAGAAAGTTTTCATCATATTAATTTTTTTTTGAAAACTGAAATCTCCATGAACTCAAATATAGACCCAACAGGCGTAAAAAAATAACATTTCAATATTATGCTCATTGGATCAGGGGATTGGCAGTTCCGTTTCTTGGTATTCCCTAAAAAAAACTTCCACTTGTATAGGGAACTGTTGCACGTTAAATCTATCATAGTCAAAAACACTAACCTTACTATCACATCCAACATGATTCAGTAACTTGCGTGCCGTGTTTTGTTGGCTTAGCATTTTTCGTTCTTGAGATATTGTGTTCAGACACACAACCCCCAACTCTCAGTCACAATAATAACGACCCGTTCTTTAGTTCCCTGTTCTTTAGTTCCCTTTGTACTCCACGAACACTTTGCGCTTTTCGTTCTTTCTATGGAACAGTTATTCGTTCTTATGTTCTTTTCCCTAGAATTTGTTATGGTTATAGAGAAAATAAACATAATTATCATGCCTAAATCAAGTGTGCGAGGTGCCAGTTCAGGTGTCCTCGTCCCCTGACCATGGGGTTCAAAATTATGAGGCAGCGTTCCCGAGTATTTCCTTCAGGGTAACGGGCCTCCAGTAGCCCAGTGGATAAAGGTATTCAGCTAGTAATCAGAGGATTGCTAGTTCGAGCCCGTGCGATGAACTTGACAAAGAAAAGTGTAAAAAAAGTAGTGATCGTGCAATCAGAGGGTTGCCAGCTTCAATACAAAAATACTAGAAAGTCTTCCAGAACATCCAACAAGCTTGTATACGGGACTGGTGCACGATAAATCTGATCCGGGTCCAAAGTCTTGACGCCTATTGAAGTCAGTTTGCCAGCTCAGGTGTTGTCCTCTTCATGTGAAAATGGTTCAAAAATACTAAGCATCGTTCCCGGGTCTTTCCTTCGAGATAGGCCCTGAACCGTCGCCAATATTCCACTGAGTAGCTCTAGTGCGACGTTTTTTAATCAAACCAAACCGAACAACTTTTGCTAATAACCCAATGTGAAGCTCTAGTTAATTCAACTAACTAAAACAATAAGCAGTGAGATTAAATTTAAGACCTTAAAAGCTTTTAAATTCATTTAAATAATAAAACAAATATTTTATTATAAAATACTAATATTTAAAATTTGAAATATTTCTAATTACAAAAAATACAAACATGAAAAAGTTTTATTAATCATGGGTAAAGTATATTTCAACACAAGAAATCTTAACAAATATATTTTAAAGCGTTAGCTTGATTAATATATTTGCTTTGAAGTGGCATTTTTTTTCACGATTTTAATAAATAAATTTTAAGCAAAACTTATAGATTTATTATACAAAAAATTAAAATTAGACATAGTAAATTTTATAAAACAAAACAAAAATTGAATGGTCTATTCATCTTTTATTTAGGTGCAATAGCAGTCAAATAAATGTAAATAATATATACTAAATTATTTTTTTTAATGTACTTCAAAGAAAAATGTTTGATGACATTGTTTTTTTTCGAAATATACAATCATTCTAAATGTAACTTCAAATAAAACTCCATTCAATTTCTACAAATAGGTCTAGATTTTGTATCAATAGCAATGAAAAAGTACGAAAGAAGATATGAAGAAGCAAAACTAAGGTTAAATTTGTTTTATGAATTGTTTATATACATTTTTGAATATGTTGTTACTTATATATATTGAAGAGTTTTGAAGCATACTTTTTAAAAATGTATACATGTAAATATCATGTTGTTGATATTATTACTCATGCATATTTGAAGTTAAAATTTAAATTATTTCATTCAGAAAATTTCGAATCTTCAAACAAATTTCATAATTTTTTGTAAGGTAATGTATTAAAAATATTTTAGTAAAAAAATAATTCCTACAAAAAAATATCTCTAAACAAGTTTATCTTCTTAAGATAAGTGAGATATAGGATAAATAAGATAAATGAGATATATGATAAATAAGATATCCTCGCCTTATTAACAAACTATGTAACTCCAAAAGGCAAGGTATTAGCATCCGTAGCGAAAGCTGCTTGGCGATGAAGTTCAAGTTTTTAACTTCTAAATGTGGAATTATTTAAAAAAGAAGTGATCGGAACACCTCAGCTTGAATTTCGTTGCCAAGAAGAGTTCACTAGGGTTGTTGAGTTAGTGTTTTGGAGTTAGAGAGCTTGTTAATTAAATCAACAATACACTGTTAATAGTAAATACTCAAAAATAAGTCAAATCTGCTCCGTTTTGAGTACATTCTATGCTTATAATGGCTCCGAATACATAAATTTCAATTGTGAAAAGGACATGTGCTCAAAAATGAGTACAATAAATAAAAATGAATAAGAGAGTTGATTCTGCCTTCATTAATCTCTTTCAATAAATATCGACAATTACAACCAAGACTAACCGGGAATAAACCCAAGATTCTCATTTACCGCTGTCCAACCAGCAAAAAAAGTCAGCATGAAACCTTCAACAAAATTGTCAAATTGAAGATTTTTTGAAGGTTTTATAAAGGATATTGAAACAAAAAACTGCAGTTTTTTTGAAGTTTTTAATTTTCCTGCATAAAACCTTTAAAATATCTGCATTATCCCTTCATGATTAAAAATTGAAGGTTTTTTGCAAGTTTTTATGATGGTTTGTTACAGTTTTTATCAAGGATATTGAAACACAAACCTTTAATTTTATAGATCTTCAAAAAACTGCAGTTTTCCTGTTTAAAACCTTCAATTTCAAAATTTTGATAAAGGTTTTATGCTGGACTTTTTTTGCTGAGCAGAGCCTTATCCATTAAACAACAGGGGCGAATTGAAGTAGTAATAAACAGAAGAAATGTTTAAAATGTATGCCAAAACAATGGGAAGTAAGAAACTTGAGTTGTATTTATTTGGCGATATTTTAATTCATTTGGCGACATTTACTCATCAGCCAATCAATATGAATCGTTTATCCCACTAGTGTCGAAAAATATTTTAGGTCGCCAAGGTGCTTTTAACAATAATGTTATAAAGGGATCGAGATGTAAATTTCCCATAGGGGTAATGTTAGAGAAAATGGAAAAAGTTCTATAACTTTTAAATGGTTACAGATATCCACATGAAACAAAGTGCAGATTTTAAAATAAGAACATATTGTTCAAATGGTGCAAGTTTTATAAAAATCCGTACAGTAGTTTTTAAGTTAAATCCGGACAAACAGACAGACATACAAAAAAATATTTAATGTGATTTTCGGAATCAGTGTATCCTAATTATTGAAGAAAACTCAAAATGAGGGGTTTTGTTTGATTCCACAGACAGACACTCCATTCTTATATATAAGTACTAGCAATGTGGCCCGGCGTTCCTCGTGGTCAATTTGCGCATGCGCAGTAAGAGTCTTGTCAGCGTAGCCATCGCATATGACTCTCTGTGCACTGTGAAAAATAAACTTTATCAAAATCCAGATTTATTAATATACTTTGAGTATTTTTTGAAATACCTAAATCTATTTTTATGTTCACGACTTTACATGCTATTGCGACTTCTATTTAAACTGATGTTTTTGTAAAATGTTTTTTTTTTGTGAAATAAAAATTCCTAAAATTTTTTCAATTGTATATTTTATGAATAAAAATTAAGAATTTAGTCACAATAAACCCATGTAGTAAACTTCACATTCATTAGTTTTAATATTGGCGACGCAATAATACATCAAAGAAAAATTATTGCATTCTTCCAAATCGAAATAATTTGCCGTATTTGGTGGAAGTTTTTTTTTGTGCCAATTGGCGACCGGGGTCTATATATCCGTCTTTCAACATAATTTCATATTTAATATTTACGGTTAATATTTCTTATAAAAATTAATTATCAAATATTTATTTTTGAATTCCAATAACATGTTTTTGAGGTGAAAATTTAAAAATTAGCTACATGGAGATATAAATATAGAAAACCTTAAGTTAAACTTTTAGGGTGGCCCATTTCAACAGCATAGTAATATTCCACTCCGTAACAAATAGCACTATTGTCATAAAGTTAAGTTGTTCGGAACATGAATACACATGGCGTCAGTCGAAAGAGCTGGTTTATCTTCCTCCTTCAGTTGGCGAGGTTTTTGTTAACGACCTTAATTTTGTTATTTGGACACAAATTTCGCCATTATGATGATATTTTTAAATATAGGACCTCTTATTTGGCAAAATTTTTATTCAATTAGAGAAAAATTGTATTAATTTGGCGATATTTTTTAATTTATTTGGCGATATTTTAATTCATTTGGCGACATTTACTCATCAGCCAATCAATATGAATCGTTTATCCCACTAGTGTCGAAAAATATTTTAGGTCGCCAAGGTGATTTTTAACAATAATGTTATAAAGGGATCGAGATGTAAATTTCCCATAGGGATAATGTTAGAGAAAATGGAAAAAGTTCTATAACTTTTAAATGGTTGCAGATATCCACATGAAACAAAGTGCAGATTTTAAACTAACAATCCGTGCAGTAGTTTTTGAGTTAAATCCGGACAGACAGACAAAAAAAATTTAATGTGATTTTCTGAATCAGTGTACCCTAATTCGTGAAGAAAACTCAAAATGAGGGGTTTTGTTTGATTCCACAGACATACACTCCATTCTTATATATAAGTATTGATTGATGAAATAAAGCTCGAACAAATTCGAAATTTTAATGAATTTTAAAAACTATTTTTTATTTAGTGTGTTAGCTGTTATATAAAATTCAATAACTAGATTTTATTTTGACAATTTGATCTTAAACTTTCATTTTAAAGATTTCACTTTAGTTTTCATCTCTCTTATTATCCCCTCGTGTAAAGTTTTTGTTTGTATTGTTTGACTTACAAAGTTGAAAAATAACCTATGCATTATCCACTTACAAAAATCTCCTTTTTAAATTGAAAATGGGTAATTCTAAAAACACGAAGTTGATCTGTCAAGAAAACTCTTTCAATATTGCTTCAGCAGATTTCAACTTGAAATCCATTATCGATCAAAATAGCAAGTTCTGGAAAAGGATTTGCATAAAAATGAAAGAAAAACGGCAAATGTCATCCAAACTAATACCGCATTTAAGCAAAACATAAAGAAGTTTGAAAATTCCCATTAAACTTTCGAAACTTCTGTCAATTAAAAATGAAAATCTTTACCCGCATTTTTGAAGAGCTACATCGCAAAGTGAACGATTTAATTTTAAATATTTTGCCAGCTCCCAGCTAAATTGACAAACGGATTTTCCAAAAACTGTTTTGAAAAATGTCAAAGGATAAAATAAAACACCAAATCCCGAAACGAAAAGTTTATCCTCTCACAGCCAGAGCTTTTACATCAAAAGTTTAATAAGAAATCCTACCACCCTACAAAGCCCTCCCTCCCCCCCCCCCTCGGAAAAACATGATTTAAATCCCTCGCTCAGACTAAAATTAAAATAAATATTTTTAATCCCATAAAATAATTTCTCGCCAAAAAAAATAATTACTCGCCAAAAAAAATAATTACTCGCCAAAAAAAAAAAATCTTGCCAAAAAAATCTCCAAAAAAAATATTTTCACACAAACTCCTAGAATTATCGCCTAAAAATGAATCCGGAACTCTGATTAGGTATTCTACCTCATAAATAGTTCATGGGAGATATGTGCATTTATTTATTCATTAGGCTGGGAGATGCTTTAATATGTTTTGCCAGAATCTTCCTTTTAAAAACGGTGGTCTATTCAGCGGAGAAGGAGGGGAAATTTATCGATTTCGGAAAAATGTCTGAGAACATTGCTTTTAGGCGAGCGACCTATTTGGTACCGGGGATTATAGTTTTTAAAGGAACGCTGATGGATAGTTAGTGGATCTAAAATACTTTTTATTTATGTCTTGTTAAGAAGAAAATTGTGTTTTTACCTTCCATTAAATGAATGCATTTTTTCTTTAAGGTTTTGTTTTCAGTGTAACTCAAGTAAATAACTTTAAAACTACTGCGTCGATTTATCTATTATTCCATATTTAGATATTTTTGAATAGAATTTTATGTGGTTAGTATTAATAAACAAAAATTGTAGATTGTTATAAAACTTTATATTGTGCCTCATCAAAATATATGCTGTTATATTTGAGACAAAAATTAAACTAACACTACTTACTTCCATTTATAAAGATAGAAAATATTACTCGTATTAGTGACGGCACGTGCACTACAGCAAGTACAGCCGGGCTGCAAATAAATTTATTAGTGTATTTTAAAACTAAAATTATATATTTTGTTAATTTTATTAAAAGAAGATTAAAATTGGAAATGAAGATGAAATTTCTACGGTAAGTAAAAAAGATCTCCGATAAATTGCAAACTGTTGCATTAATACACAAAATCAGGAGGGGAAAAATCTCCATTCAATCAAAACTGCAGCGAAGATTAGACAGATTATTATGCAGACAGATTATTAAGGGAATGTTTTTATAACAGTCTTTTTAAAAGCAATTTGTAATCCGCCATTTTAAGAAAACGGACTATTTATGTGTTACATTTGAAAAAGATCTCTTGATAATTTAGGGCTACCATGTTCTATTTATGTCTTCGAAAACGTTCTATTATAATCGGAAATCCATGCTATCTTTTTGTTATTTTTATTTTATTCCAATTATGATTTTTGACAAATTTAAAGTATTGTTTACCTTTTAACGGTTACTATATACGAAATGGGCTCATAATTGTTATGAAAAAAATTCTATTTCTTGAAAATTTGCTTTAAAAAAACGTGTATATCATAATTTAATTATATTGGCATATAATATTGCTCATGAGTGTGCATAAATTCTTGTTATTTATATGTAAGCTTATAAATTAATATTTAATAGAATATATAGCATATTTTCGAAGATAGTTATTTTTTAATTCGAATTCCGTGTATTTTCATAACATATACAATAATCGTTATACCTATACAATAATTGAAAATTATCGCTATATGAAGTAAAAAATAGTGTTTCAAGAAAATTTTAAGTAAATGACAACTGCATCCTATCTATTAATAAAAATAAGGCATATGGAAGATTTATAAGCATGTTTTTATTCTTTCAAAATTTTGTATATACACGGGTTTAGCCTATCACGGAAATATGTTTGATATGCATATAAATATATGCAACTATATAATTACTATTTTATAAAATCGCTTAAACTTATGAGTGTGTTTTTAAATAAGTAATGTACCTTTAAATTAATTTAAAGCAAAAAAAATCCAGTGATAATGGTACGCACTTCGTTTAATGCAGGAAAGTTCCGTCCGTACATTATTACAAACGAAACTTAACTGGGTTTCCAATGGCGGATTTGGTTATTTACAATATGCGTAGGCGAAAGCTCTCTGACAACGTAAGCATAGCGCGGACTAGTTAATTTAGGATGTCTATGGGTATTGGATGAAATTGGATATTTAGCTGTAGTTGCCAATCCCTACTAATAAAACTAGGAGAAAGGCACTTTTGACGCGAAACGTATTTCATTTTGGTTAGTGGGGGATCGCTTACTAAACCGCATGTAATGAAGACATATAACACTAATATCGCTTACATACACTGTAAAAAATGTGCTTAAAAATGAGTACATGGACGTACTCTTTTTCTTTTAGTGTAATCACATCTTATAGAGCGATGATGTACCCAAATTTAAGTAATCGGTACTTTTCAGGGCGGACGATATCAGGTAGACGGATTGGGTTCGATTCCAGGTAAGTCCTGGTTGTAATTGTCGCTTTGTTAAGATGGTTTGAACAGAAGCTGATATTAGCAATATTAAACCATTTTAAAATACAAATACAACGTTAAAATATGCAATTAAAATCCATCAAATCTGGACATGTTTCGGGAGATACATCTCCCTTCCTCAGCAGAAAATGAAAAGTATGTGTGCATTAGAATAGAAATAAACCTAGAATTGAAAGTTTTGCCAAAGAAAAAAACAAAACGACTATTTCAATCGGTTGGAGTTAACTAATTGTGTGCCAACAAGCGGGAAATACTGGGACTGCAAATGTTTCGTTGACAATCGAATCAATATTGCTAAAAATATGAAACGCCTCCAGGAAGTCAAGTTTTTTTACAGTGTAGTATGTACTTCTTTTTTGGACGAGTCTATGTTTCAACCTTCCCTCCACCCCTAACGGAAAGAGGGTTGAGGGGTATAAAGTAATCCTGCTCGAATCGTATTCCTGAAGGAAAACATCTCCAGTTCTCTTAATCCGCGGTATTTTTCCCCAGAAAAGAGGGATTCCTTAGGGAATATGAGCAGGAAGAACAAAGCCAAGAACGCCGAAAGGGATTTTTTTTATCAGATCGTTCAATGATAAAAATGGGAATTTTTCCTGAGGTACGTTTGTTTAATACTTTGTAGAGTAATTTTTTTTATCGCATGCATCGTTTCTTTATTTCGGATTTTAAAACGAACGCTGTTTTTAATGGCGATGCTGCGTAGCATTAAAGTTCACGATGTTGAAGTATTTCGTTTTGAAGATATTGATCGAGCTTTTACTAAGTAGTAATAGGTTTTTTGAAGTCGCGAAAGTATTCATGTGATCTCAAGTGCTAATTAAAGGAAGCTAAAACTTTTACAAATTTACTCTATAAGTATTTTTTTTTCTATTGCATATAATCATTAAATACGTTTTATGTATGTTCAATCCTGAATTTTAATTGTCCGATACTTAGGTCCTTATCAATTCTATCACACTGTTAAAATTAAGTACTCAAAAATAAGTCAAACGTACTCGTTTTTGATTACATACGATGCTTATAATGGCTATGAATACATAAGTTTCAAGTTTGAATAAGGCATGTACTCAAAAATTAAATTTAAAAGGGCAGATACTTGCCTATATAGGCTGCCTTCATAAACCACTTTCAAATAATATCAACAATTAAAACCAAGACTTACCGGGAATCGAACCCATATCATCAGGCACCACAGTTCTTAGCCTTATCCGCTAAACTGCAAGAAATTATAAACAGAATAAATGTTAAAAATGTGTGCAACAAGAATGGGAAGTAAGATAATTGAGTTGTAGTAACGCAGTTTCCATTTAAGCTATCAACATCAAATAATGTGGAAATCATCTTCTAAACAACTATTTTATGTGTCTCAGGTCGTTTTGTTAAGATGCCTTGACCAAAAGCTGAAATTAGTAATATTTAACCATACTGCTCAATTTTGAGAAAGTGCGGTTACTTAAATTTCAGTGCGTAATGGCTCATTTACGATGAAATTGTACTCAAAGAAAAACGTGTAGGTTCAGGTACTCATGTTTAAGTAATTTCTTTTTCAACAGTGCATATTCACTGTCTAGTGAAGATCTCTTGAGCACCGCTAGAGCAAGACAATGCGAAGTGTCAAACATCCGACACCGACCAAGAAACGGTTAATTTCAAATATTGATACATGTTAATTTTTTGTTAAAGTTCATTTCTGAACTTTTTTAGAATTCTACATTCAAATTCTTTGCTGGTTTTCAGAAGTTTCTAATTTCTAGGTGACCGCTTTGTAGACATTACATTAGGAGACGTTATTTTAGGAGTTTAGAGAAATAGTTAGCATTACATTCGAAAACCTTACTTATTAACAGCTTAGAGAAATTGTTAGTATTATATCCAAAAACTTTACACATTAGTGTTTTTAGAAGTCGTTAGAATTAAATCCGAAAACATACACATTATGAGTTTAGAAAAATCGTTAGTATTAAATTCGAAAACATTACGCATTAACAGTTTAGAAATATCGTTAGTAATAAAACCGAAAACCTTACACATTAAATGTATAAAGAAATCGTTAGTATTAAATTCGAAAACCTTACACATTAAGAGTTTAAAGAAATCGTTAGTATTAAAACCGAAAACTTTACACATTAAGAGTTTAAAGAAATCGTTAGTATTAAAACCGAAAACTTTACACATTAAGAGTTTAAAGAAATCGTTAGTATTAAAACCGGAAACTCTACACATTATGAGTTTTGAGGAATCGTTAGTATTAAATCAGAAAGCTTTACTGAATTAGTTCTTATTAAAACCGTCCAAGCGGACTTAACGTTTATATTTGTCCAAGAATCTCCAGTTTTCCCAGTAAATGCACATAAATTTTAAAATTCAGAAAATATAATTTGATGATTTTTAAAGCTATATGTATTATTATATTTTTTAATTTGATAGGAAATGCGTTTGTTGTATAAATAAACAAGATATCTTGCTTTGTTTAAATTAGGTACTTAAAAATAAGTAAAATGTACTTATTTTTGATTACTTTCGATGTTTATCATAACTCCGAATACATAAGTTTAATTTTTGAAAACTACATGTACTCAAAACTGAGCAAAAAAAAGGATTTGCTTGCCTACATAACATAGGCTGCCTTCATAAATCACTTTCAACAATTACAACCAGAACTTGTCGGGAATCGAACCCAATCTGTGTGCCTAATGTACACTAAAGTTTAAGGGCCGTTGTACCTCCACAGAGATGTGAAGAAGTTATAAACATAAGTATTGTTAAAAAGGCGTGTGAAAAGAATGGAAAGTGAGAGTTGTAATAACTCAGATTTCATTGAAGCAATCGACCTCAAATAATGTGAAAAAACATCTTCTGAACAACTATCATTGGCTGTGTGTTTCAAGCATTGCTACTTAAGTTCGATCCCCGGTTGGGTAACAACTGGTGATTTAATTTTTAATTTGCAAAATAATGTAAATATCTGTAAATTATTGTGTTCAGGTAGCTTCACTACTAATCCGTCTTTGTTTTGTTATGTCCCCGTATTTTACTTGATGGAAATTGTAACTCATTTAATATGTTCAATACAAATGCATTGACCTGATGGTTCCGACCCCCATTTTACTCTTTCAAAATTCATGGACATGCTCGCATGGCAGCTAATATTATTTTAATACGCTAAATTTATTAATAAAATCTTTTGCAATTTTTACATACTAAATGCAATCCTTAAAATATAATTTAAACTCATAAATTACAGCAAATAATAAATAAAATGAGCGAATATCCCTTTTAAATAATTCACAAAAAAAAACGAATTTATGGCAGCACCTCACGACTGCACCTCTTTAACTGCAACCGAAATTTTCGCTGTCGCTACATCAACAAGCCGAGGAATCCCCTCCAAGACAGACAACGTCGAACAAGGGCCTCCGTGGCTCATTCAGCTAAGAATTAAAGGCATTCAGCTATGAATCAAAAGATTCCTAGTTCGAGCATAATCGCTGAACTTCACAATGAAAATTAAAAAAGTTGTGATCTTGCGATCGTAGGGTTGCCAGCTTCACTAGAAAAATACTACTACTAAAATACTAAGAAAACTCGAATTTTGAGCTTTTTGCAACGTTACGAGTTTTTTGGTGCAACGTTTTACCACTAAGTGGTATCCGTGGTAGCACCGTAAATGGGTGAAACTAATCACCAAATGTTGGTTGCAGCTAAATGGGTACCAAATTTTGGTGCAAGATCGTACTAGTTTTTAACAGTGTAGAAAAGGTGTTTCATCTGGTAAATTTATAAAATGCTTAGTATTTTAATACATTTATAACAGTTATTGATTACTGTGAAATAAATTAATAATGTAATAGTTTTTTTTATATATTTTTTAATGTCATCCTAGAGAAAAGAATAAAATCACTTACATGTAATTCTATTTCAACAATAAAATCGCAAACGGTTTAAACTTGAACACGCCATTTTCTTATCGGCCAGGTATCCCAATGGATTAAGGCGTTCAGCTGCTAATCAGAGGATTGCTAGTTCCAGCCCGTGCGATGAACTTGACAAAGAAAAGAGTAGTGCTCTTTTAATCGGGTGGCCAGCTTCTCTACAAAAATACTAAAAAGGCGTCCAGAACATTTAACAAATTAAACCAGCGTGTAAACGGCGTGAGCACGATAAATCTGATCGTGGTTCCAAAGTTCTAGCGCCTATTGTAGGTGTGGGTGCCAGCTCATGTGTTATCCTCGTCATCTGACCATGGTTAAAAAAATACGATGCATCCTTCCCGGGTCTTTCATTCGAGATCCTAACCGTCGCTAATAGCCCACAGTGTAGCTCTAGTGCGACGTTAATTAACCAAACCAAAACAATCTAATATGTCTTATAAATTGTAAAACTATTATTAAATTGCTAAAATTAAATTCGGACTCTTGAGATGCAAAATCAAAATTCTACTAATTACACATAATTGACATATCCAATATTTCGAGCAACACACATCATTAGAGCTAATTAACAAATAATTCCGTTTGGTTTGACTCAATTCCCAATACAATTATAATTAACTAAAATTTGCAAAGTAATTGAGTAGCCGCCATCTTTCGATCAAAATCGATATCTTCCCATGCTTCGGAAACGGACAAAGAGCTTTCATTTTACGACTGTGAAATATTTCGATTCAAGAATTCGATTTTAATTTCAGCCTGAGAGGAAGTCCTTCCCCAAATTTTCTGGTAATCTTACATCTAAGAACGAATTACGATTTCGAAGAATATTTCCCAATCTTATGGAACAAAGCAACTTCGCGGACTTGTCTTTCTGTTTAAAACAGGTTTACGATTTCACAATTATTTTTATTATAAACTATTAAAAAAAGGTATTCAAAAAAAAGTAAAATCTACTCATTTTTTAATACATTCGATGCTTATCATGGCTCCGAATACATAAGTTTCAATTTTAAAAAAAAACATGTACTTAAAAATGAGTACAATGGGTAAAAATAAATAAAAAAGTGCAGATTGTAGCTTGCAAAGGCTGCCTTCATAAATCACATTCAATTAATATCGACAATCACAACCAAGATATACCAAGAATCGAACTCAGATTCAGAGGTACCTCAATCCAGAACCTTATCCATTAAATTACCAGGGCGACTTGAAGAAGTTATAAACAGATAAAATTAATAGAAGTTATAAAATGATAAAATTAATATAAAAATAAAAATATGGTTGCATCATGAAATATTCAGTACTATAAAAACTATGAAGATGAAATTTGGAATGGAGGTTAACTTTAAGTCAAAAATGTCCTCACTAAGAAGGGATTTTAAAAAATTCGAATTTTAAATGCCAAAATTAAAAACCCTCGCCTCTTATGCACTGACTTATCCCTAAATGTTTATCTTTGTGTATACCCAGGAAGATGAAATTTAACAGAGTTGTTAGTCAACATTCCATTGAAAATAATAAGCTATTTTTGTTTTTATCGCAAGTTTCTCAGGAGTGGAAAAACGTTAATTAAAACGGGAAAATGTTAAATTGGTGCTTCAAAAGAATGGAAAGTAAGAAAATTGAGTTGTAATAACTCAGTTTACATTTAAGCAATAAATATCAAATGATGTGCAAAACCATCTTCTGAACTTTAAGTTTTTTAGGTCGCTAAGATGGCTTGTTAAGATGGCTTGAAAAGAAGCTGAGATTAGAAATATTAAATTACACATTTGAGAAAGTACGATTACTTAAATTTGATTAGGTCATCGTTCTTTACGATGCAATTGCTCTCAAAAGAAAAACGAGTACGTTCAGGAACTCATTTTTAAGTACCTTTTTTTTATAGTGTATCTAAAGTCCTATAAAGTCCTATTTAAGGAACTTGTAATGAAGTTTTTATTATACCCTAATCAACATTTATTTGTGCGTTTTCATTATTTTGATTCGATTAACTTAACAAATAATTAATATTCTACAATAATGAAATAAATAAAAATAATCTTAAAAATATAATCTTAATATGTTTTTGGAAAACTAATGACATTTTGGCACGCAAGTGATTTTAATTTAAGACAAGACTTTTATTTAAATTTATTAGATTTAATAAATATTAATTAATGCTCTTCGTTAACCAAATAACTTTTATAGGAAGTTTTTGTATTTAAACCTCCTTAAAAATGTGTAATTGGAGGTAATATAAAAAAAATATTTTTTATGTCTTCTTAAAAGAAACGTAAAAGTATGAACCAGAGTGGCCAATAAATGATTTCCTACCTGTTAGTCTGCATTGAAAAGGTGATTATAAGAAAGTTTACCATCAATTATACAGAAGAATAAATAGACATAATGGACATTATCGGATACTACTGCACTTTACAATTTTAAAAAAATGAAGAAATAAAGATTTTACAATGGAAATGTGCTGTTACTAAAAAATATAACCACCAGGGCAGCGATAATTTAAAATGTTAACAGTACACTGTTGAAAATATAGATATTTTTGAATACCTATTATAAATAGGTATTCAAAAATAAGTCAAATGTAAACATATTTGATTACATTCAATGCTTATCATTGCTTCGAATACATAAGTTTCAATTTCGAAAGAGACATGTACTCAAAAATAAGCACAATGAATAAAAAAAGCAGATGTTAGCCTACATAGACTGAATTCATAAATCAACTTCAATAAATACTGACAATTACAACTAAGAGTTACCGGGAATCGAAGCCAGGTACTCAGGGATCTTAAACCAGTGCCTTATCCATTGTACTACCAGTAAAAAATGAGTAAATTGAATATAAAGAGCAGTAGCTTACGTACATAGGCTACCTTCATAAATCACTGTCAATAAATATCAACAATTACAACCATGGCTTACAAGGAATACATCAGGCACCGCAGTCTAATGTCCTACCCGTTGTTCTACCAGGGCGATGTGAGGAAGTTATAAACAAAAGAAATGTTTAAAAAAAAGTGTTTCAAAGAATGGGAAGTAAGATAATTGAGATGTAATAACTCAGTTTTCGTTTTAAGCAGTCGACAACAAATAATGTGGAAAGCCATACTCTGAACGCCTATTTTAAATTTGTCGAGTCGCTTTGTTAAAATGGCTTGAACAGAAGCTAATATTAGCAATATTAAATCACACTGCTCATTTTTGAGAAAACATGGTTACTTAAAATTTGATTAGGTTATCGCTCATTTACGATGGAATTGAGTTGTAATAACTCAGTTTAAATTTAAGCAATCGACATGAAACGATGTGGAAAACCATCTTCTGAATAACCATTTTAATTGCGTCAGCTCGCTCTGTTAAGATGGCTTGAACAGATACTAAGATTAACAATATTAAATCACACTGCTCATTTTTCAGAAAACTCGGTTACTTAAATTTGAGTACGTTATCGCTCATTTGCGATGCAATTGAGTTGTAGTAACCCAGATTAAATTCAAGCAATCGACATCAAATAATGTGAAAAACCATCTTCTGAACAACAATTTTAAGTTTGTCGTGTCGCTTTGTTAAGATGGCTTGAAAATAAGCTGAGATGAGCAATATTAAATCCCACTCCTCATTTTTGAGAAAACGCGGTTACTTAAATTTGAGTACGTCATCGCTCATTTATGATGCAATTATACTTAAATAAAAATAAGTAGGTCCAGGTAATCATTTTTAAGTACGAGTTTTTTTTACAGTGTGTAAACAAATTTCATTGAAGAGAGCTAAATCGGTCCGAGTAAAAAATTAAAGGTGAAGTACATTACCTATCAAATTTAGGCTAGTTTAAAGGAATATTCAAACGATGATAATACTTCACGATGATGAAACAATGGAGATAGAACAAAAGCAACTCTTTGTGGAACAAAGATAATTGCTTGTTATTTACTGTCTTCCTAACAAACAATTCGATGATGCTTGGCGAGAATATTCCATTTTAGAACGTCATAAAAGTACAATTTACGAGAAACGTGCATTGGGAAATTTAATTTTTGAAAAAAATGAAGAACAACTAAAGTAGCAAAAGACGAGTACACAGTTCTATACATGTATGTATTTAAGAAAATAAAATCGTAATTTTAAACGTTATACCTCTTTAATCTCAAAAAAAATGTAAAAAGAGAAAATTGTAGAGTTGTTTTCTCAGAAAAATAGTTTACTTTATATTTCTAATGAATGTATATTATATATTTGGTAATGTTTATTATATTTTAATGTAAATAGATTTCAAGAAACACCCAATCGCTTTGGATTTGAAAAATATTTCAACATCGAATATTTCAATAAATTAAAAAATTTATGTACATTCCCAGAAACACTAGACATCCATTAGCGACATAACGAGAGGGTTTATATAACAAGAAACCTTTTTATTATCAATAAATTACAACTATAAATATATTAGATCTTGCAGAGAAATGAAAATTTGAATTTGGATAGAAAGACACCTGGTAATCTTATAATGAATGTTATTCCAAAGCTTGTTTTATACGTTAATGGCTTTCCAAAATCGTATTGTTTCAAAACTCATCTACTGCGTCATAAGCTGTGAAATAACTTTATATTTATTTTTAAAATATTTATAAAATTTACTATTATGAATTGTGAGTGGGGTTGTGTACAAGCCCTTTCGACAAGAACTAGGAAGATAAAAACGAAATAACTATCTATAAAAAATACATTCAGTTTTCTATGAGCAAATCTGGATAAGACAACTTTTGGAACTGTGCTCCTCAATTGTAACTAATCTTGTACTTAAGATACCGAAAAAAAATATAGGTACTCCAAAATAAGTAAAATGTACTTCTTTTGATTATATTCTATGCTTATCATAGCATCGAATACATAAGTTTATTTTTTTTTTTAAATACATTTACTAAAAAATAAGTACACTGAGTAAAAATGAATAAAAAGAGCAGTAGCTTACCTACATAAGCTACCTTCATAAATTACTTTCAATAAATATGGACAATTACAACCAAGACTTACCGGGATAAGAACCCAGTCCCCCGACACCGCAGCTCCTTATCTGTTGTATTACCAGGGCGATGTGAAGAAGTTATATACAGAATAAATGCTAAAAAGGTGTGGCAAAAGAATGGAAAGCAATATAATTGAGTTGTAATAACTCAGTTTCCATTTATGCATACGAATTAAGATGTGGAAAACCATATTCTGAACAACTATTTTAAGTTTGCCATGTCTCATTGTTAAGATAACTTGAACAGAAGCGATAAATTAGCAATATTAAATCACACAGCTCATTTTTTAAAAAGTACGGTTGCTTAAATTTGAGTGCGCCAGCGATCATTTACGATGCAATTGTACCAAAGAAAAACGAATATGTTCAGGTACTCATTTTTAAGCACCTTTTTTACCTTTTTTTTACAGTCTTGTATTCTTATTGTTTATTTATATTAAATTTCTGAGATTATACGACCCTTCCTGATTTGTTTAACATGCATTACTTCATCCAAATACAACAATATTCATAAGAAATCAGTTTGCGATACGAAATGCATTAAATATATATAATGCTCAATACAAAAAGCGTACTAATATCTTTTGAGGGTCACATTGCTGTAATAGTGAAGCGTCACAATTAAATAAAGATTTTATTTGGGATTTGTATAAAAATATAAAAGTCAAAAAAACAATTTGTGTTTAACAGTACATAAAAATATATTGAAATACACATTTTTATACGGATCGCCAAACGAACTTAATGATACATATTATATGTCGTTCATTCAACTAACTCGTATAAATTTAAAGAACTAACTAACCACATAAATTTAGCCATCTAAAATTAACAGCTCATTTAAAATTTTAGCTCAAATTTGAAAAAAGCTCGAATAAAAATGTTTAAATGTACTTTCAATTAAATTGCAAAGGCAGAAATGTACTTAAATACAATATTGAAATTGTAATTAAATATTTTGTCAGCTCTTAACAATAGATTTTTTTTAATTTGCTTGTGTAATATTAGTAAAAGTAACAACGTCTAAATAAATTATGGGTATTTGAGTATACGATTATTATAAATAACATGAATTTTGTAAGAAATAAATATAAATTATTATGACATTATTCATATCTACAAAATACATCCATGAATATTATACTCACACAAATAAATCATTCCATTCTCAGTTATTTTTCACTTTTAAATGTTATTAATATGAAACTTCTTTTTGTATATTTATGCGGAATGGGTTCATTGCCATCATCTTTAAAAATGTATCCTTTTTCAACAAGGGTGAAATGGTAAACGGTTGGACTCAAAGCATTTTTTTGTATAGAGAGGCATTGTTAAAACAAAATGTTTAATCACATTATTATTTTGAATAAAATAGAACAAATAACAATCACCAACTCTTAAAATCTCAGTATATTTGATTATTAAGGGACTGTTATTGTAAAAGTATTTCTGAAAAATTTATATACCGCCATTATGATTTTTATTTTTTTAATTATTTATTATATTTGAAATAAAACGTCTGCTAGTATAATTTCTGGGTTAATTTGATTTTGAAAAATCTGCTGTATCTACATTATTTGTTTTGCAGGTGATTTTTTAATTCTTTAAGAATTAACTCAATTAGAAACTTTTGAAAAATGTTCTGACAAAACCAGAAAACTACGTGTTTTTTGTGATCAAAATGTGTTCTTTTTATTCATAATTTATTTTAAATAAACATATATATAGTTTAATTCTATTAACATATAAAAAGTATTAATAATTGTGTAGATATTTTTGTCATTTGTAAGTAAATTTTTGTAATTAAATTAGAGATTTATAAATAAGAAAACCATAAATTGCAATTATTATTATGTGCATATAAAGAACATATACTGAATCACTCATGCAGAAATAAATGTACACCTTCACAAAGATCATTCGAAAATTATCACTAAAATCACACTATATTCACTATAAAATAATCATTAAAATCACACGGTAATCTTTAGAAAATGATCATTAAAATCGCACAGTAATCATTAGAAAATGGTCAGTAAAAATCAGACTGTAAACACTAGAAAATTATCACTAAAGTCAAACTACGATCAGTAACAAAATTCTTTGGAAAAAATGATGCACTTCATACTAAAAGCGCGAAGAAAATTATCACTAAAATCATACGATGATTAGTAATAAAATACTTTTGAAAAGATTATGCACTTCAAACTAAAAGCACGATGAAAATTATTACTAAAATCCCACGACGATCACTAAAAAAGTACTTTGGAAAAGACCATGCACTTATCACTAAAAGCACGATGAAAATTATCACTAAAGTCACACGTTTAGTCTTAGAAATTTATCATTAAAATCACACAGTAATCAGTAGAAATTGATCACTAAAATCACACGTTAATCACTAATACATTATCATTTAAATCACACGGTAATCATTTGAATATCCTCACTAAAATCACACGGTAATCGCTCGTAAATGATCACGAAAATCACACAGTTATCACTAGAAATTGATCACTGAAATCACACGGTAATCACTAAAACATGGTCACTAAAATGACATGGTAATCACTGGAAAATTAGCATGAAACTCACAAGACGATCACTAAAAATATGCCATGGAAAAGACGATGCATTTAATATATATTAAAGCACTACACAATGATCGCAGAATTCACACGGCAATCACTGGAAAATGATCACTAAAATTACACGACGATCACTAAAAATATGCTACGGAAAAACGATGCATTTAATATATATTAAAGCACTAGAAAATGATCACTAAATTCACACAGTAATCACTGAAAAATGATCACTAAAATCACACGGCGATCATTAAAAACAATACTTCGGAAAAGACGATGCAGCATTTAATATATATATTAAAACCAACATCAACAAACTGAAGGGGGAAAAAACGTATTTGCAATTCCAATTCCCCAACCTGTAGCTCCCCTTATATATCCACCTATATCCCGCAACCCAGACAAACCGGAGCAAAACTTCAACAGGGGAGGGGGAGTAGAGCAACAAGTCATACCTGTTGTTTCCTCTCCTCCCTTTCTCCTCTGCTCTTTTAGCTCATCCTCCTCTCGATCCTGTTGCTCCTCTCTCCTGCAGACGATTCACATTTCACCTGACACAAAGAATCCGATTTTTTTTTTCCTGGTCCACCCCGATCTCCTGCAAGGATCTTTTTTTTTTATATGAGTCTTTGAGGGAACCTGGGGCTGGTGTGTCTTCTTTTGAGATGTGTCCTTTTACCTTGCGCTGTTGTATCCTGTGTGAGGGAACTTAGTCGTGTGAAGGCTCGATACCAAGAGTGGAAAGATTGAGGGGGGGGGGATTTGGTTGTCAGCGCCATCTCGTGGGGGGATATTGGATGGGCCTTGTTTTACCTGTTGGACCAAAATGAGTTTGAAACGTCAATTGCTAAAAACACATTATTCAAAATTAACAGTCGTTTGATTTTTCTACCGAGTTTTTAACCGACTATGGTGTAAATAGACGGGTAAATGATTGTTAGTTATGTATGCTATATATATACAACTGGCATAACATGTATGTTACTTATATCTGTTATGAATGCTATACATGTATACATGCACGTGAATTTTTTTATTCTTTCTTATTGCCTGATCGGAATAATACATACTTGTAGCATGTATAGATGAATGGATACTTGTAGCATGTATAGATGGATGGATGGATGGATGGATGGATTGATGGAGAGAGAGAGAGACAGATAGATAGTCTTCAGAATATTCGGTTTAATAAATGCCGGATAAACGAAATTATTTAAATGTATTTAAATTAATGAATGTTTTTACAAATTGTGATACTCTATTTAAGTAACTATATCGCAGAAATTTATCCAATTCCGGTTAAATGAATGACAGATAACCAAAAATTTACAGCATTTCATTTTAAATGAATATATCAACTATCCCAAAGAAAATAATATTTTAAAACTGTAAAAAAAAATTCCGATTTAACGATATTTCTAGTTATTGAATTTTACGGATAATTGAATACTAATAACAAAAGTTGTATTATATTTTATTTTAGAAGCAATAACAAAAGTTATATGATATTTTATTATAATATATTTACAAGCCAATAATTAAAAGCCGTATAACCATGTTTTGAAAAAATGAACTTTTCTTTATCTAGCAAGAAAAAGAAACGTTTTCTAATTAGTAAAGTATATTTTTAAACGATTACAGTAATTGAGAATTCCGAATAATTAAATGCCGGAAAACAGGATAATCCTTTCCAAAAGTTCACATTTAAGCCATTATATAGCCAACAAAAAATTTATCCAAATATCTGAAATAAAACTCAAATTATGCTAGAACGTATTTAAAAACAGTAATAAGAAATACATAAAGTCAGAATTAATGATATATCTCTTTGGCGCGTTTTGGCACTAGTATCCGGTAAATAAAGAGTTTTCATTATGTCTACCCACTTCAGTATAAAGCGTTAGAGTAAACGAGATTGCTTCTTCACTTTTGAAATTCTACTAACTCGAAAGGAAGCTGTCATTTTCCCGTTCTTTTTCGCTAAATTTATTAATATTACTTTTATTTAAATTTAACTGTAGAATATAATACTGACTTTTTTTAGTACTTAAAATAGAGAAGGTAAAAATTAATGAGGTTGTTTTGTGTAACATGGAATGTCTAGATATAAATTTAAATTTAAAACTGTTAAGTTTATATTTTTAAATCGTGATTTGATAATATTCACTTAAGTTGGTATGGCAACTTTTTTTTATTAGAAAATAAAATCTCTCAACAATTTACTTAAGCCAAACAATATTCACAATTGCATTTACACATGCATGTATTGATGTTTAATTCTGTTCACAAACAAACGAGCTAAGTCGCGTTTTTTTAAGGGGACACTACTAAAAATGCATGTTTTGTGTAAATGCAATTATGAATATTGTAAATGCATTTTTTAAAGGGATACAGTACCCAAAAAATTGCGAAATTGTTTATGATTAGAAATTAGCTCCAATTCATTGCATGTTTAGTGTAAATGCAATTGTGAATATTGTAAATGCATTTTTTAAAAGGATACAGTACCCAAAAAATTGCGAAATTGTTTATGATTAGAATTTTGCCCCAATTTATTGCATGTTTAGTGTAAATGCAATTGTGAATATTGTAAATGCATTTTTTAAAAGGATACAGTACCCAACAAATTGCGAAATTGTTTATGATTAGAATTTAGCTCCAATTCATTGCATGTTTAGTGTAAATGCAATTGTGAATATTGTAAATGCATTTTTTAAAATAACACAGTACCCAAAAAGTTGTTAAATTGTTTATAATTAGAATTTAGCTCAAATTCATTGCATGTTTAGTGTAAATGCAATTGTGAATATTGTAAATGCATTTTTTAAAAGGATACAGTACCCAAAAAATTGCGAAATTGTTTATGATTAGAATTTAGCTCCAATTCATTGCATGTTTAGTGTAAATGCAATTGTGAATATTGTAAACGCATTTTTTAAAAGGATACAGTACCCAACAAATTGCGAAATTGTTTATGATTAGAATATAGCTCCAATTCATTGCATGTTTAGTGTAAATGCAATTGTGAATATTGTAAATGCATTTTTTAAAAGGATACAGTACCCAACAAATTGCGAAATTGTTTATGATTAGAATTTAGCTCCAATTCATTGCATGTTTAGTGCAAATGCAATTGTGAATATTGTAAATGATTTTTTAAAATAACACAGTACCCAAAAAATTGTTAAATTGTTTATAATTAGAATTTAGCTCTAATTCATTGCATGTTTTGTGTAAATGCAATTGTGAATATTGTAAAAGCATTTTTTTAAGGGGGGCCCCAAAAAAAATTTTATTCGCATTTTTTTTTATTTCTTAAAACTATAGTTTTGAATTTTCTAAATACGATTACAAAATTCTTTTACTGCATCTTTGTTTTTGAATGTGATATTTGAGATTTTATGCTTGATTGACACAAGCGATTATCACGTAACAAAAACTTTTAAAACATTTTTTTCTCAGTATTTGTTTTTCCTTGAAATAATTTTTTTTCGAAACGTTGAGGCTTCTTTTATTATTAATGGAGAAAATTAAAATTTTTAGCATATTACAAAATATGTGCATTGGCATGCAAATAAGTTATATTAGTAGTATTTTTAAGTACAAAAATTAAAACATTTGAATTTTAAGGAAATTTTTTGTGATTTTATGATTACATACTTATATAAAAATCAAATACATGTAGTAAACAAAATTTAATGCCAATTCGTTTGCATTATATTTCGAAGCATCTGAGAAAAAATTTGATAACAAAAATATAAATGTTTAAAAAAGTCTGAGCGTTTAAAAAAAATTTACAAAAATTAAAATAGTTTAAATTTTGAAAAATCTGCAAACAATTATGGAATTTTTGGGTGAAATATTGATTTCTTATGTAAATTTAAATATTCCACAATAAATTTTTTATTCAAAATATTTTTTTTTAAATATTAAGTGGTACCGTGACCCTATAATATATTGCTCGAAGGAAGAAACCTTAAACAGTTTAATCGAAAAGATTTTAATATTCGTAACGTTATATTACTTCCTGTTTAATATTTTAAGAAAAATATATTATGTATTTTGGTGTCTTACTCTTCGATATAGAATATTTTAAAGAAAGTTCATTCAAAGCAAGTCATACATAATTTTGGGACGATGTATAATTTTAAATAAAATATAAACTTCTCCATATCTAAAAAATCATTAGAATCCATTCAATATAATATTGATGGCTAAACACACAATCATTAAATGTCAAAATTTTTAATTTTTCTTAAAACGCATAAAACAGGATTTCTTACTTGGGCATTTTCCATACTTAACGACCTTAAAACGTGAACAACAAAATTATTATTTGGAAGGGACATACCAAAGATAGTGAAGACTATATATATAAGATGTTTTCGTTCTCGCGCTGTCTGACGGAAGGCGGGGAAATCAAATTTTTGACGTCATAGACACGCCTACCTTCGCCTTCTGTGGGCGTGTCTAATGCTCTCGTATGTACAGTCGTTTTAGGGTCTATAGAGCAAACTTAATTTAACAAGAATACTTTTTTGTAACTAATCATGAATTTATTTAAAAGAAACATTTGAAATTTGCTTCAAAAAACAATTTGAATCGATTTGCAGTCGATCTACCATCTATTCGTTTTTTTTTTTGTAAACTATTTAAAAATGATAATCGCTATTTTTATTTATAATTTACTGTATTTTATGAGTTAAAATTATATTTTAAGGATTGCATTTAGTATGTAAAAATTGCAAAAGATTTTCTTAATAAATAAAGCGTATTAAAAAAATATTAGCTGCCATGAAATCATGACCATGAATTTTGAAAAAGTAAAATAGGGGTCAAAACCATCATATCAATGCATTTGTATTGGACATATTAAATGAGTTACAATTTCAATCAAGTAAAATACGGGGACATAACAAAACAAGGACTGATTAGTAGTGAAGCTACCTGAATACAATTATTTACAGTTATTTACATTAATTTGTTAATTAAAAATAAAATCACCAGTTGTTACCCAACCGGGGGTCGAACCTAAGTAGCAATGCTTGAAACACACAGCCAATGAGAATGATCAAACACCCATAGTAAGGCGGAGCAAAAATGACGTCAAAAATGTGCTTTCCTTGCCCACTTTCAAAAAGCGAAAAACAAGCACACCTTCTATATATAGTCTCCATTATCCTTGGGTACATACAATGTTTTGAGCAAGAGAAAAAATTTAGGTACCACTTTACATTGTTACACTGTAAAAACAGATACTCAAAAATAAATAAAATGGACAAATTTTTCTTACATTCCATGCTTATCCTGGCTCCCAATGCATTTTTTTTTTTTTTTAAAAGGCATCTACACAAAAATAACTACAATAAGTAATAATGAATAAAAAGAGTTGATACTACCCTACATAGCCTGCCTCCATAAATCACTTTCAATAAATATCGGTAATTACAACCCAGACTTACCAGGAATCGAACCCAGATCCTCAAGCACCCCAGTCCATTGCCTTATCCGTTATAATACTAGAACGAAGTGAAGAAGTTATAAACGGAAGAAATGTTAAATAGGCGTGCCAAAAGAATTGAAAATAATAAAATTGAATTGTAATAATTCAGTTTCCCTTTCAGCAATCGACATCAAATAACGTGGAAAACCATCTTCTGAACACCTATTTTAAATGTGTCAGGTCGATTTGTTAAGATGGCTTGAACAGAAAAACAAATTAGCAATATTAAATTACACTGATCATTTTTTAGAAAGTACGATTGCTTAAATTTGAGAAAGCCATCGCTCATTTACGATGCAATTGTACTCAAAGAAAACCAGTAGATTTAGGTACTCATTTTTAAATACCTTTTTTTCAGTGTATTTTTGTTTCAAAAGGACATTCATGATAGAAGTTATTGTTAAAGTTGAAAAATGCAAACACTGACGTTGGCGGAGACAAAGTGCATAAAAATAAACACACAATTATAATGTTTGGTAGAATACATAGCATAAACTACATTCCGCATCTACCTAAGTTTGTGTGTATCTTAAAAAATAATAATTTTATAGTTATGAAATTTTAAAATATCAGTAACCATTTGCACTCGAATGCACAATCAGTCGCCAAAATAATGTGTTCTTCGGTTCTCTGTTCTTCAAATTCAACGAGAACGGCATGTTCTTGAACATAAAAAAGTATTTATTCCGTTGTAAAATTTTAAAATACTATTAATCCTTTGCACTCGAATGCACTCTCAGTCGCCAAAATAATAGCATGTTCTTTTGTTCTCTGTTCTTCATATTCAACGAGAACTGCATGTTCTTGAACATAAAAAAGTATTTATTCCGTTATAAAATTTTAAAATATCATTAACCCTTTGCATTCGAATGCACTCTCAGTCGCCAAAATAATAGCATGTTCTTTTGTTCTCTGTCCTTCAAATTCAACGAGAACTGCATGTTATTAAACATAAAAAAGCATTTATTCGGTTATAAAATTTTAAAATATCATTAACCCTTTGCACTAGAATGCACTTTCAGTCGCCAAAATAAGGACATGTTCTTCTGTTCTTTAAATTCAACGAGAACGGCATGCTCTTGAACATAAAAAAGTATTTATTCCGTTATAAAATTTTAAAATATCATTAACCCTTTGCATTCGAATGCACTCTCAGTCGCCAAAATAATAGCATGTTCTTTTGTTCTCTGTCCTTCAAATTCAACGAGAACTGCATGTTATTAAACATAAAAAAGCATTTATTCGGTTATAAAATTTTAAAATATCATTAACCCTTTGCACTAGAATGCACTTTCAGTCGCCAAAATAAGGACATGTTCTTCTGTTCTTTAAATTCAACGAGAACGGCATGCTCTTGAACATAAAAAAGTATTTATTCCGTTATAAAATTTTAAAATATCATTAACCCTTTGCATTCGAATGCACTCTCAGTCGCCAAAATAATAGCATGTTCTTTTGTTCTCTGTCCTTCAAATTCAACGAGAACTGCATGTTATTAAACATAAAAAAGCATTTATTCGGTTATAAAATTTTAAAATATCATTAACCCTTTGCACTAGAATGCACTTTCAGTCGCCAAAATAAGGACATGTTCTTCTGTTCTTTAAATTCAACGAGAACGGCATGCTCTTGAACATAAAAAAGTATTTACTCCGTTGTAAAATATTAAAATAATATTAATCCTTTGCACTCTAATGCCATACCTCCATTGCCAAACACTCTAGGGAACATGGTCATAAATTTAATTTTTCTAACTCGCATTTAATTTGCAAACCCAAATCTCCAGTTGAACTTGACTTCCTGGAGGCGTTTCATATTTTTAGCAATATTGATTCGATTGTCAATGAAACGTTTGCGGTCCCAGTATTTCCCGCTTGTTGGCAGACAATAGTTAACTCCAACCGATTGTAATAGTTTTTTAGTTTTTTGGTCTTTGGTAACATTTTAGATTACTTGGGTTTATTTATATTTCATTACACACAGACTTTACATTTTCCGCTGATGAAGGGTGATGTATCTCCCGAAACATGTCCGGATTATTACGGACTTTTATTGCGTATTTTAACGTTGCATTTATATTTTAATATTCTAAACGCAATAAGACGAGTTTTTATCTTAAATGTTATATACCACTAAATATATGTTTCGTGTACTGAAAAAGATATTTAGCTTCATGCATAATTTTTTTTAATTTTATAACTATACACCCTAAAGGTAGAAATAACACGCTAAAGAATACATCTTTAAAAAGAAAAGCATGCAACTGTTCCATAAAAAGAACATAAATATCAAACACGTTCCCCGGGCGCAAAAGGTTAAATTTTCAGTCACTTTTTTAAAACCGCAACGAATGCATAAAACTCCATATTTCTTTATTTGACTAGTATCAACTACAATGTAAAAAATAAATAGTACATAAAAATTACTACCTGAACCTACTCATTTACTTTGCGTTCAATTACATCGTAAATGAGCGATAACGTACTCAGATTTAAGTAACCGTACTTTCTCAAAAATGAGTAGTGTCATTTACTAGTTCTAACCTTAGCTTCTATTCAAGCCATTTTAAAAAAGAGACGTGACAAACTTAGAATAGTTGTTCAGAAGATAGTTTTCCACATTATTTGATGTCGGTTGCTTAAATGGAAGCTGAGTTATTACAACTGAATTATCTTACTTTCCATTCTTTTCGCACACCTTTTTAATATAGCTTCTGTTTATAACTTCTTCAAGTTGTCCTTGTAGTTTAACGGATAGGGCTCTGGACTGTGGTGTCTGAGGATCTGGGTGCAATTCCCTGTACTTCTTGGCTGCAATTGTCGATATTCATTGAAAATGAATGATATTTATGAAGGCAGCCTATGTAGGAATAGCATCTGCTCTTTTTATTCATTATACTCATTTTTTAGTACATTTCTTTTTCAAAATTGAAACTTATGTATTCGGAGGCATGATAAGCATCGAATGTACTCAAAAATGAGTACATTTTACTTATTTTTGAGTATCTATTTTTAACAGTGTACTTCAGTATAACTAGAATTTAAACTTTTGAATAATCTTGATTACTTAATTAATAGAGATAATGTTACTAAAAATATGTATGGTTTACGTTAAATTTTATATTATAAATCAAACAAAATAACAGTATTTCCCAAGGATAGTGAAGACTATATATATATATAAGGTGTGCTCGTACTCGCGCTGTCTGACGGAAGGCGGGGAAAGCAACTATTTGACGTCATAATGACCCCTACCTTCGCGTCTGTGGGAGTGTCTACACAGTCGTTTTAGAGTCTACAGAGCAAACTTAATTTACCAAGAATTCGTGTTTGTAACTAATCATGAATATATTTATAAGAAAATAGTTAAAGTTTCCTTCAAAAAACAATCTGAATCGATTTGCAGATTAGTTTAGTTAATAAAATATCTCGAAATTAATTCAAGCCAATTTGAACCAATGGTTTGTGGCGTGCTGCCATCTATTCGTTTTTTTGTGAACTATTTAAAAATGATATTCGCAATTTTATTTAGAATTTGCTAAATTTTAAGAGTTTAAATTATATTTTAAGGTTTGTATTTAGTATGTAAAATTGCAAAAGAGTTGCTTAATAAATTAAGCGTATTAAAATAATATTAGCTGCCACGAGAGCTTGTCCATGAATTTTGAAAGAGATATTTACATTATTTTGCTAATTAAAAATTAAATCACCAGTTAATCGGGGATCGAACCCAAGTAGCAATGCTTGATACACACAGCCAATGAGAATGATCAAAAATCCATAGTAAGGCGGAGCAAAAATGACGTCAAATAGTTGCTTTCCTTGCCCACTTTCAAAAAGCGAAACACGAGCACATCTTCTATATATAGTCTTCACTATCCTTGAGTATTTCCATAATAAACACGAGTATCTAGTTCTTGGATTTTACGAAATAGTAACGCATTGTTTTGGCGATAGTTCACGAGCGATTGCTTTATTTTACAAATAAATTCAATTAAAAAATATATTTCTCAGAAATGCTGGATATATATAAAAAACTGTTAAAAACTGTCACATAAACAATCAATCTGACAAGCTAAACAGTTGAAGAAGCGATTGGAAGAAGAGGTAAAATGACTAAAATCACTTTCCGATATAAACAGCTTTTTCCCTGACAGCAATTCGTAGAAAAGGATCGCTTTCCGTTGAGCAACCACTATTTGTCACTAAGGAAAATAATGGAGCAAGGCTGTTACCTATTCATCGACCGTAAACGCTATTAGTGGTAGTAGGTTAACAGACGTAACACGTTTTCGAACATTTGGCATTTAGGTTCATTTAATGAAATCGAACCATTATAAGTGCAACATATACTTTTTACTGCTCTGTAACTGTCTGAATAAATCATGCAGAGCCATATAATTTAGACAGAAGAAGTTAATGTACTAAAAGATTTTATTTACATTAAAATTAGATTTTTTTTTTCAGAAATGTTAGTTAATCCCGTCTTTTACTTTTCCTTTACATTGTTTGTCAATATAATTTTTACTTCCTTAATTTAGTACTTCTATTGCCACACGGTAGTATAGTATTGGATTAACTTGGGATTTTTACGGTGTTAAAATATTTCGTAGGTTAGGATAAAAAACAAGGTACATTTCAATCAACCAATCACGACGCTTGATCGTTCTTCGCAACGCGTAAGAATGTAAGGTGTGAAAATATGGTGGCGAGGGGTTTCGGGTGCCTCAACATGCTAAACGGCTTTCTTGATTGGCGCTAAATTCATTCGCCTAAAAAAAACCTCGCCAAACTAAATTGTTTAGAATGTTCCAATCGATTTTTCCTGTTTTAATCACAGATATGCCTCGTCGAATCATCTCCGATGAACAAAAGACACAAGCTCCACACCCTAAAGAGGGGATTGCATGCTTTTTCCCGCCGTTAGACGCCTGCTGGAATCGTGATTTTCCACTTCTTTCCCTGGGAAAATAGAACGTTGAATAACCGAGTGAAGTGGAAAGAAGACCATTTAATCGAAACGGCTGCGAATTAAACGCCTGCAGGTGTCCCGCTAATGGGACGATAGAAGCGGAAAGGTGTGGAATGCCTGGAACCAAGAGATAAAGAATTGTGTGTAATGAAACGATGGAGTTGATGAAGTGTTGGTTAAAAATAAAGACTAATACTCGCTTAAAAGGATTCTCGAGAAAAAAAACCTGTTTATTCTGCACCAATAATTGTTTGCTGAACAATAGCTAATTATATGTTAAGCATGTTTTTTTGAGCTGAGTAATTATAAAGGAGCTTGAAGGTTGAAGAGTATTTGATTTGTGAATCTTGGCTTAATGTATTTTATTTGTATTTATAAGATAATTAAAAAGTTAGTGTCATTTAAAATTTTATAAAGATTCCAAGTATTAAATAAAGATTATATTATTACAAATACAAATAACGTCGATCGATTAAAAAATCTACTCCCGTTATAAGGTTAGTTCTGTCTACACTGTAAAAAAATTTGCCTAAAAATGAGAACATGGACGTACTCGTTTTTTCTTTGAGTACAATTGCATCGTAAATGAGCGATGACGTACTCAAATTTAAGTAATCGTACTTTCTCAAAAATGAGCTGTATGCTAATATCAGTTTCTGTTCAAGCCGTCTTAACAAAGCGACCTGGCAAACTTAAAAAAGGTGTTCCGAAGATAGTTTTCCTACATTATTTGATGTTGATTGCTTAAATGGAAATTAAGTTATTACGACTCAATTATCTTACTTCCCAGTATTTTGCCACGCTTTTTCAACATTACTTATGTTTATAACTTCTTCAAGTCCCTTTTGTAGTACAACGGATAAGGCCCTGGAATTCGGTGCGGAAGACATGATGTAGATGGATTGGGTTCGATCCCCGGTAAGTCCTAGTTGTAATTGTTAAGATTTCAAGCAACTGCTCATTTTATTAATTTTACTCATTTTCAAAAATGAAACTTATTTATTCGCAGCTATGATAAGCATGGAATGTAATCAAAAATGAGTACATTTAACTTTTTTTTAAGTACCTATTTTTAAGAGTGTATGTAACATGTAATAATATAAAAAGTTGCTATTCATACTACTAAGATTAACTTAAGGCTAAATTATTTATTTAGAAGTGTATTAAATATTAATTCTACCCGGAAAGTATATTTTCCCATTGAGTCAATAGAATAAAATTCTGAAAACATTTAACTTAATTAAACTAGAAACAATTAGGCATCAATTTAAGAAAAAACTAGAAACAATTAGGCATCAATTTAAGAAAGTGTTATTAATTTGCGAGTTAACAAGATAGGAAATAAATTGTCAGTCATCTGGATAAGGAAGAGTATGATTTAAAACTATTTAAATTTACAAGAAATAAGTTAGCATAGTAATATTAAATAATAGTAATCTTTTTACATTATCCATGATTTATCAATGCATATCCACTTGCTTTTTAATACTACCACTCTTGAAGAATTAACAATATAATCAGGATTAATCAATCAATATAATCAACTATTTTATTTGTCTATTATTATGTTATAAAAGTTATGCTTTCTACCCCTCCCGATTTAGCTTTGATTTGTATAACTTAAATCTAACATCTCTAGTGCTATTGACAATATTAAATTCCAATCAGTCCACATCACCCAATTTTATAAATATGGTTAGCTGAATAAGGTCCTATCTAATCCTTCTCTCCTCGAGTGTATACATATTTAAATATTTAAGCTTATGTCTATAATTTATTCTCTAAGCACCCTGAAATATTTCCGTGGTCCTGTATTAAAACTGTTCTAACTAAATAATATATTTTAACCCTCTAGTGCGTGAATTTTCTTTTTTAATAAAATTTTAAAAAATCGTTTTTTTTTTGTCCTTGGACCGATGACAAAATATACCAAAGACGCCTAAGTGCCTATTTAATTAAATAATTCATTAAAACCTTTGTGTAGCGTATATACAACATCATGTCTAATTACTAAAATAATTTTCAAAAAATATGAAAATATATATAGTTAAATACAATGTACACACCTCTAGTATTAACTAGGATTTATTGTAGAGCGATATTATACTAGTTAGTAATAAATCAATCTTCGAAAACTTCACCTTCACGAGCCAGTTTTAGAACAATGGACCTCGAAGCAACTGATTGCCTTTATCACAATCGTTTTTAAAAGGTACGGGACCTAGCGGCGGTCATAAGAACTAGTCACATGGTGACAATACTATAATAGTTAAGATAAAACTCAATAGATGCGACTAACGGTCATTTTAAAGTTGTGTAGCATATATTATATGCTATGCACTAGAGGGTGAAAGATAAAACGAACAGAATTCTGTTGCCGGAAGTTAAAATTCCCCAACTTCAATTTTTTTAGATCATCCGATTTTTGCTTGAAAAATACACGTTTTTATGACATTAAAAATTCATAAATCAAATATAATGGTAGGTATAGTAAAATTTCTATTGGCCCTTCCTCTAGTTCGAGTTTGTTTTTGATAAAAGAAGGCCCTATATAACAAATAAATACTAAAAAGTCCATAAATTCATGATGAACGTACATAAGAAAGCATGGTAAACTTACATGTTAAAAGAAAATATAACTATATCACCAAAATAAAATTTTGAACATACAAACAACTACTTTTAGACAATAAAAAACCTTTAAAAATATAAAAACTTTGATGCAGGTGATAAACTTGGTTTTTCCTGTTTCCTGTAAAGTTTTGCTTTTTGAAGTCAAGTCCTTCTTCTTACGACGACAGAATTGAATTGCATATTCAAGAAGTTGCCTGACGAAACTCCTACAGTGTATTTCATTTTCTATCTTGTCTTAACGTATTTTATATGCATTTATAAGATAACAAAATATACTAGTAATTTAAAGCTACACATTATATAAAGATTTTGAGTATGAAATAAAAATGGCGTTAGTAATATTATTTTAGTACGATAATATTCGTCGTGTCAAAGCAGTGTATTTCCGTTTTAATATCACCGGATCCTAGCAATGCATATGTATTTTTAAATTTATAAAAATAAGGTATATTATAATATTGTTTTATTATAATAATTTCTGGTACTCGTGCGGGAAAATGGATTAAGAATTATTTCAAAACAAGCATTCCAAAACATTGTTTATTTTAGATATATTGCTTAAAAAAAGACTGTACCGATTTTCTTTAAAATTCTCATAGCAACAACTTATATTTAGAAGTAGTTAGAGTTAAGTGTATTGAAATCTGCTGCAAGTTAATGAAAATAAAGAGAAGATGGTTTTGATCTGTAAACTTTGGAAAATGTAATAAAAAGTGATATTTAGGAGAAACTATTTGAATGAACACATTTTCCGAAATTTCTCAAGTAACTTATATTACTTCATTGATCACACTTTAAGCAGGTCCGTCACATCAGAGGGTTCGGGGGGGGGGGGGAGACCCCCTCAAACCCTCTCACCCCCATATCAATAATCTGGAAACCTAAAAAGTTGGGAATTTCAAGATTTAAAAATGTATAACTAGGGAAAATTTATGTTACAAGAAAATTAATATTATTAGCAAATGAAAACGAGGGAAGATTAGAAAATGCGCAACTTGTAAGATGAAACTTAAATAAAACCTCTGAACGGACACTGCATTGGATAACATGCTGCATCAATAGTTTCGAGAAAATTGTTTAATATTACCTATAAAAAAGTTGACAAATATCGATAAGTTGGAACTGGGAATTTTTAGCACTGTTGAGATGGGAATTTCGATTCGTTAAGTTTAGTTTGGTTAATTAACATCGAACTAGAGTTGCACATTTGACTAGTGGGGCTTTGGGGCCTATGTCGAAAGAAAGAACCGGCAATAATGCCTCACATTTTTTAACCAAGGTCAGACAACGAGAAGATAACACCTCAGCTGGTACATACCAGACGCCGTTAAGTTGGGAATTTTTAATCGTTAAGTTAGGAATTGTTTTAGGCATACATTTAAAATAACTCATCATACATTCCTCTACTATATTTATAAGAAATATCTTATTGTATGTTGTTTCACATTAAAACGTACAATTACCTACAAGTAACATGCAATAACCTGCCAAATCAGCGTACACATTTTTAAAACACCCGTTTGCATTTAATTCGTAACTTAACTTAACTGCGTACCTTACTATAATAAAAATTATGTACAGCGCCATCTATTTCCGAAACCATAAACTACTTGCTCCCTCAAAACCAATCATCGATTATTTGATGATATCCGCTGACCAACTATTTGTTGTACCTCATAAAATTATACGAAAATAGATATATTGTTTTATTTTAAAATACAAATACAACGTTAAAATACGCAATAAAAATCCATCAAATCTGGACATGTTTCGGGAGATACATCTCCTTTCATCTCCCTTCATTAGCCTGCTGATGAAGGGAGATGTATCTCCCGAAACATGTCCATATTTGATGGATTTTTATCGCGTATTTTGACGTTGTATTTGTATTTTAAAATTCTTAACGCAATGTTCTAAAAGACGAGTTTTTATCTTATATTGTTTCATGTTTAGTTTGGTTTAAACAGGTATAAGATGATAAACATGATTCATTCACAGATATTTTTATAAATGTTTATTCCTTTTCAGTCCTAACTTCGTTGCCATGCTGACGATTTCCGTCTTAACAAAGCGACCTAGCAAACTTAAAACATTTGTTCAGAAGATGGTTTTTCACATTATTTGGTGTCGATTGCCTATATGAAAACTGAGTTATTACGACCCAATTATCTTACACCCCACGCCTTTTTAACATTACTTCTATTTATATATATATATATATATATATATATATATATATATATATATATATATATATATATATATATATATATATATATATATATATATATATATATATATATATATATATATATATATATATATATATATATATATATATATATATATATATATATATATATATATATATATATATATATATATATATATATATATATATATATATATATATATATATATATATATATATATATATATATATATATATATATATATATATATATATATATATATATATATATATATATATATATATATATATATATATATAACTTCTTCACGTAGCTCTCGTAGTACAACGGATATGTCCCTGGACTTCGGTGCGGATTACATTAGGATGACGGATTGCTTACGATTCCTGGTAATTCCAGGTTGTAATTGTTGAAAGTGATTTATGAAGACAGCCTGTGCAGACAAGTAACTGCTTTTTTTATTCATTTTACTCATTTTTGAGTACAAGTTTTTTTCAAAAATGAAAGTTATCTATTCGGAGCTATGATAAGCATCGAATATGAATATAATCAAAAATGGGTACCTTTTACTTATTTTTATGTGCCTATTTTTAACAGCGTACTTTTGCAATTTAAATATTTCCACTATTATCCCTGTTTAGAATATATATTCTGGATGACGCTATGCTGAATGGACAGTTATTTAATTGCGTTATTTCATCAAGCAAAGATAGCCCATTTGCGTCATTCATTAGTTAAGTGTCCCCTGCAATAAAGGGATTAACTACGAAATGTTAAAGCGTGGAATAAACTACCATTAAACAGTACGATTCTCGAATTCATCAGGATTAATAATCGCTTTTACATTGTTGTTTTGAGCAACTTACAGTACTCGTAGCAGTTAAGTTAATTATAGTAAATTAATAGTTAATTAAGTACTCAGTCGCCTATACTAAATTTTTTTTGGGGTATAAACCTAGTTTGAAATAAGAATTTTTTTTATAAATATGAAAAATGTTATGGTGAATGTAGCTATCAGTATTACCTTTTATAAAATAGCTCTGAGCAACAAGTAGTTATTTCATCAAATCTACATTGTTAAAAATAAGTAGCATGTAATCATTTTTCAGTACATTCGATGCTTATCATAGCTCTAAATACATAAGTTTTATTTTTGAAGAAGACATGTATTCAAAAATAAGTAAAAAGAGCAGTTGATTGCCTACATTGACTGTCCTTATAAACCACTTTCAATAAATATCGACAATTACAACCAATACTTACAAGGAATTGAACCCTGATCATCATTCACTGCAACCCAGTTCTTTACCTTTTGTACTACCATAGCGACGTGAAGAAGTTATAAACAGAAAAAAAATTAAAAAGGCGTGCCAAAAGAATGGGAAGTAAGATAATTGAGTTGTAATAACTCAATTTCCATTGAAGCAATCGACATCAAATATTGTGGAAAACCATCTGGTAAAATAGTTGTTCAAACTATTTTAAGTGTGTCGGGTCGATTTGTTGAGATGGCTCGAATAGAAGCTGATATTAGCAATATTAAATCACACTGCTCATTTTTCTGAAAGTACGATTACTTAAAATAGGATGCAATTGTACTCTAAAGAAAAATGAGTATGTTCAGGTACTTATTTTTAAATATATTTTTTTACAGTGTAAATAAATATAGTTGTCTGAATTACCTTTTATAAAATAGCTTTGTGCAGGAAGTAGTTGTTTCAAAACATCTAAAGTGTACTACCATAATGGACTTTTAGTTTTGTCACAGAAATCAGATTGTAAGCTTGTAATTTTCTTAGCACATTTTTAATGTAGTTATTTTGTATTTTATTTCAATATACGTTTACTTTCTTATATTTGAAGATAAGTTCACAGAACCTGCAACGAATAGCGCCAGCCCAATTTAGTTTGTTTATATTAAAAACCGTTTCACAAAACTTTTTATTCGTTAAATTTGAACTCATATTTTATTCCAAATTTAAACTAACATCATCAAAAGTAGTATTCTCTAATCCATTCAAGCGGTTTCGAAAAACTAAAATAGCTCCTTTCGCAGTTGTTGTTGTTTAGTTACACAATCATAGCTGACCGTTCTGTTGCCAAACCACGGAAAGAAATACCACGGTTTTTCAAACTCCTGTGGATTTCAAATGTTTAGTATGCATAAATACTTATTAGAGAGTGCTAAAATGGGATAATGACCTCACAAAACCCTTCCAGTACAATTTTTCTGCTTACACTGTTAAAAATAGTATCCAAAAATAAGTAAAATTTACAAATTTTTGATTACATTTGAGTTTTATCATAGCTCTGAATACATGTTTCATTTTTGAAAAAGACATGTACAAAAAAATGAATAAAAAGAGCAGTAGCTTGCATACATAGGCTACGTTCATAAATCCCTTTCAATAAAAAATAATAATAATAAGCTAAATTAAAAATTATAAAGGGTAAATTAAAATTAAAAAAATTTAAAAAGGGAAACCAACTTTAAGAAAAATGCGCTAAAAAGTAAAAAAATATTTTTTTAATTTTACGAACGAGTTCAAAAAATTTAATTATATAATATAAATTTTAACTTATTAAAACTTTTTGAAGTTGGTGCACATTTACAAAAATCGTACCTAAATTTGTGCGCCGATTTCAAAAAGTTTTATTAAGTAAAAATCTGATATAAAATAATTCAATATTTTCAACTCGTTCATAAAATTAAAAATTATTTTTTACGTTTTAGCGCAGTTCTCTTAAAGTCGGTTTTCCTTCCTTTAAAATTTTTTTATTTCATACACTATACAGACATTACATTATTGTTTTATATGATAAATCAATCATTTGTCAACAATGAACATTTGCTTGAAGTATTAGGAATTAAATTTCTGTAATACCGTACAATTTCAACATTAACAAAATAGTACTTTAGTGTAATTTAACATCAGAAACTCGTCTATTAAGTAGACAGAATAAAATTATTATTTACTAGTAACTGTGAAAACAGAAGATCTCTCCACCAAAGGAAAACAAAGAATGTATACTTCGAGTTTAATGATTTCAAGGAACATTTAAATCGACCAGCTATCAAACATATGTCGGAAGGTCGAGTTAACAGTGGCGGCCGCGGCCCGTGGTCAAAAATGTTAGTGCAGCCGAAATCATGTGAATCCCCCCCCCTCCCCCCCCCCCCCCCCCCCTCTATTTTTCAAAAACCATACATGAACGGAAACTATTTATTATTCACTACTCAAAGCAGAGTTTCCTTTTAAATTTTACGAAATGATAGCATGCGAAAAAAATAGAAAACATTTACTTATTGTTTGAAAATTAAAGCAATCCTGCTTTCTTTTAAACGTGCGAATCGGTTAATTTTAATATTAAATTACATAACAAAACATTAAAGCAATCTTGCTCTCTTTTAAACATGCGAATCGGTTACTTTTAATATTAACTTACATAACGAAACAACAGCAGGACCATGTCCTGAAACAACAGCACACAGTAAATGTATCACGAAAACCATTTCCGTTTGGATATATTCTCGTAAGTTCTCGTTTCATCCCACGAGCCAATCAGTATATCGAACCTGAAGTGCAGCTAAAACAAGAACATTCATTTCGGCTGTACCTTCTCACAAATGCAGTGCATTAGCATGGGGGTAAGCTCCATACTACGTAAAGGTTGTCATGGCAACGATGCAGCCGATTTCGAATTTCGCTTTTTAGCTGCAATTTTGATTGAATGGAGTTTTTTCCCCTTTGAATGAATTTTCCCCTCCATTACGGTAACAGGCTTGCTATTTATCGGAGATTTTGTTTACTACCGTAGAAATTTCATTTTCAATTCTAATCTTCATTTAAGAAAATTAGTAAAATATCTGATTTTAGTTTTAAAATACACTAATGAATTTAGGTGCAGCCCGGCTGTACTTGCTGTAGTGGGCGAGCCGCCACTGCGAGTTAAAAAAGAGATCTCGCTGTCGCTCGGTCAATTAATGTTTAACAAGATACTTAAAGTTATGTTTGAGTTCCAAAATTGATAAAAAATGGTGAGCCGTTAATATTTAACAACAACGTTTGAGTTATTTATTGTCATCAATAAGGAGTAAATAGATAATTTATGAATTATATTTCATGTTCAAGCTTATGCTTATATATAAAATTCAAAAGTTCTTTGACTTATAAGTCTTAGAATACATTCAGAATTTAAACTTTCCAACAGGCGAATTCCATTCACGTATACTAAATATATTTTTCCTTTTCAAAATTGAAACTTAGGTATTCTGAGACATGATAAGCATCCAATGTATTCAAAAATTATTACATTTTACTTATTGTAGAGTACATATTTTTAAGAGAGTACATAGCAAAGGAAGTATACTTAACTTTGTTTAAAATCATACCAACAAGGAAAACTTTCACTGTAAAAAAAAAATTGCTTAAAAATGAGTACATGTACGTACTTGTGTTTCGTTGAGTACTATTGCATCGAAAATGGGCAAAATTTATGTAAACGTACTTTCATGCAGTATGGTTTAATATTACTAATATCAGCTTCTGTCCAATCCATCTTAAAAAAAGCGACTTGGCAAATTTAAAATAATTGTTCAGAAGATGGTTTTGCACATTATTTGATGTCGATTGCTTACATGGAAGCTGAGTTATTACAACTCAATTATTTTACTTCTCCTTCTTTTGCCACGGCTTTTTAACATGACTTCTGTTTATAACTCTGGTCATGGATCTAGTGTTACAACGGATAAGGCCCTGGACTTCGGTGCGGACGTATTGGGTTCGGTTCCCGGTAAGTCCTGGTTGTAATTGTTAAAATTTATTGAAGGTGATTTATGAAGGCACATATGTAGGTAAGCAACCGCTCTTTTTAATCATTTTACTCATTTTTGAGTACATGTCTTGTATTAATGAAACTTATGTTTTCGGAGCTGTGATAAGCATCGAATGTAATCAAAATGAGTGCATTTTAATTATTTTAAAGTACCGATTTTTAACAGTTTTTTTAAGAACTTTCGGAGCCATTTTAACTTACGTAATGCTATTTGATAAAATGTTTTAGTTTGGTGGGTAAAAATTTAGTAATAAGACCTATGTGTGTCCGTGGCTTTAAATTAATACAAGAATAAGCAATTTTATTAATTTTTCTTTAACTATTTCATATCTTGCCCGCGATTCAACTATCGTACCAAACATGCTTAGCGACGCAATTCATTGCGTTGAATTTCGTCCCTTGAATTTCGTCACCAATATGCGTTCGTAACGACCGTTGAATCTTAGGCAAGAACACGTTCGCTTTTGAAAATAACCTCCTCAAATGTTTTCCCAATGGTCCTGCTGCGGAAGTACGAAAAGTTAGATATCAATTCAAGTGTTGTTCTTGTCATCACTCTATGGCTAAAGATTACGAGGCAGTGTTCCCAAGGCACTATCTCGAAGACAGTCGCCAATAGCCCATTGTATAGATATAGTGCAACGATCATTCAATTACCCACAGAACCTCAAACCAATTAAGAAAATTAGACTCAAGAGTTCTCAATACGAGGTAAGCACGCTAACATTGGATACCCTTGATCTTAAACTAATACTTTCAGTTCATATTTTACGTAGAGTAATTGAAAGTAGAAAACATGGAGGTCTTAAATTCGGATAAACAGATTTACCGTAATTTATTTTCGTGTTTTCGGGAAGAGATTATATGCATCACGAAAATAATAAATTTACTTAATTACATAGAAACCAATAAACATTAAATATTAGAATAGGTAGAGCGTAATAATGGTTTTCAAAGGAGAAACATGACTCTGCTACATTTTCTTGTAGGCGATGGTCTCTTATTCCAAATTTTGGAAATTATAATTTTCGTTTATTGTATTACTCTGTGACACTTTTAAATTGAAACAAATGTATATGTTATTATTGTTCTAAATTCAAGTCGATACTGTTCATAACAGTTTTTAGAGGTATACTTGCCGTTGAATTATAAATTTGAATTAAAATTAAATATTATGTGTTGTTTTACGGTTCGGCGAATTTTTTTTTAGTTTATTCAGAGATGTAAGAGCTTTTATAATGATTCAAATAATAAATCATTAGTTTACGTATATTATACAGCAATTTGGCTACAAACACATTTTAACCATTCATTATGTATTCGAATAGTAACATCAACACGTATTTTTGAGATTTTCATTACCACAGTCAGTTTCACGTCTAAAGCTTTTGGATCCAGTAAGTTCTAAAGGAGATATCCATTGCTTTCAGAACTTGTATGTTAAATATACAATTTCAACATTTGGAATTGGTTTGTACTATTGACTTCATTCACTGTTTACCCAAATGATTTTTCAGAGACTTCTAATATCCAGAATGCTAAATACTTACTTCTAATTCTGTAATAATATAACTAATGGAACAAACTCGCATCTAACCATATTTAAAAGTACTAAAGAAGATTCATTCAGTGTCGATATAACTTTTACTTTAAAAAAAAAAGTTTTATTTAGAACTTTCCCGTTCATATATACTAAAAGATTTATTAATTAATTTTACCGCTATTAAGGTAGTTGGTTGTATAGAAGTTCAGAATATATATTGTCTGCTGAATTCCTGTATGAAATTATATAAAATGAAGTTTCCTTACAAACTGTTATTCATCTTTTTCGGAGTCAGCGCCATTTTACCAACTGCTGGGGACTTCAGAAACATCATATCTAAATTATCTAAATATTTTGCGATTCTATTGTCGGCGTTGATACTACTGTTCCACGCTTACGACTCGTTTTATCTCATCTATTCCAACCGTATCCCATCATTGGTGATGGGATATGTCATCGGAAACACCATTGCTGTTGCGCATCGTTTCATGCTGGGCAGAAAACTCAATTCGCTGAAACGAATTGCTGAGAACATGAACCATTTTGACGTCCACGGTGGAAGATGTTTGAAGTGCTGCGTCTACCCCTGGGTTGCATTTAGTATAATGGCCCATGTTTCGATATTTGTAAACAATGTCATGTTTCCCTTAAACGGCAATCACGTATCCCATATATCCGGCACCATAATTGGCGAAAGCGCGTCCTACAATGCTGCTGTATTCTTGTACAGCTTCTACCAGTCGGTTCTATTAACGTTCCCAATGCAGACATTCGCGATATTCTACGTGATAGTTTGCCACCAAATCAGATGCACGTTGAAAGACATGTCACAGGGAAATCTCTGTTCCGGTGAGTCTGCCACTATCAACTACCAGAAGCTTTTGCTGCGTTATACCTCGATTCAAACAACCATCGAGAAACTCGACGAAGAGCTTTCATGGTTCGTGCTAACCCAGACGATGTACACGTCGTCGGTTCTGTTCTTTGCGGTGTCAGTTCTCCTCCACTTCATCGCCTTCTTCAGGATGTGCCCTTTTTGCTTCACCCAAATCACCTTCTACCTGCACATCGTGAACAACGTCGTGCTGTTCGTAGTGATGACCGCGTCGGCTTCGCTGGTTTCGGAAGCGTACTACGAACAGCGAGTTAAGGCGAAGAAGTTGGTCGTTTCTTTCGGCACTAGTTTCACATTTGATCAGCAGAGGTTTTTGATGTGCATCGAAAAGAAAGCGTACTTCACAGTGGGCAAAATCGTAGTTATAAAGCGAAGCTTCATTGTGTGCACTTTTGGCGCTATAATCACTTACATAATGCTATTTGACAATATAATTGTATAATACCTCAATCCAAACCATGTTCGTCATTTGTAAACAATGTCATGTTCCCCCAAAACAGCAATTACATATTCTATATATCCGGCACTATGGACGAAAGCGAGTCCTACAATGCTGCTGTATTCTTGTACAGCTGCTAGCAGTCGATTCTAATAATGTTGCTGCTGTAATAATGTGCACTGCTTTGGTAATAAAGACATTCGCAATATTCTACGTGATAGTTTGCCGTCAAATCAGATGCACATTGAAAGACATGTCGCCGGAAAATATATGTTCCGGTGAGTCTACCACTATCAACTACCAGAAGCTTTTGCTGTGTTTTACATCGGTTCAAACAACCATCGAGAAACTAGACGAAGATCTGTCCTGGTCCGTGCTGTCCCAGACTAAAAAATTAAACGTTAAAATTCTACCCATACGTCACCAATAGTCACTTCTTTTAAGTATGCTTGAACAGTTAGAAGACTAGTTATGTTTTTCCCGCACAGCATTAAAGAAAACTGAACTCTAACTGTTACTTCTGGAACGCTCATAACCAATTCATTCTATGGGCGTGGTTGAAGCTATACTGTAAGCAACCATACTCTACCGCAACTAATTTTTAAAAGGGATTGATTTTTGTGGGTTTTTCCTTCTCAGTCAGTTATAGAATTGTTAAATATGTATAGATATTTTATTTCCTACATATAGAATCAATTTGTATATCGCCAAACATATAGAGTTTTTATTTTTGCTACTTATCCAGTTATTATTGGTTAAAAGGGATTTCAAAGAATAGACATTCAAAATGTGTTTCAATGGAAAATTTTTTTAAAAAAATTGCCAAAAGCACTACAATTCGGCATATTTTAGCATGGTATATAGAGGTAGAAATGGGGTACAGTGTATTAACCCTCAATTGGCTTCAAGTCAACAAAGTGCCTTGCCCAATCCAGAAGTTACAGTTAGAGATCGAAAAGGAAACTCGAAAGTTGTGCGTTTAAGGCAATCACGATTTATATGTAATCCCTGAACTGTTTTCGGCCTTATTTGAAGACATGTTGTTAGGCGAAAAATATTATTTGAAAATAATATTAAATAATATCGCGCACGTGCATAGTTTGAAATAATATATTTACAAACATAAATTGGACGCAGCGATGCAGTCCTGCAGCACCTACGCAACTTCTAATAAAATAATATTAAAAAAAAAAAAAAAACGACTAAAAAACAGGCGCTAAAAAGTACAAAAATAATTTTTTATTTACGACCAAGTTGAAAAAATTGAATTATATAAAATCATTTTTTTACTTATTAAAACTTTTCGAAATCGGGGCAAAAATGTATGTATGATTTTTGTAAATTTACTCCAATTTCAAAAAGTTGTAATAAGTATAAAATTGATATTAAGTAATTCAATTTTTTCAACTTGGTCGTAAAATTTAAAAACAAATATATATATTTTTAGCGCATTTTCTTTAAGTCGGTTTTCCATTTTTTAAGAAAGATGATTTTATTTTTCCTTTTTTAGTTTTAAATTTAGTAGGAGGCTTCGCCCCCTATTATTTTTCAACTAATAAATTCAATTATCAACTTATGCTCAACTATATATATTGTAAAACAATCCCAATCAGTACCAATAAATGCTGGTTAAACTAAATGTCATTGATGTACAACTTCTAATAAAAAATGAAAATATTTTTAAATCGGAAAAATTGCCTAAAAAAACACCGGTTAATCGACATTTATGGATATATATAACAGCCGGATAACCGATTATGGTTTTGCAGATTTTGCCTAAGTGGATTTTTCTCATCCAACAAAAAAAGAATTTTCGAAATCGGACAATATTTTTTTTTTCAAACGGTCCGGTAAATTGAGAATTCCGGATAGTTAAATGCCAGACAACCGGATATTTTTTTCAATTTGCTCCCAAGTGAAATATCCCATATCCAACAAAAAAAATTGTGCAAATATCTGAATTAGAACAGAAATCCTGCGCGAACATACATTCAAATAAATATTTAACAGTCGAATCTAAAACCTCTCGACTTGGCGGTTTTAATTTAAAATTTCTGGAGGTTTTATTTTGGAGTTTTGGTTTGCACGTTGTTCAGTCGGTTAAAAATATCACTTATTTTATATACATTTCTTAATCTATAAAAGAAATTAAAATACGATTAAATTTATTTTTAACCGACTGAATAGCGCGCCAAAAGCGCGATATCAATTAGATTGTTATGTATTTTTTTATGTATGTTCGCGTAAGATTTCTGTTCTAATTCAGATATTTTGACATTTTTATTTGTTGGATAGGGGATGTTTCATTTGGGCACCCTTTAAAAATACCCGGTTATCCGATATTTAACTTTCCGGAATTCTCAATAACTGGACCGTTTGAAAAAAATATTGTCCGATTTCGAAAATTCTTCTTTTTTTTTTATTAAATAGAGAAAAATCCTCTTCGGCGTAAGATTTCTGTTTAATTCCGATATTTTGACCTTTTTTTTTTAAAAAAATGGGATGTTTCGTTTGGGCACACTTTGAAAAAATTTCCGGTTGTCCGGTATTTAACTATCCGGAATTCTGAATTAACCGCACCATTTGAAAAAAAATATTGTACGATTTCTTCTTTATTGTTGGAGAAAATTATGTTCTTGTTGGATATAGAAAAATCCACTTTGGCAAAAATTGAAAAAATAAAAGTAGTAGTAGTCTAAAGGTGTTGTCGAAGGACATGGCCACGAAATGACCTTCGCCTCCGGTATAGCTATTAGTAACGGACATAGCATTTGCTAAGGGCAGCATAAGATGAAATGAAGATGGCACACTCTCAGATTCTGAACAGGATCCGGACGCAGGCAGGTGGGCGGGGCCTAAGCAGAGCAGGCTCCCTATTGGCCGTGAAAAAATAATCGGTTATCCGGCTCTTATATATCCGAAAATATCGATTAAACTGAATTTTTTTTTAACAATTTCTCCAATTTCAAAATGTTTTTATTGTTTGATGGAAGTTGTACAACAGTGACATTTTGTTAATCCGGCATTTATTAGCATGCATAGGGATTGCTTTACAATTTACATTGTTAAGACAATTTAGTTTTGTTTACCCGGTATTTATTAAACCGGATCCGAGACTTGGAAAAATGTGAGCAACAGTTTGAATTTTCGTGAATAATAGTAGGAGGACAATCCCCCTGCTACATTAACATCTGAAAAGAGAAAAATATTTTTTTTAAGGCCTTCAAAGTCTTTCAGAAAATGCTTTAAAAAGTTAAAAATATTTAATTTTATGGACGAGTTGAAAATATTGAATTATTTAATATAATCAATTTTATACTTATTACAAATTTTTGAAGTGGGTGTCAATTTACAAATATCATGCATAAATTTTGCGACGATTTCAAAAAGTTTTTATAAGTATCAAATTGATATTTAATAATTTAATATTTTCAACTTGTTCCTAAAATTATAAATTATTTTTTACTTTTTAGCGCAATTGCTTAAAGTCGATTTTCCTTTTTAAAAAAAGATTATTTTATTTAGCTTCTTTAAAAAAAAATCACGTTTTTAAAGTAGAAGCGTCGCTTACCAAATGTTTTTCATACATATAGCATTCAAAAGGTGCTGAAATTCGCATGATTAAATGATCTTCTCAAGAACTATATTAAAGGGTAAACAACATTAAAGGAAGAAAAACAAAAAAATAAAACATTTTAAATATTTTGCATAGTTTGAATTCTTTTATTTACTGCTTTATTTTTAACATCATTAGTACAACTAAATTGCCACAAAAGCGTTATGAAAGTTTTCGAATTCCGAACATTTTTTTCTAACGCATAAATTTGTTTAGAAGTTCCCTGCTCATTTTTTTCTTCCTAAATTAAAACGCCATCCCCATCTTCTTCCAGTGCAGTTTTATGCCTTTTGCAAAAGCCATAAAATATATTGTTTTTTTTCTTTGGAGATATTAAAAACAAATTTACTGAAATGAGTTGTCGTCGTGTTTGGATCTTACCATCGGCATCATTTCAGTAACGACATTTATTTGATTGTGTATACAAAACACATGTCTCATGATAGTGTTTTTTATCGAAATTGCTATTTGGAGATAATTTCGTTCACCACACAAGTATTTCTCTATAATAATAAAAGCAATTTGTCTAACTAGGATTGCGACACACTTCTGTTACGTACTATAACCTATATATATATATATATATATATATATATATATATATATATATATATATATGCATGCATGCATACTCTTTCATGGTTTATATAGATTGTAATGCAATTACCTGTAGAGTGATTAAAACAATAAAACATATTTTTTCATACAAAATTTTTTTAAATTCCGGTTTTTCGAACACAATGCACTACTATAAGGCGTATTGACTAAATAACTGTTCAAAGATAGAACATAAACATCTTTAATCACATATGCCTAACATTACAATAATCTCGGGGAGGAACGAAACCTTAAATACGCATCACCGTAAGAGGCAGTTACATGACTGAAGCTTTCCCGTGCAGCGGGAAAGACATAAATATGTAGAGGGCGTTACAATCGTAATAACGGGAACAATATATAGACACGTAACGGGAACATGAAAATATATACAGGTGACGGGGACATGATAATAGGACAAACATATAAGATAATAACATAAATGAATAACGCTGGTTACATCCTCCCCCTCTGGCTCCGACGTAGTCCCGACGAGGGGCCAGCACCAGTTCTTTTGGGTAAGTTTGGTGGCCGTCCTCGCTTTCGCAACGGATTGCAAGGACGTTCGATGGGGTCCTGGGTGTAGGCCTTCAGGGCAGAAGTGTGGTACACGCCCAGGGGCACTTGGGGATTGTCCAGGCTGGCAATTTCGAATGTGGATGGTGATCTTTGTGTAAGGATGACATAGGGTCCATCTCGTCTGGGCATAAACTTTTTGGATTGTCCAGTGGCAGCCTTGCTGACGGGATGCAGGGTCACATATACTTTATCACCTGGAGCATATGGTGGAGCCGGATTACGCCTTTTGTCTGCGTAGATTTTTCTTTTGTCTTGTTGGGTTTCGATGACTTCTTTGATCTGGGCTGTGAATCTTGAGAATTTTTTAAGGTACGGTGTTATTTCAGGGACGAAATTGTCGTTGTCGATCACTCCTCGGATGTCGTTAGTCACGTCGTCTGTCGTCCGCAATTCTCGTCCAAAGCTGAGAAATGCTGCTGTCTGCCCAGTTGATTGGCACTTTGCTGTGTTGAGCGCAAAACGGATTGCTGGCAGTTTCTCAGACCAGGATCGGTGTTCGTCTTGAACCAGGATTGCAAGACGAGGTTTAAGATCACGGTTTTTTCTTTCTACCGGATTTGCTTGAGGGTGATAGACCGGTGTCAACGTTTGGTTGATGTCTAGCATGCAGCAAAGTTGTTGCATTACGGCAAACACAAACTGCGTGCCGTTGTCGCTTATAATTCTACGTGGGATTCCGTACCTCAATAATACTTCTTCTAGTAGTGTAGTAGCACACTCTTTCGCAGTTGCAGTGGGTAATGCGAAGAGTTCAACCCATCGAGTGTTGACATCTTCGATGATGAATATCCATTTCTTACCATCTCTGCTTTCTGGTAATGGGCCAAACAGATCGATTGCAAGAGTCTCGAATCGTTGGGCCGGAACGGGAGTTTGCAACAAACCAGCTGGCTTTTGGTTTGAAGCTTTGTATCTGTTGCACTCTATGCAGTTTTTTACATAGTCCGTGATAAACTTCCGCATACCTGTCCAATAATAGCGCTTTGCTATAGGATCGAATGTTCCTTCGGCCCCATAGTGGCCTGCTGTTGGAGCATCGTGATGATCTTTAAGGATGGAGTTTACTTCTTGAGCCGGTATGACCAGTTGTGCTTCGTCACTGTCCGAGTCTGGTGCATATCGGTAAAGCACACCTTGATTCATCAGGTAACCACGATCAGTCCAGTTGGCGAAGTCTACGTTTTTCTCATTGCTTTCGAAACAACGAATTATCTTCTCAACTTCTGGGTCTTTAAGTTGTTCTTCTCGGAGCTCTTTTGAAGTATGTGAGGGAACGTCGATGTGTATGCTACACAGTTCACATGAAGGTTCGGCATGCTGACAAGCTGGTCTTGACAACATATCAGCGACCACGTTGCATTTTCCTGGGATGTACTCTAACTTCAAATTGAAAGATTGAACTTCTAGAGCCCATCTTGCTAAACGTCCCGTAGGAGACTTCAAACTCATTAACCACTTAAGAGGTTGGTGGTCGGATGCAACAGTAATCTCTTGACCTTCAATGTAGGCACGATACTTCTTTAAAGCCCAAACTACAGCTAAAGCCTCGCGCTCTGTAGTCGAATAGTTTCTTTCGGCACTAGTGAGTAAGCGACTGGCATACTCGATAGGATGTTCATCAGATCCGGTGCCTTGTAAGAGAACTGCACCAAGGGCATAACCGCTGGCATCAGTCCGGAGAGTGTATGCTTGACTTGGATCACTTTGACGAAGGATCGGTGGACTAACCAAAAGTTTTTTCAGAGTCTTGAAAGAAGTTTCTTCCTCTGTTCCCCAATTCCAAATGACATTTTTCTTAGTAAGATTGCTAAGAGGTCTTGCTACTTCTGAAAAGTTTGGAATATATCTTCGATACCAAGAACAGGTCTGTAGGAAGGATTGTACTTGTTTGACGTTCTTCGGAGTTGGTATCTTCAGGATAGCCTCAACCTTCTCTGGATCAACTTCGATTCCTTTGGTAGTTATCCAGTGACCTAGATACTTAACCTTTGGGCAGGCGAATTGACATTTCTCTCTATTTGCCCTCAAGTTGAACAGGGAAAGTCGTTGGAAAACTTTCTTGAGGTCTTTTAGGTGATCTTCAAAGGTAGCGGATAAGACAATGATATCGTCCAAGTAGACTAGTATCTTTACATCCGGCAGACCACTTTTAAATCTGTCCATCAGCCTCTGAAATGTAGCTGGTGCATTTCTCAACCCGAAAGGCATTCGGTTGAATCTAAACGTTCCGAACTGGGTTGTGAAAGCCGTCTTGTCTTTATCCTCCGGATGCACGCTCACCTGGTGATAACCTGGCCTCAAATCAATAGTGGACATGTAAGTTACATGTCGGGCGTCATGGATAAGGTCATCGATCTGTGGTAGAGGGTAGTGGTCTGCAACTGTCACTGCATTCAAGCCGCGATAGTCAACACACAGTCTTGTTTTTCCATTTGGTTTGGGTACCAACACCACCGGAGCAGCAAAGGGCGACTCGCATTCTTCGATTATTTTCTTTTGCAAGAGGTCATCCAGTTCCTTTTTCAATATTTCCTTCTTCGCAGGAGAAACTCTGTAGGGTGGATAAGCGACTGGAGCATGCGTTCCCGTATTAATGCGGTGCTCTATGAAAGTCGTGCTCTCTCCCCCTGGTTTGAAGCTTTCCTCGAAATCCTGAAGCAAATTATTGACCTGGAGCCTTTGCTCGATGTTCAAGCTCTCGCCTTCTTCTTCACGGAGATTACAGCTGTTGATGGGAAGAGTTTCGACAGGTTGCTGAGACGTCAATGTGATGTCATTCCCAAAATAAACCTTTCGGCGAGGGTTGTCACAAAAGTTCCACCTTTTGTTTCTTATGTCGAGAACAATTTCCGACTTTTCTAGGAAGTCTGTTCCTAAGAGAGTTCGATTTCCTTTTGCATTTGGAAGGGCAAGGAGATCCAGAATGATTGTTTTGTTTTCAATCTCAATGGACACCGTGGCTGTGCAAGCCTCTTCAGTAGTTTGGTAACCGTTTGCCAAGGTCATGGTTACTGATGTCTCCTGGAACTCCACTCCTTTTCTCTTCAGCAGGTTGTAGAGGATCTCACCAGCGACTGATCTGCTGGCACCTGTGTCTGCACAAACTCTGGCTCGTACACCGGATATGCACACATCAATCAGTGCAATAGGGGACATCTTGGAATGGCAAGTGTACATGGTAAGTGAATTTGCAGGGAAATTCTCATTTCTCGCCGTTGGAGAGCATGTCGGACACTTTGCCTTTATGTAACCAGGTCTGGAACATCCATAGCAGTATATGGCAGGCTTGTTCTCTGGATTAGGATTTCTTTCATTTTGCCTTGGCTTTGGATTCTGCGCCACTTTTCTGAAGTTTCCAGTATTAAATCTTGGACTGGACCACTTCTTGGTATTCGACGTAGAGTAATTTCTGTTGTTTGGACGAACCGTCTCGTAGTCATCTAGCTTTTGTACTAGATCTGTAGTCGTCTTTATTTGTGTCCAGTCATCGATGAAGTGCTCTTTGACTTCTTGTGGAACACGGCGTTTAATCTGGTCTGTAACCATCAGATCAGACAATTCTTCAAAAGTTGTTATGTCGAGACCTGTAATCCAACCTTGAAAGTAATTCCTAAGTTCGTAGGCGAAATCTGTCCAAGTGCCTTCTTGACATTTCGAATGTTTTGTGAACAATTGACGAAATTTTTCTGGAGTGAGTTTATAGCGCTTTAGAAGCAGCTGTTTCACTTTTTCATAATCTTGTGCAACTTCTTCGACTTCTCTTGCAATGATCTGAGCAATATCATATGGCAGCAGACCAATCAGATGAGAGGCCCAGAAAGTCCTTGGAATCTCAGCTCTGTGAGCTTGTCGCTCGAAGAGAACGAGGTATAAGCTGATGTCATTCGTTACTGGATCGAATCTCTGGATCAGCGTCTGCAAGTCCAATCTTGGTTTGGCTGCTTGAAAACCATCGTTCTGAGTAAGAGGAACTTGGGATCGTGTTGCCTCATCCTGGAGTTTCAGCTTCTGAAGTTGGAATTCGTAATCGTCTTTTCTTTTCCGCTCTTCGTACTCCAGTTCCAATCTTCTTTTTCTTTCTTCAGCTTCAATGTCTTCTTTCCTTTTCTTATCTTCAATTTCAAGGTCTTCCTTCCTTTTCTTATCTTCAATTTCAAGGTCTTCCTTCCTTTTCTTATCTTCAATTTCAAGGTCTTCCTTCCTTTTCTTATCTTCAATTTCAAGGTCTTCCTTCCTTTTCTTATCTTTAATTTCAAGGTCTTCCTCTTTTATTCTTTCAGCGATTATCTCTTCAAACCTTGCTTGGACAAACTCTAAATCGTCCTCATATGCTTCACTCTCTTGTATTCTCGTCTTCAGTTGAATAACTTTCAGACTATCAATACCATCCAAGTCCAGTTCAATTGCCAGCCGGACCAGGTCAATCTTCTTTCCTCGTGCGAGAAAAGCCATCGTGGGATTTGAGTCTAGTTCTATGTGAGTTCAGATTATGGCAGTAGATAACAGGCACACAAAATAATTACCTCAAAGTCCTAGAGCTATTTCACAGTTCAATGCACTTAAACTCACTACAATTACCCTACCATGAAATATTAGCACTCAAATAGTCTATAATTATTTTTCAGAAAACCAATTAATATCAGTTAAAATAATATTAAATCATTTAAACTATTATAAATTTATTGTAAACCATTATAAAATCATTCCAACTATTCATTTATTCAAGCAAATAACACTATGCAGTATTAAATCTTTTCAAGTGTAGATGACACTGTATAACACCCGATCTCTAGTTAAAATGCACTATTTCTATGGTACCATTTCAATATTAGATTACCAGAATACCAAAATATATTTTAACATGATTGAACAAATTTATTTATCAGAAGAATCACTTTTGTTTAAATTATTTAGAAATTTATGAAGTACTTAAATATAAAATCAAAACAATAGCATTAACAAACTTCCATTTCATAACGAATCAATTCAAGTGTTCTTTCAAAATAAATTTTAAAAACAACATTAAATTTTATAATATAATCAATTATCCAACTGATCAAAATAACTAATAATTAGTTAATGCCAATAATTAAATTAAATAAGCACTATCACAAATAAAACTTCCTGCCAATATAAAATCTACTACTCTGAATCACACTAAGAACATTTATTTCTTATGTTTGCATGTCAAACCACATTCTTTTATTTTTCCCGAAAGAGAACAAAATAAAATAAATAAAACCCACAATCAGAATTTTCAAGGCCAGCAATAATTTCAAATAAAAGAGAACAGAAATAAAACACTCTCAGTTACGTGGAGAGGAGGGGGGAAAAATTGCTTTTCTTTTTATCTCCGTGTGTACGAATTTTGAATTCGTAATGCTACCAAATACGATTCTCACAATCAGTATTTACAGAACCAAGGTGGTTTTTTTTTAATTTCAAATTCAGTGAAAAACACAGCAAACCATTGCGGTTTAATTTCAAAAGACTAGTTAAAATTAAATCATTAGAGATAACACTCCAAACGAGACACAGCATACGTGTTATGCAAAATTGTCTCCTCACAGTAAACAGGATGTATACTGAAAAACGAAACTTTGCGTTTCGAAACTGAAACTTTGCGTTTCAAAACTTTAACCTAGCCTACAAATTAAAAACTTGTAACACTGAACAGAAAACAAAATAACACTTATCTTAAACATCCGATGATATTCCTTCTTGCCTGAAGAACAGAAATATAGTTCGTTTAGAAACGAACTTCAAATTGGCGGCCCTCGCCATTTTCATCAATCGGAACGAAAACCTAAAAACGAGCCATGCAATTGCTGTTCTTACAGTGTTGCGCCACGTTGGGTAGCCATTTATAAGGCGTATTGACTAAATAACTGTTCAAAGATAGAACATAAACATCTTTAATCACATATGCCTAACATTACAATAATCTCGGGGAGGAACGAAACCTTAAATACGCATCACCGTAAGAGGCAGTTACATGACTGAAGCTTTCCCGTGCAGCGGGAAAGACATAAATATGTAGAGGGCGTTACAATCGTAATAACGGGAACAATATATAGACACGTAACGGGAACATGAAAATATATACAGGTGACGGGGACATGATAATAGGACAAACATATAAGATAATAACATAAATGAATTACGCTGGTTACACTACCAGGAAACATTGAAATATTAATATAGTTTTAATTTATTTAAATTTATTGAACCAAAAAATATGCATTACCGATCGTAGAATTTTAAGTAGTATTAAAAAATTTACGGAAAAGTTTTTAATTTCTTTAAACTGATATTACGCACTGTATGACAGGTACAAGCGTGTTATTACGAATTGTAATAACGGTTTATTGAATTTGACGAAATTTATAGAATTGCTTATTTTATTTTCAATAATGTTAAGTTAAAAGATCAGTCACCAATAAAAATAGTTTAATGAAAAAAGTTGACGAAAACTGTTCAATTTCGTCAATTTCTATAAACTTTTAGTACGATGTGCGAACAGAAGATATCAAACAATTTTTAATTTTTTTACGTCGTATAAGAGTCGTCCCTTTCCGCACTAAATACTGCAAAAAGTTGCTTAAAAATGAGTACATGATCGTACTCGTTTTTGGTTGAGTACAATTGCATCGTAAATGAGCAGCAAGATTGAACGTTGCTAATCTCAGCATCTGTTCAAGCCATCTTTACAAAGCTACCTGACACACTTAAAATAATTGTTGATTGCTATTGTTTATATTTATTAAAAGTGATTCAGGAAGACAGCTTATGCAGGGATAGCAACTGCAGTTTTTATATAGGTAAATATATATAGATTTTAAATAGGTACTAAAAAATTAGTAAAAATGTACAAATTTTTGAGTACTCAAAAACGAGTAAATTTTATTTATTTTTGAGTTCCTATTCTTAAATAGTTGTTAAAATAATTGACACTTAAAATAGTTGATCAGATGGTTTTCCTCATTATTTGATGTCGGTTGCTTAAATGGAAACTGAGTTATTACAATGCAATTATCATTACTTCCCATTCTATTGACACACCTTTTTAACATTACTTCTGTTCATAAAATTTTCACGTCGCTCTGGTAGTACAACGGATAAGACTCTGCACAGCTGCGCTTGCATATCTGTGTTCGATTCCCTGTAATTCTTAATTGTAATTGTCTATATTTATTGAAATTGATTTATGAAGACAGCCTGTAGGCCAGAAATTCCCGGTAAGTCATTGTTGTAATTATTGATATTTATTAAAATTGATTAATGAAGGCATTTCATTTACACCAGCGACTGCTCTTTTTATTCATTTTTACCCATTGAATTCATTTTTAAGTACATGCCCAGCAAAAAAAGTCAGCATGAAACCTTCATCAAAATTGTCAAATTGAAGGGTTTTTTAAGGATATTGAAAAAAAAAACTGCAGTTTTTTTTAAAGTTTTTAATTTTTCTGCATAAAACCTTTTAAATATCTGCATTTCTCCTTCATGATTAAAAATTGAAGGTTTTTTGCAGGTTTTTATGAAGGTTTTTTTACAGTTCTTATGAAGGATATTGAAACAAAAACCTTTAATTTTATAGATCTTCAAAAAAAACTGCAGTTTTCTTCAATTAAACCTTCAATTTCAAAAAAATTATGAAGATTTTATGCTGACTTTTTTTGCTGGGATGTCTTTTACAAAATTGAAAATTATGTATTCAGAGCCATGATAAACACCGAATGCATTCAAAAATGAGTGCAGTTTACTTACTTTTTAATACCTATTTTTAACCACGGAGTAAAGAAAAAGGTGGAGATGATTTGGCGAGATTTCATGAGACGTAAGTTAGCAACCCCAAACAAACCTAGTTTGCATTGACTTTTCTACAAGGGATGCATTATTTTCAAATTAAGAAAACGCATGCTAAAACTTAAAAAATTACTGTTTGTGCAGTTGTGGGATGCAGTACAAGTTCCAAATCGATAAAGGATGCTATTATTTCCACTTCATAGGTAAATAAAATTATAAAATAAATTATCGCCAAGTACTGGTACAAAGTAGTGCTTTGGAATAGCGCCAAATACTTCGCCAGTTCCTACTTTTTAAGCGATTGCTTACTTTGCAATGCGCAAACCGGTTTTATACTTGTTCGCACCTCCACCTTCTTCTTTACTGCGTGATTTTTAACAGTGAAGCATTTCGAAAAAAAAAAAAAAATTTATGACCCACCCTAATGTTAAATGAAACAGGCCTAAAACACTGTTCCACCCTAACCTGTGTCTTACCTGCACAATGGGTGGGAAATTCTCCTTCTGAGCCCCCACCCAGTGCAGGAGACAGTGCGAAGACGATCACTTATTCGATTGGACGCGTCTGCCGTCGGACGAGATCGATAACTGTGTCGTCAGAAATCAAAGCACCTCCGGAGTAGAAAACTGCTGTGAGTAATGACATCGGCCTGAGGTCTACCGAATGACAAATACGCCAGTTAGATGAGGCATATTAATTAAATAAATCAGCCAGATCCACAGGGGTAATGTACCAGGCTGTAAAATGGATTACATCGAAAATTTGGAAAAATGAGATGTTAGTATCAGTAGATATTTTATAAATTTGCATTGTTAAAAATAGGTAGTCAAAAATAAATAAAATTTACTCGTTTTTGGGTACATTCGATGCTTATCATGGTTAAGAATACTTAAGTTTCAATTTTGAAAAAGACATGTACTCGAAAATTATTACATTTTACTTATTTTTTAATTCCTATTTAGAATCTATATATATTTACCTATATAAAAAGAGCAGATGCTATCTCTGCATAAGATAAATCACTTTCAATAAATATCAACAATTACAACCAAGACTAACGTGGGAATCAAACCCATATCAGAGGCCTCCGTGGCCGAGCGGTTAAAGGCATTAGCTGGGAATCCAAAGTTTCCTGGTTCGATCCTAGGCGATGGACTTGACATAGAAAAATAACAAAAAAGTAGAGATCTTGTGATCGGAGAGTTGCCAGCTTCGCTACAAAATACTAGAAAGATTCGTCCAGAACATCCGAAAAAATTAACGGCGTGTATATGGGACTGGTGCACGATAAATCTGATCGGGGTCCAAAGTCCCGACGTCTATTGAAGGCGTTGGGTGCCAGTTCAGGTGTTTCGTCGTCATCTAACCATGGTTCTAAAATAACGAGGTGCATGTATAAATGTGTGTGTGAATGTGTATGTGTTTACGGGTCCTTCCTTCGAGATAGACCCCGAACCGTCGCCAATAGCCCACTGTGCAGCTCTAATGCGACGTTAATTAACCAAACCAAACCCAGATCAACAGGCACCGCAGCCCAGAGCCTTATCCATTGTACTACCAGGGCAACGTGTTGAAGTTATAAACAAAAGAAATATTAGAACATTCGAAAAAATTAACGGCGTGTATATGGGACTGGTGCACGATAAATCTGATCGGGGTCCAAAGTCCCGACGTCTATTGAAGGCGTTGGGTGCCAGTTCAGGTGTTTCGTCGTCATCTAACCATGGTTCTAAAATAACGAGGTGCATGTATAAATGTGTGTGTGAATGTGTATGTGTTTACGGGTCCTTCCTTCGAGATAGACCCCGAACCGTCGCCAATAGCCCACTGGCAGCTCTAATGCGACGTTAATTAACCAAACCAAACCAAACCCAGATCAACAAGCACCGCAGCCCAGAGCCTTATCCATTGTACTAGCAGGGCAACGTGTTGAAGTTATAAACAAAAGAAATATTAAAAAGCATGACAAAAGAATGGCTAGTAAGATAATTGGGTTGTAATAAATCAGTTTCTATTTAAGCAATCGACATCAAATAATGTGGAAAACCATCTTCTGAACCACTATTTTGAGTTTCTCAGGTGGCTTTGTTAAGGTAGATTGAACAGAAACTAAGATTAGCAATATTAAATCATACTGCTCCTTTTTGAGAAAATACTATTACTTAAATTCGTGTACGTCATCGCTCATTTACGATGCAATTGTACTCAAATAAAAGCAAGTATGTTGAGGTACTCATTTTAAGTACCTTTTCTTTTAGTGTAGTACTAAAATAAATTTGTAATTTTTTGAAAAAAGTTTAAATTTATTTTAACATAGACGTTGTTTACATGTGCCCCTCTCCCCTATTAATTTCAATTTGGAGAAAATTGACGAACATTTAACTAATTTTTAAAGTCCCTTAACTTCAAAATTAATTTTTAAAAATATAGGGTAGTGGGCACACATTCAGGTATATGGCTACTATTCAATTAAAAATTTTAATTTTGGATTCCGGTAGTATCTCGATTATCCGACCTAATTCGGACAGGAGGTAGGTCGGATAATCAAAAATTCCGAATAATATAAAATTGTCAATGAACGTAGTAAAACTTCTATACTATGAATCGAAGTTTTCATTAATTAAATACAGTTACTTAAATTTGAGTACGTTATCGCTCCTTTACAATGCAATTATACTCAAAGAAAAACGAGTAGGATCAGGTACTTATTTTAAAGCACCTTTTTTTTTACAGTGTGGCTTCAATATTAAAATATAATAAGCCCGTTATTTAGTTGGAAAAACTCAAAAAAGAAGTCAGCAGAAGCAAAAGTAGTTATATCTAGAGAACGTGAACACGAGTCGCCAAATTCCATAACGTATCTTGTCTACTTTTTAAAACTTACGATAAATCCAATTTCTTATACGAAATTGCATTAATGTGTAAAACAAATACCTGAACATGGTACATGTCATAAAACAGCAAGAAAAATAATATTTCTATTTCGCTCATTATATTGACAAACTGCTCTGGACAACAGACAGCTTGGGAAGGGCATTAGGGACAAGGTTTCGGAATTGAACAAAAATCACTGAATATGTGGTGAGCTATCCCCCCCCCCCCCACCCCACCCCGCTCCCCTGCCCCTCCCAACTATATGGGATATGGGGTCCCAGTCAGTTCCGTTACACAAAAGATATTTTGGGGGGTTGAAACAAGAAATTTCACAACTTAACGATTCGAAACTCTCAATTCAACTATCTGAAAATTCCCAGTTCCAACCTATAGACATTTTTCATCTTTTTTTTTTATGTATGTTTTAGGTAATATTAAACAGTTCTCTCACAAGCATTGAATTGTTGCACCCATATTCCAATGCAGTGTCCGTTCTGAGGTATAATTTCAATGTAATCCTACAAGTTGAGCAATTTCTAATCTTCCCTAGCTTTCATTTGTTAATATTAATTTTCTTCAGGCACGCATAAATTTTCCCATCTCGGGGTTTTTAGAAGTTGAAATTCCCAACTTTCAGTTTCCAGATTATTGGGGGGGGGGGGGGGTCGGACTTCCCCCCAAACCCTCCCCTCCAGGTGCGACGGGCCTGGCCCAAGTAAAATGTTGGGGGAGGTTAGAATTTTTTTGAAAAATATATATTTCAGAACTGCAAATTTAATAATTTTAAGTGTATAAATGAAATTGGGATACACTGATTTTTGTAAATTTCCAAATGTTATAAATTGTCAACAGTTTCAAGGAATCTAAAGTTGCAATGGCATTCTGCAATCTATGAAAATGATAATAAATAACAAGCGGAATAGAAAAAAAAATTAAAAAACATACCAAAAATACCATCGTAATTATCAGAAATTATACAAATTTTAAAGAAAATAAAATTATTAGGGTATATATTTACCTTGTACAAATCTGATAAGAAAAATAAATTTTTCCCCCATTATAAAAAGAAAAAAGATTGTAGTATATTATTTTTATTAGGATTTGGATTATCATTCTTTCAAATATTTTATTTCCGCAAGTTGACTTGCTTTTGTGTGTGTTGGCGAAGGCCCCTAGGCATGCCTAAATCTGGCCCATGCCTAAATCTGGCCCTGCATGGACTACTTTGTGTTCCATTTGTCACGATTTCTTCCACATGTCCTTGCCTGACCTTCAGCCGAAGGTTGAATTCTTCCAGCACTTCAATCTCTTCATGTGCAGAGACTGATTTACGGCAGGGCATTCGGGGCACTTGCCCAGGGTCCCCATTTTAAGGGGGCCCCCCAAAAAAATATTATAAAGCTAACAAAATGTGAAAGTGTTAAAAATAAATTAAAAAACTAATTTTTTTTAATTAATTAAATTTAATTTAATCAAAAAATTTAATAATTTTTTTAAAATCAATTGTTAATTTTTTGTAAAACTTCTACTATTTTATCCAATTGATTTCACTTTTTCTGCACGTTCATGATGCCCTTTGGATGATCACTTACAAAGTTCAATTCATGGCCAGGACCGTAAACAAACTGGGTTTACGAATTGCACTTAGATTTGACGTTTACTGATACTTTCAACCTATTCCAAATTTTCTGATATTATAATTGTTAGGGATTTGATAACTATAAAATGGGTAGAACATACGAATCTGGCTCAACTAAAATAAAGCTAAAAGGGAAGAATAAAACCAGAAAAGTATGAAGAAACTGTTGTGAAGTATTGAGAGAAACCATATATTAAGGTTAATTCAAATTCTCGGGGTTTAAAAAAAAAAAAGTTTTTCGCATTATTTACATTTTTATTAAAGTTAATTTGCCACGTGTGCTTATACATAAATTTAGCAATTTTAGTTTGAGGTACGTTGAGGGGCCCCCTAAAATTCTTTTGCCCTGGGCCCCTAAGTTTGTAAGTCGGTCCCTGTTCATGTGCCCAACATAAAATCAAATTATGTAACATTATTAAAACAAAACTTCATTTTACATTGTAATGTTCATATAGATTTTTAAAAGTAAAAATTAAGTCGTTCTTAAGGTTTTTTTAAGGACTTCTCGGTAATTTTTAAGGACCTCTTATATTTTTAGAACCGTTGGCGAAAAATCACACTTTTTTGGCGTAAATGTAGTGGATAGCAAGTAAATGTGGCTTTGAAGCAAAATTGGCGCAGGATACCACTTCCGGCAAACAATACCCTTCCATGTTAATATTAAAGATGCTACATTCGTGTAAATCACCCCTGTTTTTTTAAGAATGAGTATTGATTTTTCACAAAACAACAAACGAACCGAGATTTCCTAACGATAAAGTGTCGTGTATGATAATGAGATACCATTGACTAAAAAATCGGACAAAAAAGATCCAAAGTTCACTTTTTTTTCCCGACACTAAATCAGTCTATTCACATTTTTCTGTCATTGCCGATTTACACTCGCGTATAATGATAAAAGTAAAATCCGGAATTCTACATTTCGATATACTTAATGCATCGGGAATTCTTGGTTCCAAAAATTAAAAAAACTAGGAATTTCGGTTTAGACACGAAAAAATACCGACCACGTCAATTAGTAAAAAAACTAGGAATTTCGGTTTAGACATAAAAAAAACACCAACCACATGAATTAGTAAAAAAACTAGGAATTTGTTTAGACACGAAAAAATACCGACCACGTGAATTAGTAAAAAAACTAGGAATTTCGGTTTAGACACGAAAAAATACCGACCACGTGAATTAGTAAAAAAACTAGGAATTTCGGTTTAGACACGAAAAAATACCGACCACGTGAATTAGTAAAAAAACTAGGAATTTCGGTTTAGACACGAAAAAATACCGACCATGTGAATTAGTAAAAAAAAACTCATGTTTGAGAAAAATTAAGGACCTTAGTTGAAAATTAAGGACTTTAAATGCCCTTAATTAAGGACCTACCTAAATTAAGTAGTTCTTAAGGACTTTTAAGGATCGTGCGAACTATGTACAATCAAATACAAAAAAATATTGCTCAAAATTAGTGTTTAAAACAATATATCACTGTCTTAATAAAATTATTATCGCTATTAATAAACTCATTTTTTTTGTATCCACAAAACTAAGAACATAAATTATCCACTTTAAAATTTCCTTCTAAAAGATAATTTTTATAATTTCTATATTTAAAAAAAAAAATCTTTCAAGGTCATTTTATTATGATTTGATATTTTTTTCATGTTTATTTACAAAGTTTGCTAAATAAATCTACAACAATTTTAAACACAATACAATATTTAAAATCCTGTTGTTACAAACTATATTTGATTTTCTACAAAATTTATTTTAAGTCTTCAAGTTCATAAACACAAAAGTTTTATATATACATTGAGACATATAAGTACTACAAGAAATCTTAATTATAGATCTTACATCTCCAGTAACGTTGATTTTATATAATATATATTATACATAATTTATATAATATTATATTATTTTATAAAATATTATATTATATAATATATTTTAAATAATATTATATTATTTTATATAATATATTTTATATAATATATATTATACAAAAATCCTGGAAAAAAAAGTTTTCTGATTTCCATAATGGTGTCACAAACATTTCCCTGGTTTTGCAATTACACTAAGAAATGTTACAATACATGCTTTGTATAGAAACAAAGTATCCATCCTACAATAATACAATAAATATATTGTATTTTAAACGAAAAATTATAAGCAATACTTATAGTCAGTTAAAATAATAATGTATGGATACAATATAAAATTATACAAGTGCGACAGGAATAATAGTAATTAAACATGCTCTCTGGAAGCAGATAATTAAATAAAGCAAGTTTTTTCAAATTAATTCTTTTGTAGATAATTTTAAATATTTTATATGCTTTCTATTTCTTATTCCAATCTTCAATAAATCGCATATTCATTAGCAATGCGCATTTTGTTAGCAATGGTTCACGTTTTTACGAAAACCAAACTGAAAATCTGCACAGCCATGTTTTTTTTGTTTTTTTAATTCTTTTTCAGAACTAAAAGGAAATATTGACACCTAAAGTACCCAGGATAGGGCATAGCATAATAGACAATAATTGCCGTCTGATCCAAATTTGAAATTTCCCTAATTTTTTGTGAAATTTTGAAAAATACCCTGACATTTCCAGAATTAAACAATTCCCTGATTTCCCAGCCACTCAACTAGTTGTTGCCATTCAACTAGTGTCAAAGTCATATAAATTAATATTTAAAAATCCAAATCAAACTATTATTCTTTCATTCACATTATTTCACACAGTAGAATAAACAAAATGTACACCTGGCAACTTTTCGAAAAATCAAATACATACACAACGTTTTTCAAAAAAAATTAGCATATTTAGCATTTCTGTTGGGGTTAATTTTTTTTAAATTACAATTATAACTAGTGCACTAATTGTTGACATAACAAATGTATTTAACATTTACTCCCAACTTGCTTCATAAATGCAAAAGCATGCATTACTTTGAAAAAATGACTTTTTAACAAAACAAAAAAGATTTTTTTTTTAAATGCATTGGAATAACATAACTTGACAACTAAGTAACTTACTTTTTAAAGGTTTTTATTGTTATTATGGTCCAAGAGCCTTCGTTAACTGTCAAATAAAACATCTCTTAAAAATGAAAAAAAAAATATCTTGAAATTCTTACAATTTTATCATATAACACAACCAAATGGTTCAAATATATACATTGCATGATCAATCTATACGAGTTGATAGGTATAAATATTATGCAATTTAATATGCAAAAAATTCAATTTTTACATTTCTGATACTTCTTTTAATACTAACCAAAAATAATTTATTAACTTGCACTTCAGTTATTAACATATTTACAACATACTTTGCATTCTACATTTCTCCCTCATGTCTTTAGAACATAAAATAGTTACTTTGACATCAAACTCGCGTTGAAGTCCACCAAGCTTGAAAAATCGATGGCCACTCTTTACCTCATTTACAGGCACTTTAAATGCTGTAAGGTTTGGAAACTTCTTCGTTGATGCTTGTCTCAGAAGCCAGCTTTTCTTTTTGTTGAGCCAGGCTCAATGTCCACTTCAAGTCTTCCCAGAGCTCTTGCTCCATTGGATTTAAGTGAATAGCCTTAGAAAAGCTGAGTTTCGCCTAACACAAACAAATAAATATGAATGAGGCATAAAAATATATGTAAGGAATAAAGGTAATATGGAATGCAATTGCGACTGGCACATTGCATAGTACATATATATAGCATTTAATATAATGAATTTAACAAAATAATATATACATTTATGCACTACTTCAATTTTTTTTAAAAATCCATAATTAATTTTTTCTAGTTGGGGGTAATAGATTTTTAAAAACTTGCTTATGCAAGTTACTTTAAATATTTCCATATGGAAATGGCCGAAACAGTTTTACAAGCAGAATACGTGAGAGTTAGCCGAACGGTTCCCAGTAATCAAACACTTCTTTCACGTTTATGTCAAGAGTGATGGATGGACAACAAGGAATTTGTTTAGTTGGGTGTGGCAATACAACTGGTTTAGAACAAGGTTTGGAATGCTCCCTACCCACTTCACAAAAAGATGTCATTATTGCACCCTGAAAGGTGGTAGGCAATTGGAAAACAGAATTCTCTCTATCAACTTGCATATATAGAAAAGACTTGGATTTTTTAGGTTTGGTTAATTAACTTCGAACCAGAGCTTCACAGTAGGCTATTGGCGACGGTATGGGGACACTCTCGAAGAAAAGGTCCAGGAACGCTGCCTCATATTTTTTTAACCATGATCAGATGACGAAGACAACACCAAAGCTGGCACCTGACGCAACCTCAATAGGCATCTGGACATTGGACCCTGATCAGATTTATTCTGCACTAGTCCCATGTCAGTATAATTTGTTGGATGTACTGGACGGCTTTCTAGTATTTTTGTAGCGAAGCTGGCAACCTTCCCATCCCAAGATCACTATTTTTTTTTACTTTATCTGGTTAAGTGCACCGCACAGGCTCAAACTAGTAATCTTCTACCAGGTGAACACCTTTATCCACTGGGCAACTGGTGGCCCTTGGCCTTTTCACAAAACTTCAAAATTGAAATGTATATCTTGAAAAAGACAGCTTTATTTTGTCCCCTAATAGGTGGTGTTCCATTGAAAAATTTTGAAAGGGGAAATCTCTAACAGTCCAAAAATGAATTAGGGTCGTCTCAGTATTTCTGTGAATCTAAAGAGATATTTTTTTTTTGTAAAGAAAGGGTGAATACAATTGACCAAACAAGATTTTGTCAACTATAAAAGAAATATCATTGAGATTACGTACCATGACAAGTAATTATTCATTAAAACATTCAGTGCATATAAAACAATAAAATAGGATGTGGGAATAAAAAATTTGAGGATGTTAATTTAAAGATTTTTTTTTATACCTATCAGCGAAGTGTAAGGAATAAAATAAGTGAATTAAGGGAAATAGTGAAAACAGAACTGGTTGATATCATTGTAGTAATTAACAATTGTACAAACCCAGAATATAGTAGCATAATTAGAAATTAAGCGTTTAACATTATGTAGAAACACAAGATATACCTAGTAGGAAAAAAGTTCTGGAGTGTTACTTTATATAAGTTAAGTAAATATATTTAATTTTTTAAGAGAAATTATATTTATACAGACTTCATACACTAAACTGAATGTATTGAATTAGTATGGGTAAAAAATAAATAAACTGCAGAGAAATATGAGAATTGGGTTTACTGGAAAAGTTAATAAATTATGTTTGTAGAACATGTTGAAAATAAAATAATGAAGCATGTAAAAGAGCAAGACTTAGAAGAGAAAGCAGCAGGGGCTAATAAAAACATCTCTTTGTAAAGTGGGCAGCAATCGTCGAAAACATTGCATAAAAAGAGTCGCTATTGTCAACTGTGTATCCGCACAAAATGCATGCTTGATTCACAATGGACATGAAGGGGATAAGGAAGTTTTAAAGTAATTTGCCCTGAGTCTTACCTATCCTGCTTGTAAAGCTGTATTGGCCAATACCGGAATATGGAATGTTTTAAATATTAGTAAAAGTCAGATTTTGAGTATGGCTAATGAAAAAGCCATCTCTTTTTTTACAAAGTAAATCAAAGAAAGTGATTCAATAGGTGAAAAATCTGTTAGTAAATGACAATTTTGAACTTGATCGATAAACAATGTGCAGTGGCTAGTAAGAAAGCTAATAAGATATTAAGATTTATCAGGAAAAATTCATTCATCCAAAATCTAAAGATTTAATTTTGCCTTCGTATAAAGCTTCATATTGAGGTCTCACCTGGAGTGAATGATTGCAATTTTGGTCACTATAATTAAAAAAATGTTTTGTTAGAATCTAGTTGTACGAAATAAACGGTCATCACCAGTCACACCTGCTTGTATGTCGTAGAACAATAATAATATATGTAGTAACAATATATGTAGTTACATATAAGCAATCTATAATTTAGTGGTGGCAACATTCATGATGAAAATCTTCATGTAATCATTCCTATTTAGTCCCAGTGAGTCTATGGCATAGGCGCCTACTTAAATGTTCCTTTTTAAATAATGCTCTTAATAACTTAGATTAGGCTCTAATAATTCCTTAGATTAGGCTCTTAGATTAAACCTAAAGTTAAAATATATTCAATAGTGTTTAGTCTACCCTTTCGTATTTATTCTCTGTCATAAAACAACAGTAGTTAACAAATAAATAGTTCCAGGTATTGACTGATGGATGCCAAAGATAGATGAATAATATAAAATTTTACACTTTGGGAAAAAGAAGAGTTAAAATAAAGTTAATTGAATAAGTCGAAAGTATAAAATAAAGGAAATATTGAAGGTTTGGGTCTTTGATAGACTGAGAGGTCACAGGATTAAATAATACAAATCACACTTTAATGAAAGAATGTACAACAATTTTCTGGGTGGACATAGCATACTCCTGGTTGAATTCACCTTTACAATCATATAAAGGTTTTTTCTTCCTTCTGGCAGGACAGATGGGATGGAAATACCACCAGAAAATTCAGAGAATACTGCAGTAATCTGGAGTTCATCCACCTTTCTTTATCTACCAAGCAATTCCAGGAAAGTTTCCACTACACCAAGAGCCAATCACATAGCTCCAGCACATGAGGCCCACGCAGGGGGAGACCAAATCATGTGAACAACGCGTACACAAAGGAACTCATTCCCAGCCGGACAGCAATAGCAAAAACATGCATATCTCGCGTGCTCCTCATGTAATTGCAATACCATCCATTTAACCGTTAAATGTAAATTCTTAACTTTTATAATTGCATCATTAAATATTAGTTATTCTCTAAATACTATGGCATTCATCAACTTATTCATTACCACTTAATTAAACCTTCTGATCTTAAATGAGGTCTACAATAGCGTGGCCGTACAACAAACAACACAACGGCCGCCACAATACTGATTCAGCACCAAAAAAAAAACTTTAAAATTCCAAATGCAGCATTTTTTACAAGAATTTTAAAAAAATTTAAGTTTGCTACATAACAAACAAAAACCGAGCTTGTAAAATCCACTTTGTGTGCATGGGCACGGGTGTTTTTGACACTTTCAGTTTTTAATGCACAATTCTAAGTTTAAAGTGACAATACAGATGATGCAAAGATTGGTGGCAGGCCATATACGAAAGTGCTTCTAGAAAGTCCTACTAGAAGAATTTTAGCCTGAATATTTTAGCCTTAATTCAGAAAGCACTATTTTTATAAAAGGGTAATTGTCACACACAACAAGTTGGCAGTAAATGTTGTTAAATCTGTGTGTATGAGTGGTTTTAATTAAACAATTGAATCCGCACTGCTAAGAGTAGACTGGACTAAACATGCTGAGTATTGAGCATGATGTTGATCATCAAAATCAATAATCCTAAATAACAAGATGCCCTTGCTTTTGTTATTCAAGTTCATACATTTGAATTTTACATTTAAGAAAAGTAATATAGACATAAAAGTGGAATTATATGTTTTTCTGTTGAGCTAGAATACAATATAACTATAAGCACTGGAGCGAGGACTCCCAATGAGCGACAATGTATTTTACCATGCCATGCGGATGCATACAATTCGGAAGAAAGGTTGAGAAAACATTTGTCCTTAGATATTCATGTAACATCACAAAAATGTTTAAAACTATTTTTTTTGGTTCCATATATCTTATTTTTCTTGTAAGCAAGTATGGAAAAACATTAAATATGTAACATTTAATGTATTTTTGAAAACCATAAATGCGTTTTAATATCTACGCAAATATATGCAAAAGGACTATTTTTTCTACCTTCACTCAAAAGATGCAAGTCTTTCTACCTTCTCTCAAAAAGTAAAGTGGTCAGCAGTGATCTTAGTCCTCGCTCCAGCGCATATAGTTATATTGTATTCTAGCTAATTGTTTTTAATAGTAAAGTCTATAGTACTGAAACAAAAAGTGTAACTAACAATTTTTTTAAACCCGATTAGTCAAAATTATTTACCTATCAAATCCTTTTTTCAGGTCTTGAATTAAGCATTTGTAAGAAAATTTTTAAAGTGTGTTATTTTAAAACTTTAATATAAAGTTTAATTAAATGACGTTAATTTAGCACTTTTGACTGAGAATACATTAAGCTGTAAATGATACATTTAGTCATTGCTCACCATTGGAAGATCCCCTATGCCTAACTGCGATCTTCCAAGTGTCTGATAAGCTTCCCAAAACCTTGGATTTAACTTTGTTGCTTTTTCGGCAGATTGTAAAGCTGGGAAAGGAGTATCCAGCTCAAGAAGTGCCTAGGGAAATATATGAAGAAAAATAATTTATATTCAGGTTAATTTTTCAAAAATACTTACAAATTTATATTTTAAAGATCAGTAGACTTATCAAGTACATAAAAAAGTGATTTTGAAGGCTTTTAAATAATTCCATAGCTAAAATAAAACATCTGTAAAAGGGTATATATATATAAACTATATATTTTATTTTCTAACAATATTTTAATCCTTGCAGTCGCTTAAAAGTAGATATGACGTTGGTAAAATAAAAAAGGCATATTACGTACAAACGAATTTTAAAAAAAATACCTAAGAAAATACTAAATAGTTTTACTTTTCTGCATTGGGGCAAGGTACAAACCATTTAAAAGGGAAACAAACATGTCAATAAGTATAAAAGTCATAAATTACAGAAGTTTTAGCCAATGTAAATTTTTTCTGTAAAATTACAATGTTCCAATAAAACTTCATATACAATGTTCACATAAAAAAAAAAAAAGCTGTGAAGAAATTCCAAATTTAGAGAAGAATAAATATGCGATGAATCATTTTCATCATATGTTTTTTTTCATCTTCAAATGAAAAGAAACAACGCCGATAGAATAAAAGGGATGTTGTGGATAAAAAAACAAAAATCAATCCATATAAATATTTACTCTTATTTTTATTTTAAAGATTTATTTGAAGAAAATTTCTACTTTGTATGTACAGATATCTTGCTTTTTTTCTATACGTTAGAACTTTTACTTTCCATTTTATGTACATAGCTATTTATTTTGTGGGTGAAATACGGCTGTTTCGAGTATTCCTTTTTAATTGTAACGTGTTTGTGAATTTTGCTAGTACAGTGAAAAGTCCAAATCCAGACAAAATTATATAATAAACAAAAAATTTTTGCAATTGCCCCCCCTAAAAAATTTGAACAAATTCTGAAGTATTTTTTTGCTTTTACATAAACCTATGGAATGAGAGTAGAAGGGAGCAAGGGGTAAAATTCACAAAGGTACATTTCCGCTTTGGCACTCAAAATAGACAAACTCCAACTCAAAATGTGAAGAAATTCCAATTCTATAACAGGGTGGCAACAAAAGTCTAGAAAAAAAGTTCCCTGATGGCGCCACAAATATTTCCCTGATTTTATAATTTCATTAAGAAATGTTACAGTACATGATTTGTGTAGAAACAAAGTATTCACGCTACAATAATACTATAAATATATTGCATTATAAATGGAAAATTATAAACAATACTTATTGGCAGTTCAAATAACAATTTAAGGTTATTTTCGGTTATACGGCCTCGTATGCCAACGAGCGAAAATGCGCCAAAGTTGTTTACCTTAGGGATTACCATACACAAAAGATCGCGTTTCAGTTGATTGTATGATTGAGTGCACTGAGCTAAATAAAAACGGGAGAGTAAACTGAACGTGCCTTTTTTAATGTCATTGCTCAAAATAGTTAAAACACAATTTCTTTGAGCTTAAGAGTGCCATAGAAATGCCCCAAACGACGGCCCGGAGGATTGCCTGTAAGCACCATGATCGACAGCCCGGAGGGGGTCACGGATGTGATCCTGAGTAGTCGGAGGCCGCAGGCCGGAGACCACAAAATCGACGGCAGGAGCCTGTGACTTTAAGTGCGCGGAACGCGTGTGCGCTTCAGAGTGCCATAGAAATGCCCCAAACAAATGCCGGAAGGATTGCCAGCTCAGGTGATGTTCTCGCCATCTGACCGTGGTTCAAAAATACGAGACATTGTTCCCTTCGAGATAGGCGCCGAACTGCCGCCAACAGCCCGATGTGAAGCTCTAGTGCGATGTTAATTAACCAAATCAAAGCTTCGAGATGAATTCTAAACCGTCGACATTAGAACATTGTGGAGCTCAAGTGCGACGTTATTTTATTCAATCGTGCAGACCTTAAAGAAATCCTTCGGAAATAATTTTGAACCGTCACCGCTAGCCCCTTACGCAGTGAACGTCATCCACCGTGGTTCGAAAATAAGACACAGCGTTTGAGTAAGTAACCGTAATTGTGCATTTCTCCTTAAGTAACCATAAAGATCAGAAAAAAAGACGCATGCACAACGCATCCGGTCGTTTGATGTTCACTTGAAAATACATCCAGATCCGCTGACGAGCGAAAGTCTTTACCTCGAACCGTAACTAATAGCCCATTACACAGGTTAAGTGCGACTTATTGTCTATAATTTAGAATATACTTTTTGATGTCATCTAATCGTAAATCATTTACGACTGTTTTTAACATTTTATTTTGTTAGTGGCAACATTAAAATTGTAAATAATCAATACGGCGACAAACTCTCGCTTGGCGACTATTTGAGGCCGTTTAGAAGAGAAGTACCCAATTTAATTAATCAATAAATCCCATATTCATTAGCTCGTCACATGTTGCTTACAATTCAAGGTCCAACGAGCTTTGCTTTTGCTTCTCCCTCCAGCAGCGGTACACGTTTTTACAAAAATAAAACTGAAAATACAAAGATGCGCATAACCTTGCTTTTTAAAAATAATTCGTATTTAGAACTAAAAGGAAATATTGACAATTAAATGATCCATATGATGGCATAACAGAAGATAATTGCTGATTTAATGATCCAAATTTGAAAAATTCCCTGATTTTTTGTGAGATTTTGAAAAATTCTCTGACTTTTCCCTGATATTTCCAGAATTAAAAATTTCCATGACAATTCCCTGATTTCCCGGTTTTCCAGGTTATGTTACCACCCTGTATAATAACATTATCAGTACTTTTCCATAATGAACCGTACTGATGGGAGAGTGGAAAGTAAGTTTACAAGGTGGATATGCATGCACCCATTTAAGCCTTGCAAAGTCATCACTCTCCTTGGCACTTAAAATGAAAAACACAGAATGTGTTGCATATGAAGAAATTACAAATGCTTTCAGTAATTTTTTGGTACAAATTCGCCTGTTGGAAGAGTGGGGTAAAGGATTTATGTTTACAATGTAGACATACATCCATTGAACCATCACGAAGTCATCTCGCAATTTGGTAAACTAAATAAAAAATTCGAAATGTGGGAAAATTAAAAAATTCCAGTTCTGCTACCATAATGTTAATAGTATTAGTGAGACATCACCAATTTAGCAAAAAATTTTTGCATTCTGGCTCTATTAATTGCAACTATTTTATTTTTTAGCAATTTTTAATTAATAGATTTGGCATCTATAGAAAATAAACTATTTGTTGTGGGAAATTTTCAGTTCCGGAAATGCTATTGCTTGGAGAGTATGGAATAATTATGAAGATAGTGGTACCTAATTTAAAATCTGAAAATTTCCGGAAATCACCAAAGTTTCGAAAATTCTGGACTTTCTACTGTATTTATAAAATTATTTTGTGCTTTAGGTTTACACAGTTAAAACTGCCGGTAAGGGCTAGTAAGCTAAATTTCTGGCCAAATTTGAAATAAGCAATAGTCCTGCAACACGGCAAAAAATATTAAACAAGTAATCCTATATAACCATCCTATTGTCCATGTTAATTGTCCATCCTATTGTCCATGTCGTGCTAACCTTAGGAATATTTAAATATAAAATAGTATGAATACTCTAGTTATAATAACATATTGTAATGGTTATAATAAAAGTATGTTGTTATTTGGGATATAAGTAAGTTTTAAAGGATTTTTTATGAAAATTGGGGCCTTATTGTGCAAAAATAGTAAAAAATTGTTTACTTAAAGTATTGTCAATAGCTAGCTACTACTTTTTCCCATCTTTCTGGCAGCAGGCGAATTCTGTGTCGAAAGAATGAACGGTCTTTAAAGGGAATTCAAGATTCAACCAATTTTTTGCATTCCTAGTAAGAACGGAAGTGCTGCTCAGACAGGCCATGAGCCATTGAACGAAACTCGTGGTAGTCAGAGGGAGTAATGCTGGAGATTACGACAGGTGGGTTAGGATATCCCATTTGAGTGTTCATTAATAGTTTTTTACTGGTACTGCAACATGTGGTAGTGCTGCAAAATCAGTTTGTCGTGTCTCTGCTCATATTTGGCCATTTATCCTTCAATGCTCAGCTCAAACACATGAATCGTAGTCGGTAGTGATCTTCCGTGACGATTTCATTCAGTTTTAGCAGCTCAGAATATACTACACCCAACTGATTCCACCAAATACAGAGCATAAGCATTGATCCATAAATATTTGGTTACCCTGTTGGTGTTGATGCATGGCCGGGCTTATCCCCCAATTTCTTACGCTTTGGATTGTCGTGATAAATCCACTTTTCTTCACAAGTAACAATTTGATGCAAAAAAAACTTCTGTTTTTGCCTTTAGAGCAGCTGTTTGCAAGTGAAAAATCTGCTTTAATTCGTATGGCACCCCATTTCTTTGCTTTTGGTTCATTCTTATGACTTTGAGAAGTAAGGAAATTGCTTGTTGGGTTACTCCCAAAGATTCTGCAAGTTCTTCTTGCGTTTGACAAGTCTTCATTCAATAATGCCTACAATTCTGCATCTACATACATTTATGGCCTTCCTTGATGTTCCTTATACACCGTGTCAAAATCACCACTTTTGAACCATTTAAGCCAGTACTCACAAGTTGAAATTGATGGAGCATGGTCCCCATAAGCTTCACACAGCAATTAATGACCTTCAGTCGCTTTTTTTTTTTCAGATGAAAGCAGAAAAGTAAAACGTCCTGCGAATGGTATTTCTGGCAAAGTCTATATATTTGGAGTTAAAAAAACAATGTTGTTTACACTTTGGCAAAATGAGACGTACTGAAAACTAAAGCCTAATGATGATGCGCTAACATGAAGGTGGTTAGTTTGTGATTAGGTTAATACTAGTAACTCCCTCTGTTGTAAATCCTTTAAAACTTAATTGTACCCACAGTTAAATTATATTATTAATAAAGTGCAAATTACTTGTGCTTTCATTTCCAGTGTCTTTTCATCTGGAAGAAGGCTGAGGGCTTTGTCAAATTCTGCAATTGCCTCTTGAAACCTAAAGAAGTGAACATTAAAATAAACATTAAGATACCAAACATTAAGATACTAAACATTAAAATACTAAGCAATAAGATGCTAAACATTAAAATACTAAACATTAATATTAAAATATATGTATGTTAGGTTAAAAACTACTGCAAAAACGATTAGTGCATTTACATAATATTGCTTTTGAATTTTTATATTTAACCCTCACACACAAAATGCCAAAATTAGTTTTTAATGAGAAAGGGTTTAATATTTTCATTACAGTCTTCTTTAAACAATAGTTGTTTATTTTTGTGGATTACAATGTGGAAAATGCTTCAATGCCAAGCATTACTATCAATTTAAAAAAGATTTGCATTGATGGAAAACTTGCGATTTTACGGTCCCAATTTATCAAATTAAAAAAAAAATTTTAATTTCATTACCCAAAATGGACAATAAAAAAAGGTATAGTATAGTGGGGTTCTTTTAAAACAAGAAATCAAAATTCAACATTTTTTATACAATAAGAAAGAACACAGAAACAATTATTTATCTCTAATATTAAACATTGTGATAATTTAAAATATTAGATAAAAAGTCAAAAACTGCACAATCCACAAAAGGTTTTATTTCACTTCTTTCACAATAATGGAAAAACGACTCTCATAAACTTAGTTTAAGAGAAAATAATTTAAAAAAACTTTCATATCTTCTAACTTTGACAGGCATTACGTCACAGCCTAGAATGACAGTGATCATCCAAGGTGTTTTTTGAACGGTGAATTTAAATCTTCGGTGAAATGTCTTCCTATCCTTTTATGGAATAATTGCTATCCTCATTGCCCTCTGTAAAATCCCACAATTCAACAGACCATTTTATAAAATATCCCGTTCTGATCCTTTTTACTTTAGTAGCAAAAATATAGGTAAATTAAAATGGAATTTGTGCTATTCTAACACAGGATTTCCTGTGGTGATTTTTTTAACTTTGGAGATGAAAAAAAGCTTGTTTATTGCTTATTTTTTTTATCTTTAACAGAGATTTTTTGCATTCATTACTTATTTGATTATCAATAGATAATGAATAACGTAAAATTTTTGAAAAAATCAACAATTTGGAAAAAAAATTTCAACTTGTTCTTTTGCAGATCCAAAACAGATTAGGTTTCTTTTTTTTATAAGCATAACAAATTCTAGGGAAAAGAACATAGGGATGAATAACTGTTCCGTAGAAAGAACGGAAAACGCAAAGAGTTCTTAGAGTGCGAAGGGCTAAAATGCCTTTAGGAAAACGAAGACCTCTTCCTTCAAAATAGCACCTGGATTCTATTCATTTCTACATTGACTAAGGTATATATAAAATTATTTTACACAAAAAAGTATACTATGGTTTTTGTGCAACCCAATTAAGTATATATATATATATATATATATATATATTTAAATATAGATAAAGAGTATTAAATATCTATTAATTTACTCAAGACCACTCTCAATTTTACAAGCTAAAATTCAAAGATATCACTGAAAGAAAGATGCACACATTATATTTTGTTATAGTACATCATCCAATTTAATAAATTAAACCATTTTTAATCAGATCAAAATTGAACATCTGCAGCAAGAGGGCAAAAGGGAAGCAGTATTCAATGATAAGGACTTCATATTAATCACAAAGACATACAAACCATGAAGCTGAAATCAGGCATTTCTACCTTTTCAGTTGAGCCAACCTCACGCCTTCGGCTTTCAGCTCTTCGCTTTTCAGCTTGCGATTCTCGGCTTCGGCTTTCTTCCTGCGCTTGAACCGTTGAAGCCAACCCTCGTCTATGGAAGGCCCATGCTGAGCTTCGGACTCGAACTTAGAAGAAAGGTCCCTGGACACATTTTCTCCTGCCTTCCTCTTCCAGCTGAACGAGGTCATTTTTGGATAAGTTTGATTTGGCTGAAAATTATAAAAGGAAATTTATAATAACTGGCAAGTTTCCACATTACTTCTTAAACTACTTAATAGTTGTATTTTTTAAAATCGAATTTAGAAAAAAAAATTATGTTTAGGCAGGGTTCAAAATTAGGAGGTAAAAGTTAGGCGTCATTCACAGCGTTCACTCTAGGTGTTTTTTGAAGGGTGGTCAAAGGTGGTGGTCCCACCCTTTTTTCACCTCAATAGCGCCCTCATGCCCCTTTTTTCAAAAATGCTGCCCTCTTTTGAAAATATTCCGCCTTCTTGCCATTTTCAGTCAAGCACAAGCATCATTGCTTCCCTAGTTGTCTTTAAAAAAGTCATTGATTAAAAAAAAATTGTGTGAAAAATTGGAATTAAGTGAATTATGACAGTAGAAAAACAGTTGTGAAATCGCGATGATTCCGCAGTAATTTTGAACATGGGGCATCCTACAAATCCTATTGGTTGCCTGTGCCTGCATATGAAATTCTAAGTTTTTTTTTAAAAGAGAATATGGTTTGGGACTAGGTAGGGATTGGTTTGCAAGACTATGGATTTTATTACCAAATTTTGGATTTAAGTAGCCTTTTTATCAGTTTTGTAAGGGATCTGATTCCTACTTACAGAATTGCTATTTAGGGTATACAATAATTTTAAAATGTTAAATTTTAGATTTCAAATAATATTTTCATAAAGAGACATCAATTTTGTATGAGTAGGTATTTCCTTCGAGATAGGCCCTGAACCGTTAACAATAGCCTAATATTCAGCTCTGGCGCAATGTCAACCAACAAATCGGAACATTTTTTTTGTTTGGTCACGGGTCCGATGTGTCAATGTGTGGCCATGCACACACAAAACATTTTTTTAAAAGTGCCCTTTTAAAAACAAGAAATGCCTTTTCAATAATGGGGTGCCCTTTTACTGCCAACAGCGCCCTGAACCTTTTTATTTCTAGAGTGAACACTGGTCATTCATTTTTACAAAGAGATTAAACATTGAATAGTTTATATGCAGATCTTGAAGCTATTGAATCCTTTCGACTAAAGACAACTTAATGATCTTATTAAAAATGACGGTTCTAAGTAGAGGCGAATTTATAATTTTGACAAGATTGATTTGTTTTAGAGAAATCTACATGAAAAAGATGAGAAAACAATGCCTAACAAGAAAATAAACAAGGAGCATACTTAGTTCTGCGAGTGCAGATGGTAGCCATTTGCTTAAAAGTCATTGTCTATCATCCTAAAGCACTAAAAAATTAGATGGTTGAACTAGTTATCTGAAGAAATTCTCAGCGAATATAAATGATTAGAAAATTAATTATTTTTTCGAACTACTGAACGTACAATCAACATGAATCAGAACCTTATTGTTCAAAAGATTAATGCAGTGTATACGTACACATTTTTCAATCCAACCAATATTAAACCTGTTTTTTATTTGATAATATTTATAGCTAACTACTGTACTTTCATGGATGTACTGCACCATGTTGCATTACATTCGTTTTAGAATATATATTTTATAAACAGGACTTTCATTGCAACATACAACCTTTAGCAGTTAATTCCTAGTGTACAGTGTCCCCGCCAAATGTGATTTGGGGACAATTGGTAGGCGATAAATTTTATATTTTGGCAACCCTATTTCATGATTTTTCTAGCAATATCATGATGTACGGCAACCTTACTTTTTTATTTCTCTCACCGTTTCACGTTGTTTTGGCAAGGCCTTGATGCTAATTTTCAGAATCGAGCCAAGCAGAACCGTACACTAGGAATTTACCCCTTATTAAGTTCATTCACACCTAAAGATTCATGCATAATTCCATGAAAATAGATGAAGAAATAAAATAATAAACCAAAAACAAATGCATGGGTACATTGGTTATTCCTACTTCTTTTGTAAGTGTAAACACATCTGAGAAGAAGACAATTTAGAACTATTAAAAAGGAATGACATGCGACAAATATTTCACTATAAATTTCGACAGTTTAGTTGCGATTTCAGCGTTCCACCACAAGTTCATAAAAACTGTCGTGAAAAGTTAGAAAATCAAATGCAATATTGTCCTATAAAGTGGATATAAACAACAAAACAGTTATGTAAATGCATAAAATGAGGAAAAGGCAACTTTTTTTTTAAATAAACAGTGTTTATTTACAAATACACAGCTACGGTTAAAAATAAGAAATACTAATTCATTTATAAATCGAACATATTTTAGTAAACTCTTCGCTTGTGACGTCATTTGCAATTTCAAAGACCTCATTAAACTGTCCTAAGCAATAATTGTAGTTATGTACTGTCCCCAGAAACACTGTTTTTATCAATGTATTTTGTGCAATTCATGCCAGATTTGAGGCTCCATGCCCCACTTTTTTTTTTTTTCACTTTTACCATTTATTGTAATGTATCTGTCCCAGGCGACCTGAAAAATTCCAATGTAATTATTTTTCATGGAAAGTGGATAACTGCCCACTCTTTATTGCGTTTATTTTACCATGTTGTCTTTCGTCCTGTGTTGTCCGCGTATCGTCCTTACTTGTTTTCCAACAAGCCATTCATTACCATTGCACCAACATGTTAATCAACTAACAGTCCTATAGGAGGTAAAAGGGGCTTCGCCCCTACGGTACTCCAAACGCTTCGCTCAACTATATAGCAATAATTGTACGGAAGGAAACTAATTTCTGCACTACATAAAGTGTGTATGTATATTTTTTTTAACATTATTATTTTCAAGATTAATTTTCATTATCGTATATAAAAAAGTGTACATATAGTTTTATGGTTTGGTTTCGGTTTCATTAATAACCAGGGGCGGCTTAAGGGCTGGGCAAACGGGGCAGTTGCCCAGGGCGCCGCCCTAAGAGGAGGGCGCTAAATTTAATTTCAATATATTTAAATTTCATGTTTTTATTATTTTTTTTTAATTATTTTATTTCGTAACATCAATTCGAATTAACGTCACTGAAAAAATTTTGTATTTCAAAAACATTTTGGGGGTGACTTCCAATTGCAACTGACAAGTCAGGATCTAACGTTTTTTTAATACCTACTTCGAAGTAGATGAGCGTGTCCTTCAACTCATATAGCAAGCTAAACGTACTACGTTATTATAATTTTTTATCGAACGTCGCGGCAGTTACCCCCTTATTTACCCTTTCCTACATTCAAAGTTTGCATATGTGTTTTCATCACAAACAACCAGAAGGAATTGCCACTCTCTTAAAATCCTTTTGAAAACGCCTAGTAGAAAATAAAAAAAGATTGGTTTCTTTTTAAATAAAGTAGAGAAATTGCTTTTTTAAACGTATATAGATCGTTTTTAAAGATGAATAGTAACATGATTCTTTCTATAGATAGGATAAAGTAAACAAGAGTGCTTATACACAGAAGTATTCACCAGAATTTGTTTTAAATTAATTACAAACTTTCTTTATGAGAAACTACTTTGCTTCTATATTGGGTATTTCTCATAAAGACATAGAAAGTGGGTGTTCCGTCAAGACAGCATAAAACTCCGCATAGCGAAATCTTCGTTCGGAATACATAAAAATGATCCAGAACCATACCATACCATACCATCATATGGTTTTCTATTTTTTATTTTAAAAAATGTGATGTCATTGTGTGCAAGCGGAAAAAAAGCATTAATGCAAATATATAAGTCAATGTTAAAAACTATTACAAATAAATAAAAATGTCAGCTGTCATATGTTATGCAATTAAAAAGGATCAATTGGCACAACATTTTGATAACTTTTCTACTACGTACTAAAAACAATTATGTACAAATATAAACTATTGATAAGGCAATATGGGACCGATTTGTCATATAAAATGTAACTAACTTCATGTAACAAATTTAGGAATTGAACAATTGTAAAGCTTTTTTTTTAATTTGTTAAAAAAAAAAAATTTAAATAGTCCTTTTTCCTATTTGACACAAATTAACTACACTTTTTTAATTTAACTTTTTTTATGTTAAAGAGAATGTACAGAAATGTCCATACAAAACGAAACATGTCAAAAAATATTTTAAAAATAAGATAAGCATTGAAATTTATAAAAAAATATATGATTTTGTCTATCCAATTTTACAAAAAAATGCAAGATTTCCAAAATTATCCCTTTTATTTTAAACTTGAAAAATTGGAGACTCATAGAAATGCATCTACCAAATGTTTTTGAGATTTTCTTCGATTTGCGAAGTTATGAAATGTTTTTTTTTTTAAATGCACGCACCTCGTATGTAAATTTATCCTGAAAAAAGTTGTACGGATTTAATTCTTGAAATGTCGATAGTAAGTTGTTTCTTAAATTATCGATTGATTGGATCTTGAAATTCTTGGATTTTTTTCTTCCTAATTCAACTTTACTGAATCGGTGATCACTGTATCGTGATCATTGTATTCACATATCGTTTCATAATAGTCTCGCGAAGACCATATTTGTTCAGAATACGAAATAAAAGTTAATTATTCAATTTAGACAACAATTACATCTTTAACAACAATTACATCTTTATACATTTTTGGAACCCTTAAGAAATCCGTATAAGCAGCACCTTATTTTTCGGTTTGTAAAAATAGTAAAAACCCTGTATAAAAGTATATATTGAATCAGGAACCCTTGTTGTGTTGCGAATACTACGATGCATGGAGATAGGGGATAGGGGCTGGCATGGAGTGTGTGGTACACCGGAAATATAAATCTTTACGTTTCACGCAGAAGAAAGACTTTAAGACAGTTAAAGGTCATTTCACGGTCACTTCCCTTCTTCTGAATGGTCGGTGGTGTCACTAAGGGCACTGCTAAGGGCCCCCCTTTGAAACTGAATACGCAGTGTGAATGTATTCGCTTTCTTAGAACTTGTTCTGTTTCATCGCTTGGGGTAAAGCCAATTGAGGTTTGGGGGAGTGATGCTACTCTACGAATCATGGAGCAAATGGTAGAATGTAGAAAAGTGTTTATAGAAAAAGTGTTTATATTACTGTTAATACTTACTGAAATAAAATTAGGATAAAAAACAAAAGAAGAAACACGGGAATTCCATACTTAATTGGTTGATATTTAAGAAAGCTATTGTATTGAAAGGTAAGGTTTTCTTGGATTATTTTAATTGTAAATGTATATCTAATAATATTAATTGTTACATAAAAAGTTATGGTGCTTTAAAAAAAATATAATGCAATATTAAACAAGGTCGTTATAAAAATATAGTTGTGGTCCCTTACTCTTTTTTGCCAATCTTATACTTTTATTTGTAATGCTTTTATAATTTTAACATTTATTATAAATGTGAGTATGAAAAAACATTACTTGTCTAAAACAATAGAATTTACAAAGACTTGTTAACACAAACATTTAATTATCTTTAAAAACGAAATATGTTGTAAGGTTTCAATTATTTAAGCTAAAAACAATAACAGTCCTTGAATATTTGTCTATAAATTATTTAAATAATTCTTTTCCACTGTTTCTTAAAAAAATATTATATGTTTAAAAGTTTTGTATTCAACATTTGAAAAAATAAAATAATCTTTTAAAAAAAAAAGAAAAACGACTTTAAAAAAGAAGCGCTAAAAAGTAAAAAATATTTTTAATGAATATTTAATATTGATATTATATTTTTTTAATTTTTTTTTAAGTCGGTGACAAACTTTAGGTCTGATTTTTGTCAATTGGCACTACTTCAAAATATTGTAATAAGTACAAATTAGTATTAAATACTTTAATTTTTTCCAATTAATTCTAAAATTAAAAATTATAATTTTTTTTAGGCTTCTAAGCTTGCTATTAATGAACAGCAAACTCAAGTTGTTGCTTGCTTGTATTACTCTGTGTTAAACTAAAAAGCTGAATCGCCGGGGGCTTGCCCTCCTGCTATTATTCATCAGGAAAATCAAGTTGTTAATTACTTTTTCCCAGCCCCGGATAATATATTTTGAGATTATCAGGTTTAATATATGCCGAGTAAAGGAAATTTCATTGTTGGGTAATATTTATTCAAAAATGAAAATATTTGGAAACCGGATATCAATGTTTTAAAACAAATCCGGTAAATCGGTATTTTGATATGTTTTATTGCATTTTTTGCCAAAGTAAATTTATCTCTATCCAACAAAAAAAAAAAAATTTCGAAATCGGACAATATTTTTTAAAGCGGTCCGGTTAATTGAGAATTCCGAAAATAAGCGGTCCGGTTAATTGAGTTAAATGCCGGAAATCCGAATATTTTTTATAAAGAGTACCCAATTGAAACATCCCCTATCAACCAAAAAAAAAATCCAAATATCTGAATTAAAACCGAAATCTTGCACGAACATACATAAAAAAATACAAGTCAAATTGATAACCATTTCTTTGGCGCGCTTTCATGTATTAGTTGGTGCGCTTAAAATCGTTAAAAATAAATAGATGTTTATAAAAGTAATATCATTATAAAAATATTATAATAGCTTTACATGACATACTATATTATCAGTAAGTGCCTTGCCTATACTTCTATATGAACGTTTGTCGTTTAGTAATGTCGAATGACATGAGATTATATAATTTTGATAATAAATATTTGTATATCTAATAAAAAGAAATATTAAACTCGTTAAAATCATGATGATTGCAGTTCCTATGAAAGTATAATTTAAATTTCGTTGTTTTTAGATTATTAAATCATGAATTTGACTGAGAACACTTTTTGGGGCTCGGGGGACATTTAAATATGTTGAAATTCTTTAATATTTTACCAATACAACCACGAAATGTTGAACAAAAAACCAGATTTTCTCTACATTTAATATAAATAATAGAAAGACAATTAGGGAGCTTTCAATTATTACGCCAAGGAATTTTCGTTCTTCCTTACCCTTTGTTCCCCTATGTTACGCTATAGTCTTAACTCCCCCCCCCCCCCCCCCAACCTTATGTCACATCACCTACTTTTTTTATGTACAAATTTCGTCCACATTGCAGTTTGCGATATAAACTGTTATTGTAACAAATAAGATACTATTGTACTTGATGAGCAAACGTATACAACATGTATTCACCTAAAAAAAGGTAAGGTACATGAAAACTATTTTATTTCCCACTACATGTACAATTTTGTTTCCCTTTATGGTCATTCTTCGCAAAAATGAACATAATATCCGGAGGTGTGCAAAATTATACAAAATAGCGTGAATGTAGAAGGCTCAGTATCCTAAAATTTCGTCACTTGATATGTTATGTAAAGATTAAAAAAAAAATGTGTGTGTGTGTGGGGGGGGGGGGGCGCCAACAAAAGTTTGCCCAGGTATAAAAATTACCTTGAGCCGCCCCTGTTAATAACGTCGCAATAGAGCTGCACAGTGAGCTATTGGCGACGTTTCGAGGCCTATCTCGAAGGAAAGACCAGGGAACGATGCCTCGTATTTTTGAACCATGGTCAGATGACAAGGACAACACCTGAACTGGCACCCAACGCCTTAAATAGACGTCGGGACTTTGGACCCCGATCAGATTTATCGTGCACCAGTCCCGTATACACGCTGTTAATTTTTTTCGGATGTTCTAGATAACTTTTCTAGTATTTTTGTAGCGAAGCTGGCAACATTCTGATCACCAGATCACTATTTTTTTTACTTTTCTTTGTCAAGTCAATCGGATCGAACCAGGAATCTTCGGATTTCTAGCTAACGCCTTTAACCGCTGAGCCACGGAGGCCTGGCATGTATACGGGACTGGGTCGCAATATTTGATCGGAATACAACAAAGATGAGAGAAGGGTACAATGTCCTGACGTCTATTGAGGTTGCTTTGGGTGCTTGCTCAGATGTTGTCATTGTAATCTGACCATACGGTTCAAAAATACGAGACATCGTTCCCAAGTCTTTCCTTCGAGATAGACGCCAAATAAATCATTGGAATATGTATTTTTCATGGGGGATGGTTCAGTGACAGGTCACTTCCCTCCCCCCTTCCCTTTTACAATTAACACCTCCCATTTTTTTAAATTTATTAATTTTTATTCACAAGTAAAGGAATACGTTGACATATAAGTATTGAAACAATAGCAGTTATTGTTTATTTTTCATGAAATCGTTTCCAAAATATCAGTCATTAACTATTTTTAAAATTAATAAATATCACTCCATAACTATGAAATAAATTTAAATTTTGAAATTCCTTGTTTAAAATAATATATGGACCCCGCTGGAAATCTGTTCCCCTCATCGCCGCTTAGTTTAAGATTTTGTGTTGTTAAATAACGTCGCACTAGAGCTGCACAGTGGGCTATTGGCAACGGTTCGGGGTCAATCTCGAAGGAAAGACCCGGGAACACAAACACATTCATACATGCACCTCGTTATTTTAGAACCATGGTCAGATGACGAGGAAACACTTGAACTGGCACCCAACGCGCGCCTTCAATAGACGTCGGGACTTTGGACCCCGATCAGATTTATCGTGCACCAGTCCCGTATACACGCCAGTATAATTTGTTGGATATTCTGGACGACTTTCTAGTATTTTTGTAGCGAAGCTGGCTTAGTTTAAGATAAAAATGACCTCAAAACATGTTTTTGAAAACTATTTTTCGGGGTAGGACTAGTAGAAAACACCAGGGCTTTTCTCACGCAATTTACCAAGAACCATTATATGAGAAATTGAAAATTTTCTATTTTTTTTAAAGTATTTTTATGATTTTTAGTGTAACACAATTTTTAATTTTTTCCCTATTTTTCAAAGGGAGATATTTGAACCCCCCTGAACGATTTCCTTACCTATACGTGCTAGCCCAGTGGATAAAGGCGTTCCAGCTATAGATATCAGAGGATTGCTATTTCGACTTGGATAAATAAAAGTAAAAAAAGTAGTGTATTTGCGATCGGAGGGTTGCTATAACTTCGCTACAAAAATACTAGAAAGTCGTCCAGACCATCCTACAAATTATACTGGCTTGTATACGGGTTTGGTTTGGTTAATTAACATCGCACTAGAGCTGCACAGTGGGCTATTGGCGACGGTTCGGGGTCTATCTCGAAGAAAAGACCCTTGAATACATTCACACACACATTCATACACACATGCACCTCGTTATTTTAGAACCATGGTCAGATGACGAGGAAACACCTGAACTGGCACCCAACGCCTTCAATAGACGTCGGGACTTTCTACCCCGATCAGAAGTATCGTGCACCAGTCCCCTATACACGCCGTTAATTTTTGCGGATGTTCTGGACGACTTTTATAGTATTTTGTAGCGAAGCTGGCAACAGTCTGATCACCAGATCACTACGATTTTACTTTTCTTTGTCAAGTCCATCGGATCGAACCGGGAATCTTCGGATTCCTAGCTAACGCCTTTAACCCCTGGGACACGGAGGCCTGGCATGTATACGGGACTGGGTCGCAATATTTGATCGGAATACAACAGGGAGGAGAGAGGGGTATAATGTCCTGACGTCTATTGAGGTTGCTTCGGGTGCTTGCTCAGATGTTGTCATTGTAATCTGACCATGGTTCAAAAATACGAGACATCGTTGCCGAGTCTTTCCTTCGAGATAGACGCCAAATCGTCGACAATAGCCTATTGGGTAGTTATAGTGTGCCAATGGGTTCTTTTAAGTCCTCCAACTGGTTTTAAGTTATGTGTATACGAAACTGTTGTAAGTATCCCAATATGCATTGTACTGACGGTTCCGTTCTTGGCACTGTGTAAGTGCAAAACCCTATCAATGTCTTTGGAATATGTGTTTGTCTGTGTTAAGTCTCATCAATGAGGACAGAAATAGGCAGCCGGAAAAAATGAAATTTGAAAAATAATGAGATTCTGGCTTTTGGAGTTTTGGAAACGTGTCGGATTCACTGGTCGGATGTATCGTTCTTTGTGCGGTTATTGTACATTTTGTCAGGATGTAATTTTATGTTTTTTTTAACAGCGTGTAAAATTTAAAAGATACCAATCCTCTGTTTCCATCATGTCAAGCACCATCAGAAGAATTAATGTAATTGAAATTTCTACCTTTCATTCAAGTCGTTTATGTCAGTCGGCATACGAAACAGCTTGTTTATCTTCTTTATGTTGGCGACAAATCCTTTTATCAATTCAATCAGTTGAATTGACATCCTTGTTCGTACCTGTTCTCCTACGTTTTTTTATTATGAATATTTTTATTTTTAATTAAGACTTCTTTGCTACGGATTTTTAACTAAAAATATTTTAAATAATAATTTAAAAACAAAAAAGTTACCCCATTTCTACAGATAATTTATAAAAATTATTTGCTTCTAAGAATAGTGCCAAACTGGTCTAGCTATAAAAAAACACCTTTGTATTTGGTTCAAATTATCTAGATAATCATCCCGTAATTAACTAAATTACTTAAAAAACATTCTTTGAACAATTAAAATTCGTTTTCGACTTCAAAAATAAAAGGGGTCAGATTTACTGTATGGTCACCCTTGGGGAGATTTTTTCCACATTTGGCGATAAATTTTTTTAAATGGCAGGACCCCTCCGACCCCACAAGAAATTGCAGCAAACCTATTAGACAACAGTCGCCAAAATGGCGACTTTTGGCGAGATTTTGAAAAAGTCGCCAAGGGTGACCGTACAGTAATTTTTTACCAATAAAAGAAATCCGGCTTCAAAAATAAATGTAAAAAAAAACCATTCACACTTTTATTTTCCTAATGCATGGAAAATCATTCATCCTTTACGGTATTCCTTCTCGTTGATAGAAAATCGTCTAAGTCCGAGCATTAGGATTTATCCATTAAGGCACTAAGATACATGCCATTTCTAGCGCTTGTAAAACGAATCGATCTTTAAACATCAGAATCGAAACTAGAAACGGATCGGCCAGGCAAAGGAACAAATCGATCCTTCAGAAGAAACTTCGGGGAAACCAGTTTAGGCAGTGGATCGCCATGCACGGCTGCTTACTTTGCCAAAGCGTCGAGAAGCAGGCGCACTTGTGGTAACCATCCCTTTAAATTTGTTTATTTACGTTTTGTGTTATGTTTGTATTGTAGCTAGGTAAGTTGAGTCAGGAGATTTAACACAAAGATTGGCTGATTATAGTAAATTAGATTACAGATTAGAATTCAATTTAGCTTGAATTGTAAGAAGGAATCCCGAAGGAAAACCGACTGCTGGGAGGGGCCCCAAACGACTGCTCACCGGCTGTAAAACCAATTGCTCGTTAAAACAATGTGGGTTGAGATTTTCAATCAATAGTGAATATTTCTTTGTGACTTTTTTCGAGCGATTCATTTCTCAATGTGGTAATGGGACAATTGTTAACAAACATGAATTTCAGAGGTTGGTTTAAACAGTCACATGACTTCCGAGCTCTGTATAAAGTTGTAGGATGTTAGAAGCAAACTATATTCCATTTTGGAACAATTATTTTCGGATAGCTATTAATTTTATTTATATCAATTCGCTCATTTTGCGATTGAATGAACAATTTTTGATGGGTTTTTAATACTTATTTATCGGCTTGTGGCATTAGAGCATTCTTGAACAAATATTGCAATGGTTTCATAAATTGAAAATAAGAATTATTCTTTTCGAATAGAATTCCCTAAAATATGCTCTTGCATTTTTGGTAAAATTTTTATGCTTTTTAAAGTGCATAACAGGAACTGTTGTATGGAAGTGCCTTTCATTGGTGTTGGGATGGCTAGCAAATACGGTTATTTTTTTTAAAATCAGTTCGTTTATAGTTTGAAAGCTTCTAAATGTCAGCCTGTTGCCCCAAACGACTGCTCAAAGGGGATACCAGGTGTGTTTGAAATGGCCCGACGGGAAGTGTGCCATTTGCTGTTGCCAAAAATAACTTCTCGCGGCGTGTACCAGCTGTTTTTAAAATGGCTCAACACTAAATTTGCTATTGCCCGGTGTATAAATGAAAGATTGCAATGCCCAAGTCACCTTTTAACAATGTTTGATATAAGTTTTCTTTCACTACAATTTGTCTCAATAAATCCATTGTGTAGATCTAGTGTGTCATATTTCAACCAACCCTTAAAATTGAATTCTTTCTCAAAACATGTCATTAACATGGAATACATTCACAATAAATAACCCTCTGGGCAGCTCTTTATAACTTTATGTGTATTATATTTGTTAACTGAAATGCGTAAGTTAACTGTAATTTTTGTATTTAACCTGAGCAGTGTTGTTTGTTTACATCCCTTTTATTTCATTCAACGCTCTCAATAAAATTGAACATTCTTTTATAAATTGGCATTGTGATAACCTAACTTACTGCATTCAGCTAACATAACTTCATGTTTCCATACGATTTGCTTTGTGGTTGGTATGGCAACATACTTCGTCTCTGTTGAAAATATTGTAACCATTAAGATAAAGGGGAAAACGATGTATGCACAAAACACATCGGGTTATTTGGCAACTTTTTGAAAACACTCTCTAACCATGACTCAAATATACAAGACAGTGTTACGGGTCTGTCCTACTAGATAGATTCCAAACCATCGCCATTAGCTAACTGTTAAGCTAGTGGGACATTAATTCAACTATCAACTTAAAATTAACAGCTCAAAGAGATGAGAACCTTGAAAGGGTTGCTAGTGGAGGACCAGAAGGACTCAATCCACCTAGCAACACTTTCTTAACTCAACTCGCAGTCAATCGTAGATTTTCAATTTGTTCCATCTATAATTTGAAACTATTTTCTTCGATTTTAGGGTCTAGTGGCGCTGGTAACTGGAGGAGCCTCTGGTCTTGGAGAGAGCACCGTCAGGCACCTACTGCTCCATGGTGCCTGCGTAGTGATCTGTGATTTACCCTCTTCGAAAGGCATCGAGCTTGCTGAAGAGCTGGGAGATAAATGTGCCTTCATCTCTGTAGATGTATGCTTGCAGATTTCATGATTTTTCCCTCTCTTTATTAGTTTGTGTAAATAAGTATACTATATCATGCAAAATCACATGGATAGGGTGAATCAGGTATTCTGAACAGTTGAGGATGGATACACTTTGAGATAGCAAAATGCATGAGCCTAATTTGAATTAACAGAAAATCCTGTATATAAAGGCATACTAAAGTTTCTGGGAGCAGCTCAAATCTTGTTTTCTGAACAAACTTATTTTTTAAATCCATTAACCAAGTGTTAGTGAAGTCCTGTTTTAACCTGACTGTTTGTTTGTGATGTTTGAATATCACATGACCAAAGTCTGTGTTCGATTTTCTTCAAGTTTGGCTTGAATGCTTCTTTTAAACAATATATAAGTTTTTTAAAGATTAAAAAAATTCTTTTCAAGTTTGTTTATTTAATTCTATTTTACGATAGTCGTCGTTTTTTTCGTATATAAAGTTTTGCTTTTTTTTGGTGGCATGTTCTAATTGTTCCCAGAACTACTAGTAATAAAAATTAAATACCTACAATTACTCACAAACAGACACAATTGTTAATTAATTGATGAAATGTATTATAAGTTGTAACATAATGTCCCAAGTGTTACTTTTGTTTTCCTTTGTAAGGTTTAGTTTGCTTAATTTGAAATTAGTTTGGTTGGATGTTTCATAATCTAAGACACTTTGTAGATTAGTTACTGAGCCGATAAAATTCGGTACTGTATCTTTTTGATGCTGTATGTTTTGTGTCTGAGTAGCTTAATATAGACTTGCCTTGGTGTGTAACATATGGCAAGTACAGAAATATTTAGAAATTGCCAAAGACTCATGAAGTAGTAGACCTTGGAGGTGTGTATACATAAATTAATTCTTATTGTACAGTGAGGGCTATACCTTAAACGAATATTTTGTTTGATTATCAAGATTGTTTTTGCTATTAACTATTTTTGGCTAATTTCAAATTATTTCATTGTTACATTGTGCCGAATGATTTTGAAATTACCAAAGACGCATGAAGGAGTACACAGTGGAGGCACGTTCAACAAAACATACACCAATCACTTCGTATGGTGCAGTGGGGCTATATCTTACCCGAATATATATATATTTAATTATCTATATTGCTTTTGCTATTAAGCATATTTGGCTAATTTCAAATTATTTCATTGTTATAGGTTACGAATGAAGTTGAAGTCGGTCAAGCTATAAAGTTTGTTGAAAGCAAGTTTCAAAAGTTAGATATATTGGTCAATTGTGCAGGTATTGTGTCCGAGAACCCGACATATGATTTCCACAAAGAGATTCCACATCCTTTACTTGATTTTGAAAGAGTAGTCTCTGTAAGTATTCTTTGAGAAAATATTGTGTTATGAAATGTGTAACTGATAAGGATATTTTCTCAAATAATTATGGCTCGACAATAATTGAACTTTGAAATTTTATTTAACATTTTTGAGCATTTTAGTAGACTGAAAAACAATATCTTAAAAGAATGTAATACTTTATAAAGATAGAGTGTGAACATGAGTTATTATACCCATTGGCAGGGGGGGGGGTCTGCTCTAAGTTGTTTTACTCTTCTGACCATGGTTCAAAAATACAAAATAGTGTTTCCGGCTCCTTTGTTTGAGATAGACCCCGAACCGTTGCCAATGGTCCATTGTGGAGCTCTAGTGCAACGTTATTTAACCAACCAAACCAAGGAAAAATTTTATACCCATCTAAATGCACAGGGGAGATTCAAGAAATGATCTAGATACGAGCAAAGCAAGTGCTTGATTTTGGCGCCCTGGTCTAATTTGGCTGAATCATAATTTTATAAAATATAAACAGTGGTTTCAGGTTATGTTTTATTGTTTTGAGCTAAGAATTGTTTCTGCATAATTTCTAATGGATAAGACTTTGTTTCTAATAATGTTTTGCGATAGGACTTTGTGCTTAAATGTAAACTTAGACGTCAAGCAAGCTTAAATTTAATATGTGCATTTCAAGAAATAGTTCAAATTATAATACAAAATAATCTAGATTTGATTGTTTTCAATAATTAATGTTCTAAAAAATCGTTTAAATTATTTTTCATTCACAAAAATTTGACACCTTTTTTAGTCTGGCGCCAGAAATTATATCTCTCCACCTAAAACCACACATATTTCTTCTTTCCTCTTGATCTTGCCCCCTGATTTTTAGCACCTAATCCTCGTCACTGGTTATACCATGCAACTATTGAAGCTCTCTGTTTTGCTCTAATGCTACACGCCTCTGCTGTGTAGTAGTATAGATGGTATCTACTGTTTCTCCCTTTCTTCTAGCTTATTACTGTCCATATAGTATGCAAAAGCAATGTTCTGTATGGTTTGTATTTAAGTAGCGTATATTAAAATGGAAAAACTATCAATTTTCATATTTGGCTCCCTCAGCAAAAATTATTTTTAAAAACTCCCACAAAATTCAGAAATTGAAGATGTTATGCAGGATAACTGCAGGTTATTTTTATGAATGAAAAATAATTTAAACGATTTGATTATTTTTCATGAACGCTCTATAAAAACCATTAAAAATTGCAGTTGATAAATGTTTTTGTTCCACATTTTTTCATAAAACCTGCCAAAACTTTGAATTTTGAAAAAATTGCTCCTTTGAACACATTTTTCGTTTTATTCTTTTAGGTAAACACTATGGGCACCTTCAACATGATTCGTCTGGCCGTGGGACTGATGGGGCGCAACGAACCCAGCAGTCCGGATGGACAGAGAGGGGTCATCGTCAACACGTCCAGCATTGCGTCTATGGATAGCTGCACGGGCATAGTGGCGTATGCGGCCAGCAAGGGGGCAGTTTACTCAATGACATTGCCGGTTGCCCTGGATTTAGCTTCCCAGGGGATACGATGCTGCACCATTGCTCCAGGTACATATAAACTAGCAATTATTTACTTGCCACCACTATTGAAGGACTGTAACACAGATTCTCAGCCACAGACATATGCAATTAACCTCACTCTTTTTTGTAAATTCCATGAAAAATGGTAAAAAAACTGTGCTAAGGCATCTGAGCGGCTTTATCTTAAAATTGAAGTCAATCCTTACATTAGGAAAAACTCCGGCCCTCCCTAGTGTCAATTATCAGGCTTGAGGACACGTGTCCCACTAATACTTCAAAAAGGAACATTGCATGTTTTGTGCTGTTTTGCATTACTCCTGTGCTTGCACCAAAAACAAAGACAAAAGAGGGCACACTGTGTGAATTGTAAAAGTGAGTTTTCCGTGTGAGATTCCAGAAAATTACTTTAATTTATGGGGAGGATATTTTCTGAGGGGGATTTTTTCCAGGACGGGCAATGCCCCTCTGGCCTACTATGCAGAAGGGTCAAATATTGTCCGAAGACAAATTTCTTTTTTACATTCATCTTTTAATTACCATAAACATGTTTTCTGCACAATTCCACTTAAATTTAAAAAAATTAATTTTTATTTGGGAAAAATATTTAACAAATTTTAAATTTTAGTCGCGATGCACGAAGGTCAAACATTATTTTTCGTGTGTTTGCCTTCTAATTACCAAAGGCAAATTTTCTGCCCTGTTACCTTCTGATTTGAATGCTTTTCTACACCACCCTATACTACATGGCAAACCACTCTTTAAATTTTCACCCAACGAGCAACGTGAGGACATTTAGATCACTGCAGATAGTGCACCAGCCTCTCGGACAAGGCATTCTGTATTTAAACAACGAGAAATGAGTTCGCAAAGGTGAGTTTTGAAACCATGTGTGCGCTAAGAGCAAACCATTTGAGGCTATAATGAAACAAATGAATGATTGAATGTAATTAGAAATAGATATCGTGTAAGTTAATTATAGATATAATTTAACCACACGTCAAACTACCGAATTCAGTTTTAAAGGTATCTATATTTACTTATGGTTTAAACTTACATAAAACTTAGTACAGACCCACAAATTAGACTTTCCTTCACTAAATTATGTCTCGTAAGGACTTGCCCAATAAAAACCTCAAACCTACATAAAAATTGTGAGAGTGAAGATTTTATACCTAGAGAATTTTAAAAACAAAAAAATCATTTCTTTTAAAGTTTTAAAATTTCCTGCATATAACCTATAAAAAAAAATCTGTATTTTTCTAAAATAATTTCAATGCTTCAAAATAGAAGTTTTTTTTTTTATGATTTTTTTTTTTTTTAATTAGGTTTTATGAAGGATATTGAAACAAAAACGTTTATTTAATAGATATTTTTAAAAAAATGCAGTTTACTGCATAACATTTTTAATTTTACAATTTCGATGAAGATTTTATACTGACTTTTTTTTATGGGTAATTATCGAACCACTTTATGAAAAGTTGTATGCTTTATAATAAGCACTTTGTATTTCAAAATCTGGCATAGTTCGTGTTAATACTTTGTTGGAGAAAGTGTCATCTAACTGATGAACTTTTTTAAATCTTCAGGCATGTTTGAAACCCCTATGATGAACAGAGTGGATCAGAAATCAAAACCTTATCTTATAGCTCAGATTCCTTTTCCAAAGAGATATGGTCACCCGGATGAATTCGCCCATCTCGTCCAGACCATCGTAGAAAATCCAATGCTCAACGGATGCGTCATAAGATTAGACGGGGCATTGCGCATGAAATTTCCGTAGAAGGACTACTTCAGCATGTTGACCACAAAACATGACCTGTGCGCTAAACGGACCTTGCTATCCAGTTTCCAATATACAATTTGTTGGAAACAGAGTTGTTCTCATTTTGTTACAAATTAATATTTTAGCCTGTCCATTGTAGCACAATAAATCCTAAGTCCAGTTTCAATTCGTTTTTCTTAGCTATCGCTACAAAACAACTTCCCTTAAAATAGCCATGAGAACAAAGGACAATATATAATATAAGATATAGTTTTTAAAATGTATCTTTATTTATATAAATTTCCGACTTAAATTCGTATAAATTTGTCACACATACTGCAGAAAAGGCCATGTAAAGAACATTCAAATACAAATAGCGACGATCAACTACATGCTTTAAGCAATATCTCTTATATACGAAAGCCTGCGAAGGTATCTGTGACATATCATCCAAAAAGTCTACTTAGTTGATTTTTCCCAGAAAATATCATCAATCTTATTTATTTGTGTATCTATTATTTTAATATGTTTTATAATGAAAAGTACAATTTTGATACCACATTAATTATAATTTGTTGATAAGCTTATATAAGTAAACTTCACACAGTCACAGGTCACGCGCGTATCTATCTATCGCGTTTTCTTTGATATTCTGCGTAGCACCCGGGCGGCAATTTTCTTTTGCTTGCTTGTGTTGTTGTTTTCATGCCTACTACACAAGCGGTGCATGCAGACGATAGAAGGTATTAAAACTCATTTTCAAAGTAGAAAAAAAAGTATCATTAATTTAACACTAATTTACTATTGAACAAGGCCAAGTAATGAAATCCAGCTATTTGTAACGAAGTTAGAGTGTCCGAATGTGTTACCACAAAATTTAAAAGACCTTTCACGTAAGAAAATACTTCCACTGTCAGGCGGAGTATGAACATTCGCGACACAGTTCACATATCTTTGGGATGCTATAAGGGAGATGCTTTGTTTTAGGTGTGTGGGGATGGGGGAGATAATATTGTATTAGAATTATTATGTTTGAAAAGTACCAAAACGGCGGTAAAGGATGTATAAAGGTTTCATTATTCATGTATTACCTATTTATATGCTAATAAAAAAAAGGTTTAATTTTTATGTGTGAAAAAATAAAGCATTAGATAATTCAAACGGACTATCACGGAGTCGGATATCCTCTGTCGACAACAAAATATCCGTATGGCATTGCAGTGTCTTTTATACAGGCATCGATTCAAAATCGCGAATTCCACCCCCGATACAACTGTCAAGAGAAACAGTTAATTTGACTCGTGTCTATCGAATTTTTAAAAAGAATGAGATAGTGGGCATTTAATGATATGTTACGCATCACTTTACATCCAGGGTATAGATTTTGTATCAATATTATGGAATTCACATTTCGATTATGTAAAATAATCAACGTATTTTGTATTTTATTTATGATGATATGTACGAATTATTTTTTTATTAATAATGTGTTTCAATTAAGTAAATTTTTATAAGAAATTAAACAACAATTTTGTATCCCTGTAGGTAGCAAATTCGATGTTTCATAAATGTTAAATTTTGTTTTTTGTAAGGTTTTTAATACTAAATTCATTATGCGGCAATTTATTCATGCGCCAATATTCCTTGGCATGCTTTGGCGGCTTTCAGAACTAAACGAAATCGAAGTATTGTAATATGGTTTTGTGTTTAATTTTGTATTTAAATATCATTTTTTGAACGAGTGGCACAATTTAAGGGAGTTTAACATATATATTAAAGATATTTTTCTTACTTTGTACTTTTGAAATAATTGCATTACATTTTTATGTAAGAAAATATGAACAATAAAACCGTAGAAATACAAAGAGTTACGTTTCTTCGAGTATTGAACACAAATAAAAGGATATTTTCGTTTCGTTAATAAATTGGAGAAAAAATTAGCGTACATTGTTTGAAAATAAGTAAATACCTACATATATGTTAAGAAGTTTAATACGGACAGAACGCCTTATCACCAAAAAGAAGAAAGTGCGCCAAATATGGAACTCCTGCAGATGTCTGAACGCCAAATGTGTCAACGCTAAAACGACGTGATGTTGGTTTTTTATTTCAATGTTGACTCCGCAGCCTTACGAGAGTCTGACACTGAAGGCGCTCTCTATTTAATATTACAACTCTCTGTGTAAACCCTATTTCACATATTTAAAAGCATGAAGCAGTTTTGCAGGTTATGTCCACACGCTACGCGCTCCTGTTAATTTTTTGCACGTATTAGTATTTGTAAACGCTCGTGACGTTATCTACCAAATACTCAATACAAACGTAGTTTTAAGACTAAAAATTATAATATGTTTAGAAATTTTATTTTCCAAAAGAGGTGCTGACAATCAGAAGTGGAACAACTCTTTTATTTTTTTTCATTTGCAAAACGATTTGTATCACATTACGAAATATATAGAGCAATTGATAGTCATTTAAATAAAATTTTCACATCCATAGTAAATTTTATTCAAAATGGAAGCGGATGTGTTTTTAAAAATATACGGCATATCTATGTACACCTAGTCCTTTTTTTTTACTAAGAGTCCTTTGAAACTCCTTTTTTTTCCCTGCCACAGCGATATTCAATTTTTTTAAGTAGTTGATTCCTAAAATATTGCCAATTTGACCAGATTGAGGTCCATTGATTGGACCTTTAAAAAAAAATTTATCTTAAAAACGAACTCTTCACAAACATTCTTATCTTAAAAACAGACCCTTCACACATTTTCACTTTAAAAATTAACTCTTCACAAATTTTTTTTATCTTAAAAACTTTGTTATTATGTATGTTTTTATGTATATATACTATTTCATTAAAACATGACCATCTTAAAATTTGTATAAAAGAACCTTATTTAATACTGATTTTAGTTTTGCAAAATTGTTTTTCACAATTTTACAAAACAGAACAATTGAGTTTGAAGATACCTGAATTTTGTGCTGATTTTTTATTCGCAAGTTCATGGATAGATTTTTACAATTTAGCAATAACAGGACCCTGACTTCCAAATTGCAGATCCAGGCCTCGCAACAGGTCCCTTTTTTCCCTAAAGGTCCTTTTTTGTTACTTGAAGTACTTAAAAGTCCTTTTTTCAGAATATGGTCCCTTTTTCCCTTATTTTAGCAAAAATATGTTCTCCCCTTTTTGCCTATTACACATTTCTGCCCTTTTCCCTCCCTATTTAACCAAAGATGTATTTTTTAAATTTGGTAATGGCCATTACAAAAATCACCATTCATGTTCGTATTTGTGTTGCAATTCTCAAAATATCATTAAACCAGGAGCAGCCTTGCTGTTTTGTTCATTACAAATGTAATTAATCCCATTGATGTGGAATGTGGGATCACCCTGGAACTGAAAGATTATAAGGGGAATTATTATGTTTGCTTGGCGAAAACCAGAGGCGAGAGCGGTTATGTCTCTCGTCTCAATTTCGGGGTGGTTCAATTAGGGGTATTTAAGAAAGCTATAGATGCATTAGTGGATCACACTAGCAAGGACACTCGTTGAACTTTCATGTGTATTCATCTTCTTTTTTTTTGTGCACTGAAATTTTTTATATATTGTATTTTTGATAGAGTAGAAATTGTGTTTCAATATTGTAATTTGTGTGCTGTGTTTTTCCCACGAGTGTCATTTTATATGTAAAATTTATTTTTACATATTTAAAAAAAAACATGATTCGCTTTTCGTCCCATCGATCGAGTTTTACTGGTTATGCTCGTACATTTCGTGCATGTGGAGTATTCCGATGCACATGTTTTATATAGAAATGCTCGCGATGTTATGTACCACCTACTAAATAGCGGTGTGGTTTTAAGATTACGAATCATCATATGTCTCGAAATATTGTTTTCAAAACTGGGGCCCGAGGAACATGAGGTTGAACAATTATTTTATTTTTGCTCATTCACCGAAAGAATTCTGAGTAGATATCAAATATATGCAGCGATTGATAGGGCTTTTCATAAATTTTCTATCGATCGAAAATTTTATTCAAAATGGAAGTGGTTGGGTAATGAAAGAAATTAGGCATATTGATTTACACAATGGCTATTTCAGAAATTTAGCGGGGGGGGGGGGGATGTTGTGCTATCCGTCTTCCGAGAGGGATTCGAACATACAATGTTTCGATTTCAAATGTTTTTTGTACGCCATTGCAGCTAAACTATATCCGGTGAAATATAATGCGAATCGATGTAGTAAATATAAGCATGCGATTAATACATTCAATGTAAGAGATATCCAATTCCCATTTGAAATTAGACAAATAAGAAAATTTGAGATGCAACATTCTCTTAAAATCAATGTATTTGGCATAGAAAATAAGGTTATATTTCCTATTTATATCATTAATGTGAATTATAGAGTGTGTGAAATAGATTTATTATTGTATAAGCGCCATTTCTTCCTCATCAAACATTTTAATCGTCTATGACGGAAAAAAAAGGAATTTACCACTTTTGTAAAAAATGTTTAACTGGTTTTCTACTAATGTCTAGTCTTGTATCACATAAAAAAATATGCGACACTTTCAAACCGCAATCCGTGAGCATGCCTATGCGTACAATGATAAAATTTTCCAATTTTTCTAAAACTATTAAGCATTCTATATGCATTTACGTCGATTTTGAAGCCCTGACCGTGAAATCATACACCGTTCTACCGTCATGCGCGAGTAGCTTTACGAGCGTGCTTGAAAGACATGAAGCTGTCAGTTATGGATATGTCGTCGTGGATGCATTTGATAAAATCAGATTTGTTAATTAGATAGAATTAATAGATTAAAATCAGAGTCAGAGAAAGTTATCTGATTCCCTGGATCAGATAACCTTCCTAGATAAAATAATATACTACGATTATTACGCAGGTGAGAACGTAGTAGTTAGGTTTTTGAACTCGCTCAAATGTGTAGTGGAAAAAGTAATTGAACAAATGCATGTGAATAATGCAATGCGAGAAAATGAGAATGTGACTTATGATCGCACTGTGTGCTGTATTTGCGATAAGAAGTTCATACCGGGTCAAATGAGGGCGATTCATCGTGATCATTACACTGGATATATTTACGGTAATTCCTGTATTGTATGCAATTTAAATGCTAGCGTGAGATATTTTGTACCATGTTTCATTCACAATGGCTCTCGATATGATAACAATTTAAGTTTAAAGGACATCCGCCCTAACTTTGCAAAAAATATTAATATTATCCCGATGAATATGTAGAAATTTACAATGTTTTCCCTGGATCAGATAACTTTCCTAGATAGTTATCAGTTCCTAGATGCATCGCTTGAGAAACTCGTTGAAAATTTGAAAAATTCCGATCATGCCTTTACTATATTTAATACTTTTTTTAAAAATGTAAAAAACAAACATCTGCTTCAACAGAAAGGTGTATTCCCTTACAGTTATCTCGATTCTAGGGACAAATTACTGGAAAAAACTTTCCCCTAAGGAAGCATTTTTTAATCTACTGACAAATTCACACATTAGCTCGGAAGAATATACACACGCATTAAATGTATATAAAACATTTAACTGTAATACATTTGGGGATTGTTTAAAAATATATCAAATGGTGGACGTTCTGATGCTTGCTGAAATTTACACATCTTTTCGCAATATGTCACTCACCCACTATCGTCTTGATCCAGCGCATTATATCACGAGTGCTCAGCTTTCATGGGATGCGGGGATGAAAATGACCAAAACTGAACTTCAGTTGTTTAGTAATGTAAACGATTATTTATGGATTGAAAGTGGGCTTCGGGGCGGAATTTGCATCTTAGGAACGCGCTATTGCCGAGCGAATAATCCTGACATTAAAGAAACATATGATTGTAGTAAAGAGAACAATTACATTGTGGCATTAGACATAATTAACTTGTATGGGAGTGCAATGTGTGAATCATTGCCTTTTGGAAATTTTTCCCGGCTTTCTCACGAGGAGGTAGAGCATTTCGATATATTTCAAGCTGATGATTTTTCGGAAACCGGTTTCATTCTAGAGGTTGATCTTTTTTATCCTCCCTCTCCACGATGCTCACAACTGTCTACCATTAGCACCGGAACATTTAAATATTACTTATGATATGCTTTCCACTTATTCGAAAAACATTTGCGATAAATTCAATTTGAGACACCCTACGATGTAAAACACTGACTCCAAATTTCTATTCAAAAACAAATTACATTGTACATTATCGCAATTTAAAATTTTATTTGAGTCAGAGTTTGATATTACAAAAAATTCATAAAATTTTAGCTTTTTCTCAGCGTCCTTTTTTGAAAGAATACATTCAATTTAACAATGAACAAAGACAATCAAGTCATGGAGAATTTCAAAAAACTTTTTTTAAAAAGATGTCAAATTCGTTCTTTGGTCGTACTTTAATGAACGTACGCCGACGCGTGCATGTAAAGGGGGCATTGAGTGCAGACAAGTGCAAAAAATATCTAGCTAGTCCACTGTTAGATTTTTTTGAACCCGTGAATGAAAATTTTGTTTTATTCAAAATGCGAAAGGCTAACATAGTACTAGATAATCCGTGTTACATAGGGTTTTCCGTACTGGAATTGAGTAAGCTTTGTGTCTATAAATTGTATTATAATCATTTTAAGATGTTTTATGGGGATTTGTGTGAATTGCTTTATATGGACACGGATTCTTTATATATGAATTTAAAAACGACTTCTATCACCCATGACTTCAAAAACCACTTTTCTCATGTGTTAGATTTAAGTAATTACAATAAAAACCATCCATTATTTAGCGAGGAGAATAAGGGTAAACTTGGTCTTTCAAAATCCGAGACGTGCCTACCAATAAGTGAATTCGTGGGTTTACGCCCAAAAATGTACTCATTTAGTTTTGAAAATGATGGGAAACGGACTGCAAAAGGAGTAAAAAAAACATTGTTAATACTTTTACACGTGACCTCTACAGAGAAGTACTGCAAAATGAAACTTCGTTAAAACATCTGCAGACATCCATTGTAGCCAAAAACCGCATCATCACTACAAACATTTTGAACAAAACATGGTTGTCTTGCTATTATGACAAAAAATATGTGTTATCTGACGGAATACATAGTCTCAGTCATGGACACTTCCTTTGTGATGATGAAAATGAATTTTCTAGTGTGTAATCCTTTAAAATACTTTAAAAAAAAAAAACTCTATTCATTTTTACCAGATGTTGTAAGTTTATTTTTCTTTTTGTTTTTCTTATGTTTTTTCTTTATGATTTTATTTAGGTGCAATTTATTTATTTTCGAAAAATTTAGAATACGAGGGTGATGGAGAAACATTAAGGAGACTTGACACGCACATAGATGAATTAACAAGCAAGTTTCGATTACTGCGCTCAGCTATTTTGTATTATGAACTCAATTACAATTGTTATAACCCGAATGACAAGATAGAGAAGTGGGAGCAAGTTAAAGAGACAATCAGGAAGTTAAAAGCAGAGGCAGATGAGCTTATTTTTAATTTGGATATATTACAGTAGCTGTCTTTTTATTTTACTTTTCTTGTGTTTTTTATTTTAGTTTTTCCCTTTTTTTTACACAGAACTCTATTCCGATGCCGTGGGCGTTTCACTACAACTGATCGATAATATTTCTGGTGAAATAGTGCAAAAAATACATGATATAAACAACGAAATTATTTTTGAACTAATCCACAAACGGGAGGACTCCCAATTAAAATTACGCAAGCGTCAAATAATTAAACAACAAATTAATGATTTAAAAACTAAAACCAATAGCCTAATATTCGACTTGCCATTTTTAAAATAGACATTTCCCCTTCATGTGTTTTAATTGTAATTTTTTCTTAATACTGTATCATGTATTTTATTGGATTGTAACACCTTCACGATTTTTTTTTTTTGTTTTACCATCTGAGTTCTTTTTTTTTTAAAAATCATGAAATCACTTTTTTGGCTAACTTGTATTAAGATAACGCAATTAACTTTACACCATCCATATAATGTTTTTCATTTATTAAATTTACCACATTCTATTCAAATTTTTTTAGAGAACAATGAGGATGCCCTTCTGATTGAACTCATTTAAATTTACTCTTTTGATTAGTACAAAAAAAATCGTGATTGGAGAAGTAAGTTGTAATATTTGAGTAATTGTGTATCTATTATATTTTGCTTTTAATAGTTGTGTATCTATTGTATTTTGCTTTTAGTAGTTGTGTATCTATTGTATTTTGCTTTTATATATATATTATGTAGTCATAGTCAATAGGGTGCATCAAAAACGCCATTTTTTAAAAAAAGTTTTGCAATTATTTTGGCCCTTATATAAAAGTGTTCTATGTCATAAAAGAAACTTCCTGTATTTTTTTCAGAATTTTTAAAAGCAATTTACCGGGTCCACATGATGGTGGCAAATTGACATTAAAATATTTTTTTCAATAAATGTTTGCAAATTAGGTTCATCTTAATTGTAGAGTACCAATAGAATGTTTAAAACTTATAGGAACTTATAATACAATAATCTTTATTAACAATGTACAATATATGTAAACTTAAGCACTTCAATAAATCAATGTTAATATAATGCAAGTAAAATTTCAGTGATCATGATCACCACCGCCATCAATTTACCGTTTTCTGTTGCGGAGATTGGGCATCTGTTTTCTGTCAGCCTCAACTACCTGCATAGTGTTCTAGTAATGTTGCTCAGATCTAGCTGCATCGAGGTAATCACTACTCAGTTTTATAGCACGTTCTGCAGAATCATTAACAACGTTCAGAGCAACTGTCTTTGCCTTTGATGCAATAAATGAGGGCTCAACTGGCCAAATGTCAACATCTTTGTTAAGAAATTCTGTGTTCATTTCTAAAAGACGGAAAATGAACCAAGAATCGACAGTGGTCAGATCGCCAAGCCTAGTATTACTAGTGATGGTAGGAAATTTGGGTTTTCCAAATCCTGTGCCAAAACAATTACAAGGAACTGTTACTGCATCAGCTGGCTTTGTTGTGAGAAGTCTCTGCTAAATATTGAAGTTCTAATTTTGGAACTGTCACTGAATAATGCTAATGGTATCATTTCAGAACATAAATACTACAAATGACAGTGCTGTTATTCCACTAACAGATATACCATTATAAATTTTAATGTACTTCAGAAGATCTTTGTAAAGACATAGATCATGCCATGGAGCATTGACAGCTGATGTGCTAGTTACCCACCATCTACTGTAAAGCAAGCACAGAAAAGTGACAAATTTACGCAACCTCAACTGTTGAGTTACAGTGGTGATTGTTCCTTTAGGCAACAAACTGATCTACTTTCCATAAGAACAACTTTAATTGCGTACAAAATTTTAGACATCCAACGAGCTTTGTGAACAGCACTGGGACGACGAAATTCGAATGATTTTGATTTATCACCATCGTCCAGATACAGCAAGCACAGTTCAGTGAATTCCTTGTAATCTTCACGGTGATGCTTTAGCAACAGCGTTCTTCTGCCACTTTGTAACCAAAGACAAAGTTTGTTCATCCCTGGAGACTGAGCACTTATTAAAGTAACTGAGAGTCTCATCACTTGCATAAGGCACTTTATCGAAATATTCCTTGAATCGGTTGAAAACAATATATTCTCCCGATTTAGAAGTTTCTACATTCAAATGATTGAAGCCTTGGTTAAGTATTAGCTCACCGACATGATGACGCATGCTGACCAAAGTAAAGTGCGACCAATTCTTTGTTGTAGGGTGATGCAGGCTGCAGTGACGTGACCAGTATTGCTGGATGTCGTGTCGAAGGTCATGTTCACTACTGAATCCATATATTTCCATGACTGTAACAACTGCACTGTTGCTTGTGCTATGACATGACCAGATCGTTGGTCCGTTCCCGGTTTGTAAGAGGATACACTAAGAAACTTTATGTCTGTATTATTTCCAACAGCTACCACAAGTCTCTCTTCCGATTCGTTCCTTGATTTGTTTATCAACAGCTTTGAATCCCAATGTAAGGAAGAAAATTTTGGTGGAGCTCATTTAGTTTGTACTGTCTTGGCAACTTCTTTACTTACAGTACTCCTTGACCTGTCTGCTGTGGCATATGAAATTGATAGTTTCTTTGCATCACCTCCAGATTTCTTAATTATGGCATTAGTTAAGACAGCTTGTTGAGCTGGAGAAAGCTTCATTCTTGTTGCCAAAGATACTATTTTTGGTGACTTCAAGATGTTATAAGGTATGAAAGCACTAGTACCTGTACGTCTGCGAGTGACTCTACGATTACCTTCCTTTCTTGATTCGGAAATCTTGAAAGGGATGTCTTCGTTGTCTCCTTCTGTTTCACTGCTGGTTATTTCCGCAGTGCAGCTGGCTGTGGCTTGTTGACATTTCTGCTGAGCCAACAGTCTAATCCTTTCTTGCTTCCTTACGCTTCAATAGTGAATCAAGCTTCTTGTCCCATGAACCAAGTGATGCAGCTCGGTCTGTTTTCATGAATTGAAAAAAATTCAAATCTTCATTGTTCTTTATTATAGCTTCTGCATTTTGTGTCACATATAAGGGTGAAAATTGTATATTATTTTTGGCAGTATTCCAACTTTATTTTTGCTAACAAACAGAAGAGTCAGGGAAGCAGATTTTAAAGTAGAATTGTAAAAATTGTACTTTTGGTAACTTTTTTGGTATTTTTTATTATTATATTTTATTATTATGTTATTTTTGTATTATTTATGTTATATTAGTTATTTTTAGTTTAGTATTTGGTTTTGTTATTTATTGTTATTTTAGTTTTGCTAGTATTTGGAGTAATGTAAGCAAATTTCATTCTGCGGGACGCATGTGGACCCCCTAGGCATTTTAAAAATTGTCTAATATTTACCACAGTGTCTTTTCAACCAAAGTAGAATACTTTAAGCATAGGGCCATCAAAATTTAAAACTATGGGGTTTTTTGATGCACCCTAATAGTCAATGCACCTTGTAATCGCTGTTTGGATTTTGTGTGAAATAAAGGACACAACGTGTCCCATGGACAATGTCCCTCATAGCTGTTACATATAAAACATCGGCTGTGGGGGGCATTGACCTGCAGACATTGTGTACATCGACAAAAACACACACCTATAAAAAAAGGTAATTCTTTTTTATAAAAAAAAAGTCTTTTCACAATTGGTTAAAAAAAAAAGGTAAGTGAAATTTTTTTTTTCAATGATGACACATTTTTAATTTTTTTTTTTTTTATTATTGGGGTTATCAAGAGCATTACATTTTTTCAAGCAAAAGCAATCCTTTTTAAAAATTCACATAATTTTTCATTCTCGAACACATTGGACACACAAAATGGTTACATGTTTGGCAGTGCAGACACAGATAAGTATAAAATGTGAGTCAGAAAGAGTTACATAGAGAATTCAGCGATGGTGCATTTGCTTTCAGCAGTTCGTCATCCGTCAAGAGTTTGTAATACGATATTTTTAGCATGTAATCCACTGTATGTTCTGAATCTGTTGGTTTGCACTTGGTAGTCAGAACGCAGTCCAACAACTGCATGAAAAGTTGTTCACCTGCTGCACACATGACAAGCGATTTGGATGATGTTGTTCTGTGCAGATGGAAATAGGAATACAGGGGAGCGTCTTCTGCCGACGGTCGATGTATACACTCCATGATTTCTCTGTTGTTTAAAATTTTGAAATAGTAAATTGTATTTTCTAGGTCCTGTTGCTGTGAAACGCCTGCACGAACACAGGATCGAATGTCGGGGAATAAAGTTTCATGGATGTGTAGAATTTCATCCTTACCGGATGCCTTTCGCAAGAATCCGTAACGCTCCATGGCTCGCACGTATCTGAAGGTCGCTACCGTGTATGCGTGACATTTAAAAGGGCACGGCAGGTTTGGCTTCGATTCTGGTGAAACGCCACGCAGCATTCACTTAATGTCAGCTGACTATTGACAAACGCCCTGATGAAGGTCTCGTTCTTTTTTCGGTTCACTGGATCCAGTTCACGCACATCCAAATTTCGGCATGCGCGATGCAGAAAATAAAGACAGAAATGTCCACACGTGAGACACTTGAAATCCATAAAAATTGTGACAAATGTCGGTTGCGTTTTGCATTAAAAATGCGAGAATATGCGTGTTTCTTGGTACATAACCTTAACTGTCAAAGTATAGGGCAGTATTCTGTTGGAATACGACGGCCACTCAGTGGCTGCCGGGTAAAGTTTTCGGGTCCAAGTTCACGATAAAGGATTTGAAGTTTCCTTTATGTTTCGGTAAACAATCCGACGCGTACACCCCACCGAATCCTTTTCTGATTTGTATGTCACTGCAGGCCAAGCAACACAACGTTATGGAATCCATATCTAATAATCCGTATAAACCGAATGTGCTTTATCCACTTCAATGGTATTTCTGTATCCTGCATACACAATTAAGGATACTGTTTCCGGTAGAGCTGCCGCGAATTTCATATCGATTGCCAGATTACCATTGCGGGTAACACTGGCGTGAGGGGTCGAACTAGCCATGTCCGGGGTCATATCGATGACGAACAGGGTGTACCCCGATTTAAATTCACTGTAAGAAATATTCAGATTCTTACTGTTATGGTATCTATTTAAATCGGTAAACAAATTGAGATAAGGTCTTGCATATAAATCGTTCGTGAAATCAGACTGGAAAGGTTTAGCTGGAATCATTGAGCTCCATCCAGTATGCACAAATAATTAAGATCATAGTGATTGTCATAATGGCGTTTTCTCAGCCATTAGACACATGTCTTTTGCATTCCAACCTTCATCTTAGGCATTTATCCTTTAAACCCCATTTTGCGATCATTTCCCGTTCGCTCTCTGATTAACAAAAACCCCCGCTCAGCAACCACCTTTCTTTTTCCTCAAACGCGAGTCCACCCGAGTCGCTCCCCCCCTTGCATTCCAATCCTCTGACTCACTTTCCTGCCCCAACGGACGTTTTCTTCCAAGACCCCTTTCATCGAACCTTCTCCGTCTTTCTCGAACATTCGTTTTCGACCCCCCTGTTCCTGTTGACATCACTTCCGTCGCATCTCTTGGGAAGTTGATAAAAAGGCGCGGTGTCTTGTCCCAGAACCTCACTCTCTCAGAACCTTTATAACCCACCCGTCAACAATGTAGCGAGTAAGCTATCGCTCGCGTCTGCGAGCCCGGATTCGAAGCGTCATGCCTTCGCGTCTCTTTTTAAATCACCAAATGTTTATCTGACTGCATCGCTAAAGCAATTTTATTATTTAAATTCTACATTAACATTTATGATAGGACTTCAATTACTTCATCCTTCAAGAATATTATTTTACTTCGAATTGCTGTTTTTAAGTTGAAGCATCCTGCCACGTTTTCCTGGACTTGCAATGAACATTATTTTTCGAGAAGCGTCTTTCCTTGCACTAAAAGATGGTGCTGATTATTTCCTGATTTCTTCGAGCTTCTCTGATTTCCCGTATTGATTGAACTTTATTTTTGAGAAGCATATATCTTAGCATTAAAAGATGGTGCTGATTATTCCTGATTTCTTCGAGCTTCTTTGATGCCCCCTGTGGTATCCAGACAAAGGATGCATTTTTTTTCTGATCGTCAGCCTGGTGATTGTCAGAATTCCTCCCCTCGTCGCGCAGTCCAAGCCCCTCCATAGATGATGTGTTTCAACGCCGGGTTATCTTCCAGCCCTCGACCAAGTGCGGTTCGCCTCTCGACAAATTACTGAGAGTGTCGATTTTGGCCTTGCCTTCGTTGTGCCGTTGCCACCACATCGTTGAGTCAAGTCATAAGATAATTACAAAGGTAATTGTTATCGTACGCGGTTCGAGTTGTGAAGTGCTCACCTTCAACAAGAATGTGAAATAGTGCTCAAATTCGTCAATAGTGTTTTCTTTCATAGTTTTTTTTAATAGTGTCACGACCATGTGAACTAAGTTTTTCGATACAATGTCACCTCGATATAGGTGAGATCATAGTAGGCCACTGCACGACAAGCCTTGTACCCCTGAGTCACCAAATGTGTGAATAGTTTTTAGTTTTCAAAAGTTATGTGTTAGAATCAAGCCTATCTAGATAATTAATGTTAGCAGAGTAATCCAATAGTCTGAATGTGCCTGAAGTTTAAGTTTTAGTTTTTTTATATAAGTACGATATGGACCAATTTGCCAACCATAGAACTCGTCACTCGTTGCAAGCGAGCTTTCCTTTTCGAGAGTGGCAACGTCTTGGGTAGCGTCCCACCACTTTTTGATTTGGCTCCGACAAGTTAAGAGGGCTTGTAATTTGCTCTCGTCTCGAAGATGAAAATGGCGAAGACACGCTGGGTTTGCGTCTACCTTGACCATCTGCTTCCATCTAAAAATTACAATATGCTATTGTAAATTGATTGCTAGCATCTTTATCAGCCAGAAGTAGCGAAGGACTGAGACATAATATTGAAGTGAGACGTCCTCATTCTCACGCCATGATGTACCCCCAAATCCGAAGTAGGCCTAGAAATGATCTCTGCTGATCGCACCACCTTTCCTCTACGAACATTCTTCATCCGATCTGATTACTGCAAGCCATAGTGATAGTCGTTGATCATGGACGACTAGGAACGCTCAAAGATGTCTACCCCGAATTTACCCTGTCATTGGTAAATGTCTCTTCTATCCTGATTCGAAAGAAGCTCCCGCTGAAGGATCTGATGTCTAGCCATAGAAATGCCGGTCCTAGCATTCACTATCCGGTGGATGGTGACCATACAAGTTAGATGTCTAAGATGAGATCCAGAACCCAGTTCCACTACGTATAAAGATCCCTCTACAAGTGTCAGAAGTCATGTCCGTGACAGCAATCTCATTCTACAAATGCCATTCGTCTCTCCCCACGAACTCCCTGCTTGCGTCCACTCCTACGCCTTTTGAGACCCTTGATCACATTGATGCAAAGACTCCAGACTGGAAGAACCTCACATATCCTGCATTCTCAAAATAAAGAAATAGAACATCCAGTTCTAAAGAACATCTTAGTATCCTTGATTAGAAAATATTTAGTTAAGATCTTTATTTATATTTGGTATGTTAATCGTATATTTAAAATATACATTGCTAGTATTCCTTTACACATCTATAATATGTGTATTAAAAATAAGTGATATTCTCTCTTTAATTTTAAATGCTGTTAGGTCTCTCCATGCTATATATCTTGAGTCATACCCCATATGGTTATTGTGCCAATGGTAAATCAATATTGTTTGTCTAGTTTGCATGGTAAATTTAATGTTAAGCATAGTCAGGTCTCGGTGGGTGCACTCGTTTATTGCACTACACTATCACATTTTGGCCTTTCTCATAAAGTTATATATTGAAATTCACGTGCCCCTTTTAGCACACCGGCTAAGTCTCCAACGACTGTTTAAATTTAATCCCCCCATGTACACCTTTTATTATTATTGTAACAGTGATGAAACTTGAAAGCGTTTTTAGCAATACTTCCGTTGAAGGCTTCATTGGAAACGAAGCCCAATAAAATTCGAGTGGGAAGCTGTCCAATGAATGCATTCGCAATGGTGGACGATTGCAGACCGCTGGTCAGTGCAAACGATTTGACCCCTATTCTTCGTATAGGTAGTTTAATGACATCATGTTCCAAGGCTTTTTCTTATGCCAGCAGAATGGAGGATGCCATATTTACTTTCCGAATAAATAAACTTAGACTTAATATTTATTTTAAAGTGATCATTAGTCGCCATGAGACAAAATGAATTTTTATGGCGCTCTAGTTTGATACGAGCACTGATCCCATTCAACACCAGTTTGGACTGTTGACATAAACTGAAGTGAAGAGGTCCTGCTAAGTTCTCCAACTTACTGAGCTAGAACATGTCTCTTCTCTGTACAAACCCGCTGTTCGTTGAGGCCGCGACCACGTTCTCATGTTGAGCGGCTGTGTCTTTGTAGGACAAAGCAGATGTTAGCATACTCTCCTGCATAGATTTTGACGAAAAAAGTAAGCATTCAAGCAACGCTCTATATGCATAATTATTTTGGGAAGTTACTTGCTTGTCATTCAAAAACACACTTAACTCGGAAGGCATAGTGTTGAAAATGTAATTCACGGGTGCGACAGAATCAGTATTGCTAATGGCGCTGCCATTGCTTTTCAAGATTTTGATTTGCAAATGCAAAATCGTATGACTGAGATCCAAATAATGTTCACCATTTCCAGCGATAAAAAATTCAATAGGACTCTTGTCATTTAAAGAGCTGACGGGTAAAATTTCAATAAAATTTGATGCATCCACTCTTAATTGAATACTCTTGATCCACTCTTGAGTAAATAAACCGAGTTCGCTCTTTAAGCAAATAGGGGATCTGGTGTTCGTCATTGCGAAAAAATATCATCCGTTGTTATTTTACGACGCTTCCGCTTGGTCTGAGAAGGCTTCCGAGTGGGTTTTCTTTTTATACCTTTTGCATGCTGCAGACGTTGTAAAACATCATTTTGTATTTTTTTAGAAGCTGCTTTCATGTGTGAATGAGCTGACTCTTTCAATGAACGACCGCCGGCGACATCTGTCAAAACACCTTTACCGTTCCGCAAGAGTTCTCTTCCTAAATATTTTCTAGCACTCATTGCCAATGGTGTGATGTAACGTCTTATATCACCCAAAAACCCATACCCCCTTTGATATGCTGTTTGTCCTTGAAAGTACGCGCCCCTAACTTGGCTACAGTAGTAATTCTCACAATCTTTTACATTTAAAAACATGATGAGTCTTGCTGGTTGACACTGAAATGATTTCCAGTCAGAAAAGACACTCTATTTTATAACCCTCCGTCTGAACGAAAGCACCACATACGTTTTACCTCCAATAAAATTAATTTGGTCTCCAGTACTCGGTCTGAGCTCTATTTGAACGGACTCAAAGAATTTTTTCGCAAGGGTACATACAAAGGTCTGTCGTAATATTTAACAATTTGCTGTTTCAATTCGTTCATGCATGGGATAAACCTCAACAGCGAACTGGAGGAATCTCCCACGTGTACGGACTGAATCACATCCTCCCCCACATAAGCTCCGCTTTTAAATTTGGTTTCTTTAAATCCCATCATGCCTGCCAAATTTCTACCCCAAGTTAATTCGAAATAAGGCGGAACGTTTAAAATCACATGCATATTTTGCTGATACGTTAGTTGAACGTGCTTAAAAGCGCGGAATAAATCTCCAGGTGTTTTGTACATTCCCACTTGTACAAACAAATGTTCAGTAGACTTTTTGGTTTCCACAGTCGTGCTTTATTCATTAATAACTATTTTAAATGTATCTGCACTTTTAATGTTACCCGTAAGCCACACTTTAAAAATACGTCGTTCTTTTATCACTTTTGCACACAAAAGCGATCGTTTTTGAATTTACATTTTTTTTTCAATCTTGAACACAAAGTGTTTTCAAACATACAAAACATTTGACATGAAACTTTTTTTTAAAAAATAAATAAATAATGACAGCATTATAGGCAGCGCAGACAGAGGTATGTATGCAATGTAAGACAGTAAGTAAGAGTTACATAGACAATTCAGCGCTGGTGCAGTACATGGAAAACCTTCCAGAGGTGTCACCTGCTTTTCTAAACGCTGCTGCCAATGCTCAAGTATCTTCAAGTGCTGAGCCTGTCTGTCCCATTCCAATCCGATATAACCTTCCGAGGAACAGAAGAAAACCCAACAGACTAAACTTTATAATTACAACAGTATTTTTAATACCAACATTCTATGTGTTTTTATAAGAGTGGTATTGTAATATACCTTAACTGTAATCTTTATATATATTTTTCTTACGCGGTGACTGAAAAACGCTGTTTTTCTGTACGCTGAGTGGCAACAGTTACTTTGTTTACGAAATTCTGTTGTGCCCGTATTTTTATTTTGCCATTATGTAAGCCATTTTGACGATTAGCCCCTTCAATTCATTAGTAAAGTTAGTTAGGGTTGGCGGAGCGTTAGCGGAGCAGGGGGCGGAGCCTCCTAGTATTTGTAAATTACTTTAACTGTCACTTCGAACGTGTTTCTGAAATAAATATTTTTTTTACGGAATCGGACATTTGACGGTTTGATCGGACACAATACGGTTAATTTTCAAAATTGATTAATTTTTGATGTTCGACAAAAGTTTTTTTATATTCAAATTAAATATCCTGAGGGATTTGATGTTTTTTTTTCCAAAAAGTGGATACTGTTAAGAGTTATTTATATGTGTTTCTGTAAAAATATTCCTATATTATTTTTTCTTATAAATTTTTTATTAAAAATAGCATCCCTTATAAATGGACTGTTCGAAATGATTAAATAAAATTTCTTCATTAAATTTAACTTATTTCAAATTCAACATAACTTTCAAAAACTTGTTTATTTAAAAATATGTAAGGTATTGTAATAAATTTATAAATATCTTTACAATTGATGTTACTTTTTTTAGTGTATATGAATTTTTCTTATTTTGTCCAAGAAAAATGTCCGGTCTATTACCAATAGCATAGTTGTCAAAATTGCTCAATAAATGGCAGCATAAATTTTTAGATTGTTTCCGTGATTCAGTAAGTAGTTGAGGCCATGTTGAAATAATATTCTGAAGTAAGAGGATTAATATTAAATGATTGTTGATTATTATCTGTTTGGCCCCCCAAAAATCACGGTGGAAAGTATATTTGAGCTATGTTGCCCTAGGCCTAAAAAGTAAAAATGCTTAATATTTCAAGGCAGCCATTTTAAAGTTTACAACTTTTTTAAATGAATATTTGCTTAATTGAGGCTTCTTCAATTCAAATATTAGGGATTTTTTTTGTTAGTGAATACTTCTTTAAAATCGGTGCGGGTACATAATTCTATGAAGTTACAACCTAAAAAACGATATTTATAAAATCACATAACTCCAGGGGGAATCCTATGGGGATAAGTGATGTACCATCGTGTAGAGGATTGTGGTCCAAACAATTCACCTAGCAGGCTGAGTTGGCGCATGTACAAATTATTTACCAAAGTAAAAACCAAATATTACGCTTCAGTGGAGGTTGTACAAAGACATGACGGCATGATCTTTTCAACCCCCATTTTCCACTTTTATCTGGCAACTTTAAGAGATAACAAACTAATCATTTACAAAAATACTTAACATGGTTGACTAACTTCTATTAGTGTTAAAGCTTATTGTTGCTGCCATCTATTGACCTTTGAAACACTTATTAATATTTGGTCCATGGACATGATGACATTTGTGGGACACATGTACTTTAATTGATTAATTGAACTATATCTATAAAAATGAAAAGTTCTTTACAAAATAAGTTAATAACATTTTTAATGAAAAATAAGCATTTAATTAAACAAGTGTAATCTTTTGTGGAATTAGAAACCACAGATCACGTTAAAAGTCAAGGTGGGACAGGCCACGGACATGATTTATCAGTCTGTGTACTCGAATTTTGATATTAAATTTAGGATTAAAGCACTGTAGTGTCAAGATAAAAATACGTATTTGTCAATTAATTTTTTTAAACAATTCATAATATATGAAATAATGAAAATTATGCGATGGGACAAGGTTTTTAAGCCCTTTCTGGTGAATGACCCAGATATGGAACAAAATTACGCAAAAGTTTTTAAACAAGACTATAGAAAATTAAGTGATCCTGCCAGATTTTTCTTATTTGTTCTAAATCTTTATGAAAAATCAGTCAATTATATTAAAAAATTTGAGTAACAATAAAAACGTAATTGTGTAAATATTTTTTTGAAAAGTTTAAATGATCACACCTATTAATTTATACAAAAGTCAACAATAGAGGGTTTTAAGATAAAAACTCGTCTTATAGAACATTGCGTTAAGAATATTAAAATACAAATGCAACGTTAAAATACGCAATAAAAGTCCGTAATAATCCGGACATGTTTCGGGAGATACATCACCCTTCATCAGCGGAAAATGCAAAGTCTGTGTGTAATGAAATATAAATAAACCCAAGCAATCTAAAATGTTGCCAAAAGACCAAAAAACAAACTATTACAATCGGTTGGAGTTAACTATTGTGTGCCAACAAGCGGTCCAAAAGGGAAATTTAATCCGCTATGTTGATGACACTTTCGCCCTATTAAACAACTCCACCGGAGAAGTTGACGGGATTCTCCCTGTATTAAATTCCATAGATCCTAAAATACAATTCACTGCCGAATCCGAATCCAACAATACTCTTCTTTCCTTGAGTTTTAATTACTCGTAAAGATGACCATTTGTCCACCACCGTATATAGAAAACCCTTCGCAGTTTCTTTGCCCCCTCATTTTAAGTCCTGCCACCCTTTACAACAAAAAATGGCTGCATTTTCCACTTTTGTTAATCGTGCTCTTAACATCTGTTCTACACCCGATTCACTCCAGACTGAACTTGATTATTTGAGAGCCGTCGCCGTGGATCGAGGTTTCTCACCCAACGTCGTTGATAAGGCCCTACATAAACTTAAAAATCCATTTAAAAATTCTAGTCTACCTGAGCGTTCTAAGTCTTTAGTTGTTTTACCATATTATCCCCAGATCAGCCATCAAATTTCTAAAATTCTTGGTAGGTTCGACATACGTTCCATTTTTTCACCTATCAATAAGATCACGTTCACACAACTTAAAGACCCTATTTGCGATCTTAATAACTGGGGCATATACAGTATTTCATGTCAATGTGGCATGTCATATATTGGTCAAACAAAGAGAGCATTAAGATTTCGTATAAAGGAGCACCAAGCACATACTGTTAAACAATAAATAAAGAAGTCCTCCATTGCCAAGCACTCTTCGGAACATGATCATATATTTAATTTTTCTAACTCACATTTAATTTGCAAACCTAAATCTCCAGTTGAACTTGAGTATGGAACAACAATAATTTCCATTTTACTTCAAATACTTTACTGGGAACACTGCAAATGACACAAAATAATGAGTATATATAAGGTGCTATATTTATTATAATTTTTATTCCATTAGTAGGAAGGGTGATCAAATATTTTAACCTTTTCCCCCAAAACACACTTCTTTCCTCTTGATTTTACCCCCTCACTTTTAGGAGGCCTCCGTGGCCGAGTGGATAAATGCGTCAGCTGGGAGTCAAAGGGTTCCTGGTTCGATCCTGTGCGACGGACTTGACTAAGAAAAGTAAAACAGTAGTGATCTTGTTATAGGAGGGTTGCCAGCTTCACTAAAACTACTAGGAATGTCGTCCAGAACATCCACAAACATTATCGGAGTGTATACGGGACTGGTGCACGATAAATTTGATCGGGGTCCAAAGTACCGACGTCTATTGAAGGCATTGGGTGCCAGTTCAGGTGTTCTCGTCATCTGACCATGGTTCAAAAATAAGAGGCATCATTCTCGGGTCTTTCCTTCGAGATAGGCCTCGAACCGCCGTCAATAGCCCACTTTGCAGCTCTAGTGCGACGTTGATTAACAAAACCAAATCCTCACTTTTAGCACCCAATCTCAGTCACTGTCTACAGATGAAAAGAATGTGTACATTTCTCCCACCTTAAATGTCTTAGTTTTCAATTGGTTCGAATTCTCAGTATCTCAAAAAATGATTTTTTGTTTTGTTTACTAAGCACTTTTTTGAACGAATACAAACTTAAATGTTTTAATATCTACTTCGTCATGTAAAAGTTAATACAGACAACTCTCGTTATCTCGAACTCGAAGGGAAGTTTATAAAAATTCGAGATATCGAAAATTTGAGTTATCAAAAATCCTATAAAAAAGCTGTTTTGGTAAAAAATAAATACTAGTATACTTACACGACTTTATTTAACATATCTATCCAAAATAGTTTGATAAGTATTTCTTTTTTTTTCGAAATCAATTATATTTTGAAAATGCACGATTGCTTGAAATGTCTCTGATGTTTTCATTTCCGGCATCGATTCAATGAATGCACGCATAGATTTTATCGAAGATAGAGCCTCTTACAAAGTTATCTTTGGAGGAGGTTAGCAATCTTAATTATCATTCTTCTTCTGAGAGCGATCTTTCATCAAATGCTGCTAATTGCTGTAGAGAGTGCATTGCCTAAACAAAAATGAGAAGGGGTCGAGTGTCGTCTTCATATTTTAAGTGAGTTGCTTTCTGGACGGTCGGTAATGTTCCAAGAAAGTGACTCGCACTTTACCGAAAACGCCAGCTGGCTTGAGGGACGATAAATCATTAACCTTCCTTGTTAGACTGACTATGCGTTAAAGAGGAGGGGATACAGATCAGGGAATCCAGTCTCTCGACATTCAAACAAAAGACTGAGGCACAGGTAGGAATCCCTTGTAAGTATACCCTTTCAATAACGCACAATAAGAAAGAGAACTGATAAAGAAGAACGTGGCCATTACATATATGCTAAAGGTTCTTCAAAATCCGTAGTTTTGAGAGGAAAACAAAATTTTGAGTTGTGAGGAAACTTCGAGTTATCGAAAATAACGACGAAAAACTTCGAATTAAAGAGATAAAATTACATTAATTAAGTAATGAAGGTGCAGGGAAATAGATTTTTTTCGAGATATCGAAAATTTCGAGTTATTGAAGTTCGAGTTATCGAGAGTCTACTGTATATAATTGACCAAGTATGTGAGAAGTCTTTTGTTATTTAAAAAGTAAACGTTTATATGCTCATGTTTGTATTTATACAGCAAAAAATTATCTTGAAGAGAATCTCCCAAATTGTGTCAGGTCTGTTACTTTGCAATAAAATATTTCTTGCATATAATTTTTTTTACTAAGGATTACAAAAGAAGGTGGAAATGACAGATAGATATGAAACCCGATTATGGTATTATTGGCAACATAATATGATTTTTTTTATAGATTTAAGAGAATATGTTAACTAATATAAAAAAAGTTAAATTAACAGACCAGCTATTTTTTTTTTAATAGAATTTTTAAAAAAATATTTTCCTATTGCAAAAGTGCTTAGCAATTTTCCATTTTCGACTAATCATCTGTATGGAAGCAAATTTACTAATTTAAATAATTGTAATTTCATATTAAAATTTCAAAAAAGTGTCTGATGACGGACCTGAAATATTTTCTGTTTCATAGTTACGCAAAACTGCCCTAAAGGATAATTTTTTTTATAGAATATTGATGCTGATCATGAAAACATGGACAAGATATACGTAAAAATATCACAAACAATGGTTAATTAAAAAAAAAGATTTAAAACTCAAAAATCTGAGTGACCCATATGATAAACACATTTTTGTACACAATCCCGTCAACTGCCAAATTAACTTTGAAAATGTACGTTTTTATATTAAAAACCTGTTTTATTGCAGAAACCCGCTAATTGCAATTTTTAAAAAAAATCATTTTATAAAGTTAGTAATAAATATTATAATTATTAATTACAATGTAACATCAACTTCGATGAGATGTTAATTAATACTCTATTCTTTATGCCAAATTCTATTTTAATATAAAAGATAGAATGGTTATATTTTTTTCCCCAAAAAATTTGAAAAAGTACACGAAACGGGCTTCTGAAAAGCGATTTAATTTTGAATTTCAAAATAAACAAAAAAAAAATGTACAAAGAAAGAATATAAAATCGTTTACATTTGTCCAGCTTTCATCAATTCCAATATTTATCGATTCTGCTGTTCCGATTTTTTTTACTCAGGGGTGCTGCACCTGCCCAAACTGCGCGATTTCTACTCCAAACACCGTTTTTTAGCCAAACCTACGCCAATTTCATTATTTTACCGCTAATTTTAATTTTATGACCCTATGCATAAAATACAATTATAACACTTCTGTAAATATGGCCTTCTACTTAATTTGTATCTATAAAATATTATCTTGCCATTGTACAGAGGTTTAGTAAGGCCACATCTTGGTTATGCTGTACAGTTTTGGTCACCATAAGACATTGAATTGTTAGAGAAAATTCAGCACAGGGCTACTAAAATGGTTCAAGGGTTTACAGACATGAATTATGAAGATAGATTAAGACATTTGAATATGTATACTCTTGAAGAGAGAAGGGTTAGGGGAGATTTGATTCAACTATTCAAATTTATCAAACAAGGAGATGTTGAGGGTTTAGATTTTAATATGAGTGATAGAACAAGAAGTCATGGGTTTAAGTTAAACAAATCCAATTTTAATCGGGAAGGGAGAAAACACTATTTCTATAATAGGGTAATAGACAAATGGAACAACTTGCCAGTGAATATTGTTAATTGTAAAGGAGTAACAGATTTTAAGAAGTTAGATATGCATTGGGGGATGGTTAAGAGGTACTAGATGGACCAACCTTGTTGGGCCTTGAGCCTGTTGTTGGTCGTCAATATTTGTATTTGTGTAATTCGTCCATTTCACGATTTTCTCAGACTTGAAGGGGGGGGGGGGGGTGGCATTGCAAACTTCCACATATTCTGATAGTAATGGTGCAATGGACTTTGAAGAAGTACATTTATTTCACTACAAAACATACACTTTTTTGCATTTACTCATTTGTGCAGAAATATTGAACTTGATGGGTTAATACATCGTACTTTAAAACTTTGAAGGGTGCATGATAATTTTCGTTTTGAGAGTACTTTTTCTTAGATATTCAAAATATTAAAACTTTATATTTTTGAGTACACTTAGCTTTATTTTTTAGAATGCGTAAGAATTTTGAGAATATATTAAAGTTAAAGAAATTAGGGTACATTAATATTTGACATTAGTTTTGCTTTTATAGGGATACATTAATCTTTTTTTTTTAAGGGAGGGGAGGGGGATACATTTTTCTTTTCTTTTAGGACTACTTTTGGACTTAAACTTTTAGAAGCACATTGGGCACAAATTAATATTAAAAAAAATTCAACTTGTTCGTAAAAGTAAAATATTTTTTTTAGTTTATAGCACTTTTTTTTGTAACCTTTATTTTATAGTAGAGTGCATTTTTTTTATATTTTCTTTTATGGATAAATTTTTTACTTTATTGTGTATTTTTTAGAGGTACATTTACTCTAATTTCATTATAATATTAAGCATTTACTTTTAGGAGTGCATTATGTTTTTTCCTTCGAAACTGTATATTTTGCTTTTAGTTTTAGTGAAACAATAAAAACTTCCGAGTATATTTAAATTTTTATCGTTAGGATATGACCTAGAGGCCTTGGTTTTCGGGTTACATTATAAGTCATGGGGTACATGAGAGTTTTGAAATTTAGCTATGCCCAAAAGCTTTATTATGCACAACATTTTAATTTTATCTACTCCAAAAAGCATTTTAACTGCTCCAAAACAACTATTTCTGCTCCAAATTTCTATTTTATCTGCTCCGAATTTCTATTTTACCGGCTTCAAAACGCATGAAGCCGGGCAACACCCCTGTCCTAACTTCATCCATTTTATTACTTTGATTTCGTGAATTGCACTAAAAATCTCGCAACTTTATTATTTGCAACTTTTCAAATACAAGAGTTGATTCTGAAATGTCCCGCCGTTGCGTAAAATCATTACGTACACAGAACACTCAAAAGAAAAAATAGACAACACAGAGGGAGATAACAGATTCTCCTTAAAGATTATGACATACACAAAATAAATATATCGCAGTATCATGACCTGTAAGCAGTTTAGTGTTCATGGCATATATAAAGCAATATATTGAGCTTCTGTAAAGTGTAAGGAGATACAAATATTCTGCTTCCATCATGTCAAGCAGCATCATAAAAATTAATGTAAGTCCACTTCCTACCTGTCATTCAAGTTTATTAAACTAAACTTAGAACGAAAATAATATTGTTATTCATTTTAATGTAACAGCTGCAGTATGAGAATTTACGATTGGCGCTTCGAATTTTTATTTTTGAACAAATGTTTTTGTTATTACGAAAATAATATTGTTATTCATTTTAATGTAACAGCTGCAGTATGAGAATTTACGATTGGCGCTTCGAATTTTTATTTTTGAACAAATGTTTTTGTTATTAAATTTTTTGAGGGATTTTAATGTATTACCCAATCATAGAAATCAACATAAAACCTGTATCAAAACCCTTCTGAAACTTGCACGCTGTCCAAATACCAACATTTTTGTTATTAAATTTTTTGAGGGATTTTAATGTATTACCCATTCATAGAAATCAACATAAAACCTGTATCAAAACCCTTATAAAACTTGCACGCTGTCCAAATACCAACATATCTTTAAAACCTGCATTTTTCTTGTAAGAATGTTAATGCTAAATTTTACTCTGGGTAGGTATGTTTGCACAAAAATATAAAAAGCCGTAATTTTATGCTCTATATTTTTTATTTGTATATTTTTATTTTATTTTAATCTGAATATTATTTACATAAAAGAATGTTTCGCTGTCAATTGGACAGAATTTCAAAATATTTCGTTTTCTATTAGACAGAAATAAAAAATTAACTGTTTCTTTCTATCTTTAGTTACTGATTTCTTTTGAAGGGATTTTAAGGAATCCTGTGTTAAATGAAAGCTCTGGGTATTTATATTTGCTCAAAAATATAAAAAGTCGTAATTTTATATTCTATATATTATTTATTTGTATATTTTTATTTTATTTTAATCTGAATATTATTTACATAAAAGAATGTTTCGCTGTCAATTGGACAGAATTTCAAAATATTTCGTTTTCTATTAGACAGAAATAAAAAAAATAGCTGTTTCTTTGTGTCTTTAGTTACTGATGTCAGTCAAAGGGATTTTAAAGAATCTTGTGTTAAATGAAATTCTGGGTATTTATATTTGCTCAAAAATATAAAAAGTCATACTTTTACTCTTCTTATTTTCTTCATAAAAAGAGCATTCGTTTCCAAATCTTTTCTTTGAGTACAATTGCATCGTAAATGAGCGATAACGTACACAAATTTGAGTTATCGTACTTCGAAAACTGAGAAAACTTAATATTGCTCATATCAACTTATGTTCAAGCCATCTTAATACAGCGACCTGACAAATTTAAAATAGTTGATCAGAAGGTGGTTTCCATATTATTTGATGTCGATTGCTTAAATGGAAACTGGGTTATTACAACTCAATTAACTTACTTCCCATTCTTTTGGCACAACTTTTTATCATTTCTTCGGTTTATAACTTCTTCAAGACGTCCTTGTAGTTTTGCGGATAAGGCACTGGACTGCGGTGCCTGAGTATCTTTGTTCTGTTCCCGGTAAGTCTTGGTTGTAATTGTTGATATTTATTGAAAATGAATTATGAAAGTAGCCTTTGTAGGTAGGCATCTACTCTTTTTATTCATTTTTACTAATTGAACTGATTTTTGAGTACATGACTTTTTCAAAATTAAAACTATGTGTAGCGTGCAACTGTATTCGGAGCCATTATAAGGATCGAATGTACTCAAAAATGAGTACATTTTCCTAATTTTCGAGTGCCTAATTTTTACAGTGTAGCGTGCTATAAATAGCATTTGGCACATTTCTAAGTTAAATTTAAACAGTGTTATGTATTAATAATTCACAGTTCTAAGTTATATGTAAACAGTATTATGTATTGATAATTCTATTTCTAAGTTAAATTTAGACAGTGTTATATATTGATAATTCACATTTCTGAGTTAAATTTAAACTGTGTTATGTATTGATAATTCACATTTCTAAGTGAAATTTAAACAGTCTTATGTATTGATAATTCACATTTCTAAGTTAAATTTAAACAGTGTTATGTATTGATAAATCACATTTCTAAGTTACATTTAAACACTGTCAGGTATTGATAATTCACATTTCTAAAGGTACCCAACTGTTTTCTCGGAAGAAATTTTGAAAATCATAAAGTAGGCAATAGCAATAAAATAACGCTAAATCAATAATATTGATACAAAAACATGTGTGACCTATTTTCTCCGCGGATAGGAAACTAAAACTTTATACAGGTGCTATTTATTTTGTTTTAATATTTGTTTTACGCAACTTAAGAGCGTAGTGTGCTGTAGAGCTGAGCTTCAGAATATGGCAGCTGTACTGGGGGACAACCAAAGTTGAGACTAAAGCAATTGAATATTATTATAGCTTCCTCTTTAGGTTCAGCTTAGGTTGTCACCGAAAATAGCAGTGACATAAGCGAGCAATGTATTTTAGTTTGATAAAGTTCATAAAATTTTATGAAATATATTTAATGTGAAAAAAAGTTTAAACTTTGAGACCTGACATAGGAAACAAACATTATTAAATTGTATCAGATACCATATTATGTTCAGACAAAAATGAGCTATTGAAGTTGAAAATTTATATATAGTTACTTTTTATAAAGTTAGTGAATATACTCACTTTTCATAATTTGACGAAAATTTTTTTGCAGACTTTAATATGGAACTTTAATTTTATTGGGCATTAATATAAGTATTGAAGTATCTGTTACGAACAGGTTGTTTCAACTTTAATAATATTTATTGAAATGATATGCAATAAAACAAAAGTTTTTTAGATAGCTGATTACGGGTTGGGGGAGCGAAGTACCAAAGAGTGAATTACGTTCCACGGTATGTTTGTTGCTATGTGATTTGAGTCCTACGTCCGAAATGTCATCAATATTTATTTATTGTCTTAATATCGTGCCATACAACACGAGAAGGTGGACTGATTACACGAATGAGATTGCTGATTAGAATTCAATTGAGATTGATTTCAGAAGAGAAACCGACTGCTCGAAGGGGGTACCAGTTGTTTTTAAAAGCAATGTGCTATTTACCGGTGCCAAACCCGACTGCTGTTAAAAGCAACGTGTTGTTAACTGTTCATTTGACCCTGGTTTAAAAATACGTGACAATGTTCCCGGGTCTTTCGTTCTAGATAAATCCCAAACCGTCGCCTTTTGCTCACTGATCAGCTCTAGTGCAACGTTAATTCAACTATCCAACCCAAAATTGACTGTTCAAAGAGATGAGAACCTTGAAATGGTTGATAATGGAAGATGAGCGGTACTCAATACACCTAACAACCCTTTTTGACAGCCGTTGATTATCAATGTGTATCATGTGTAATTTCAAACTATTTTGTTCGATTTCAGGGTCTAGTGGCGCTGGTGACTGGAGGAGCCTCTGGTCTTGGAGAGGGCACCGCCAGGCGGCTACTGCTCCATGGTGCATGCGTGGTGATCTGCGATTTACCCTCTTCGAAAGGCATCGAACTTGCTGAGGAGCTGGGAGATAAATGTGACTTCGTATCCGCAGATGTACGCTCGCAGATTTCACGATTTTACTTCATTTTTATTAATTTGTGCAAATAAAATTATACTATATCGTGCAAAATCACGTGGATAGGGTGAATCACGCGTTCCGAACGGTTGAGGATGGATACACTTCAAAAGGCGCTCGCCTCCTTTTAAAATAACGGATAAACCTGTTTAAATATCTTCTTACTCAGATCTTGTTTCTTGAACAACATTATTTTTAAAACCGTCTCGTGTTAATTCAGCTTTTTTGTGGGTCACGTGGTATATTGTTCCCAGAAATAATAGTAATAAAATGCTGAATTAATACGTACAATTAATCATAAACAGATACTTTTGTTAATTAATGAAATGTATTGTAACGTAGTGTCCCAAGTGTTATATTTGTTTTCCTGTGTAGGGTTTAATTTGCTTAGTCAGAAATTAGTTTGGTTGAATGTTTTGTAATCTAAAACATCTTGTAGACTAGTTTTCAACAGCACCGAGCCGATAAAAGTTGACATTGGGTTTTGTCGGTGGTGTACGTTTTGTGTCTGAGTAGCTCGGTACAGACTTGCCCAGATGTGTAAAGTAATGCATTCGTTCCCGTAAGCATGGCAAATTAGTCAACGTAGCACTGTAAAAAAAATTTCCTTAAAAATGAGAACATGAACGTACTCGATTTTTTTTAGTACAATTGCATCGTAAATGAGCGATGATATACTCAAATTTAAGTAATCGTACTTTCGCAAAAGTGAGCAGTATGGTTTAATATATATAATAAGTTTCGTCTAATATGAAAGTTTCGTCAAATATGAGAATGTATTTTTAACAATGTGATGAAGTTTTTATGCTGGGCTGTACGACGAAATACTATTTAGAGGATATAAGCTTCTGTTGAAGCCTTAACATAGTTGTTCAGAAGATGTTTTTCCACATTATTTTATGTCGATTTCTTAAACAGTTTTAACATTAGTTCTGTTTATAACTTCTTCACGTATCTCTCATAGTACAATGGATATGACCCCGGACGCATATTAACTACCTATACACGAGTAGACGCATTGGAAAATTTCGAGCCTTCTGATTCGTCGGTTTCACTACGTAGCTGTGACGTCACATTATTTTCTCATCACAGGAAGGCACAAATCTGCTAGTAATTATGGAACTCGGTTTTTATATTTGATTGTTACATGATTGCTTTTTGGTTATTTCTCAACTGAATATATTTGTTATTTAATTTTTTTTTATGAAGTACATGAATGCAGGCTATGATTTTTTTTTAAAATGCTGATTCTCAACGTTTTAATTAGAAAAAAAGAAAACTATTGAATTGTGATTAATGCAATAATTTTTGTAACTATTCTAAGATTTTATTTTAATTTTTTCATATATATATATATATATATATATATATATATATATATATATATATATATATATATATACATACATATAATAAAAGGTAGAAAATGCTCAGCAGAAAAATAACACTCGTATAAAATTACAAAATGTAATGCAATTCTACTTAAATAAACCCATTACCAACAATTGAAATGTAAGTATAATGGATGAGAAATAGTGTGACGTCACAGCTACGTAGTGAAACCGACGAATCAGAAGGCTCGAAATTTTCCAATGCGTCTACTCGTGTATAGGTAGTTAATATGCACCCCGGACTTCGGTGTAGACGACATCAGATAGAAGGATTGGGTTCGATTTCTGGTTGTAATTGTTGAAAATTATTGAAAGTGATTCATGTAGACAGTGTCTTTTTATTCATTTTACTCATTTTTAAATACATGTCTTTTTTAAAAATGAAACTTATGTATTCGGAGCTCTGATTAGAACCGAATATAATAAAAAATGAGTGCCTTTTACTTAATTTTAGGTACCTATTTTTAACAGTGAAATAACTAAAAAGGTTGAAAGGTCAGTTCCGGACGAACAGAATGACGCCAATAAATTTAAACTTATAAGAAAGTACCGTATGATTTAGAATTTACCAAAGACTCATAAAGAGATAGACAGTGTAAGAGCTTGCAATAAAATATACACCAATCACTTAGTATGGTACAGTGGGGCTATATCTTACCCGAATATATATATTTTTAATTATCTAGATAGCTTTTGATTTATGCATATTTGGCTAATTTCTAATTACTCCATTTTTACAGGTTACGAATGAAGTTGAAGTCGGTCAAGCTGTAAAGTTCGTTGAAAGGAAGTTTCAAAAGTTAGATATATTGGTCAATTGTGCAGGTATTGTGTCACAGAATCTGACGCATGATTTCAACAAAGAGATTCCGCATCCTTTACTTGATTTTGAAAGAATATTCTCTGTAAGTATTCTTTTAGAAAATATTGCGTTATGAAATGTGTAACTGGCAAAGATATTTTTAAAAAATTTTATGGTTCAATAACTTCAATAGATTTTGAGCATTTCATCAGGCCCCAAAACAATATCTTAAAAAAAAATTAATAATTTATAAAGATAGAATGAACAGGCGTGGTTATATCAGGCAAATATTGGAGCTCTTCGTTTTGCTCTAATGCTGCAACATTATGGAAAAAGTCTGAAATCTTTTATGATGAGCAAGGATATCGTTGTCGTTGCTATCGCTTTTTTCTATTGGCTCCCTCTCGACAGAAATTCAGTGCAAAAACTTCACCAAAGTTCACAAATTAAAGTTGTTATTCCGGATTAACTGCAGTTTTTTTTAAAGTTTATAAAAACACCATATAAAACTGCAGTCAATAAATATTTTTGTTCCAAATTTCTTCATAAAACCTGTAAAAAAAAACCTTCAATTTTGAATCATTGATAAAAAATAAACGGAAATTGCATTTTAAATTAAAAGCTTAAAATTAACTTTATGTAGGAAAATTAAGATTAATATAGAAAATCTCATCTTTATATTAAAAAAATTTGCACTTTTTATGTTCCAAATTCCTTTTTTTAATACGTACAAAAAACTTTCAATTCTACAACTTTGCACTCCTCAGAAATTACGCCGTCATATTTGAGATTACAGCCATCGCCAAAGCTACTTTCGTCATATTTGATAACAGTTTTATCATTGGATCGCTGAACTTTTGACTAAACAAGAATCTTCAATAAATAATTTGCTCAGATTCATTTACGGTCCTCTTCAGAGGCGTTAACTCCAAACTGCTTCTTAAATGTATATTACCCCATTTTTGACGAAATAAATTTCGTTAAAAAACGACAACATGAATTTTCTCAGTTTGTAAAACGAAATGTTTAATCGGAGCGTCTCTTTCGTTAAAAATGACCCAAGTTTCGTTAAAAATGACCCAAGTTTCGTTAAAAATGACCCAAGTTTCGTCAACTATGATGAAAGTTTCGTCAAATATGAAAGTTTCGTCGCTTATGGGAATGCATTTTTAACAGTGTGATGAAGTTTTTATGCTCGGCTGAACGACGAAAGACTACTTATAGGATATCGTATTGGAGATCACCTTGCGGAATATTCTGGTTTGGCCCCTTTGAGGATTAAATCCAGTTGACATCAATAGAAATTCCTGTAGTTGGTTAACGTCATTGATCCTACACTGTTAAAAATAGGTACTTATAAATGAATAAAATGTAATCATATTTGATTACATTCAATGCTTATAATAGCTCCGAATACATAAGTTTCATTTCTGAAAAAGACGTACTCAAAAATGTGTAAAAATGAACAAAAAGAGCAGCAGCTTGCCTACATAGGCTGCCTTCATAAATCACTTTCAATTAATATCGACAATTACAATTTGGTGAATCGAACCCATGTCTGCAGCATCGCTGTCCAGAGTCTTATCCGTTAAGCTATCAATACGATAAGAAGAAGTTATAAACAGAAGTTACGATAAGAAGAAGTTATAAACAGAAGTCATGTTAAAAAGGCGTGACAAAAAGAATGTGGCGTAAGATAATTGAATTGTAATAAATCAGTTTTAATTTAAGCAATCGAAGTCAAATTATGTGGAAAGCCATCTTCTGAACAACTATTTTAAGTGGGTCAGGTCGTTTTGGCTTGAACAGAAGCTGAGATTAGTAATATTAAATCACACTGATCATTTTTTTGAAAGTGCGGTTGCTTAAATTTGAGTACGTCATCGCTCATTTACGATGCAATTGTACTTAAAATAAAACAAGTACGTTTATGTACTCATTTCTAAGCACTTTTTTTTACAGTGTACGAACCCGTTCTTCATTTTATTCTTTTAGGTAAACACTACGGGCACCTTCAACATGATTCGTTTGGCCATGGGGCTGATGGGGCGCAACGAACCCAGCGGTCCGGACGGACATAGAGGGGTCATCGTCAACACGTCTAGCATTGCGTCAATGGATAGCTGCAAGGGCATAGTGGCTTACGCGGCCAGCAAGGGGGCGGTCAACTCAATGACACTGCCGGTTGCCCTGGATTTAGCTTCCCAGGGTATTCGATGCTGCACCATTGCTCCAGGTACATATAAACTTGCAATTCTTTAATTTCCACCACTATTGACGGACTGTAACTCAGAATCGCAGCCGCAAATATAAGCGATTAATCACGATATTCCTTGTAAATTTCATTAAAAACAGTAAAGAAACTGGGCTAAGACAGCTGAGCAGTTTTTCATTTTAGAAATAAAGTCGATTCCTACAATCGGAAGAACTCTGGCCCCAGTGTTACAAATGTCAGGCTTGGAAACACGTGTCCCTGCAATGCTTCATAAAGGAAAGTTGCTGATTTGCATGATTCCTGTGTTTGCACCAAGAAAAGAAGATAAAAAGGGCGCTGTGCGAACTGTAAATGTGACCACCACACTTGAAAAGTTGAAAAATTCTGCCATCGCGACGGGTCAAATATTGGCCGATGGCAAAATTATTTTTTGCGTTCCTTTTCCAATGTAAACAAGGTTTCTGCGCGAATCCACTTCAATTAAAATTTTTCGTTTTCATTCGAAAAAATAGGTAAAAAATTTGAAATTTTCAAAATTTTAACCACGATGCCCCAAAGAGTTCATACGTTATCCGATGGCTAAATTTTTAAGTTTTACACACTGTCACATTCCGATTTGAATCTTTTTCTACAGCACCCTATTCTATACGGTTAACCACTCTTTAAACTTCCACACCACAAGCAACGTAAGGATTGTGCACCCTCTTATGATAGGCAATCTTTATTTGAACGATGAGAAATGAGCTCGCAATACCCAATCACCAGCTCGTTTCTGTTATAACCATTTTATTTTACAGGCGTTCAGAATCTAGAACACGGTTATAAATCACTGAAAGCACTTAGAACCAACTCTCTAAACTTTTTGTGAATTATGAAAGACAATGTCTTGACTACAACCAGGTTCCGCAATTCGTCTTCCCTTCACTGAGAAGATTTCCTTCATAGTAAACTGCTTAACAGCTAATTCAGTTTTACGTATGTTCCGCATTTAAGGCACCCAATCCAATGAATCGGTAAGAGCCACGGAGTAAAGAAAAAGGTGGAGATGATTTGGCGAGATTTCATGAGACGTAAGTTAGCAACCCCAAACTAGGCACAAACAAACCTAGTTTGCAGTGATATTTCTACGAGGGATGCATTATTTTCAAATTAAGAAAACGCATGCTAAAACTTAAAGAAATGACTATTTGTGCAGTTGTGGGATGCAGTTCAAGTTCCAAATCGATAAAGGATGCAATTATTTCCACTTCATAGGTAAATTAAATTATAAAATAAATTATCGCCAAGTACTGGTACAAAGTAGTGCTTTGGAATAGCGCCAAATACTTCGCCAGTTCCTACTTTTTAAGCGATTGCTTACTTCACATTGCAAACCGGTTTTTTGACTTGATCGCACCACTGAACTCTAATAGGGTTGCTGGAAGGCTGAAAGCCGGTTTCGCCAATAGGGGAAATGAAGGTATGGCGGCTTTCGCCAACTCAACTCAAAAGAGGGACGGGAGATAGGAGTTTCCATGCTAAAATCGCTTTATTTAAAAATTTATTGCGCTCTAAGTACAACTCTTTTGATAACGCTGATTATTGCAAAAAATCACGGAAATATTGTAGATAGTGAGAAAAAATTTTGTTTGTGTTGCTTTTATGGGGAAATATTATTTTTTAGAAGTTTTATACGTCCACATGAGTGGCTATATTTATTAACTTTTAGCGGTAATTTTAGTTTATTTTACGGTTCAATGCCTAAAATATTGCCATAATTAATTGAAGGAATTTAATATTAATTAATAAAAAATTAATTAACATTAAAATAATTAATAATTAACAATATAAATATTTTTTTTAATTGTAATAAAATTTTAAAAACTATATTTTAATTGGTACTAATTAGCATGTATAGTGTGATTAAATTTTTAATTGGAAGAAAATATATACAAAAATTATTATGCAATAATACTCTTTAATAATTAGACTAACTGTGCTTTATTAATTAAACTATTAATTAGATTATAATTTATTAATTAAACTATTAATTATATTATATACTTTATTAATTAAAGTATTAATTATATTATATACTTTATTAATTAAAGTATTAATTATATTACTTTATAATTAAACTATTAATTATATTATATACTTTATTAATTAGACTACACTTTATTAATTATAATACTAATTAGATTATACTTTATTTATTAGATTAAACTATTAATTAGATTAAACTGTGTTAATTAAACTATATTTTATTAATTAGATTCATTTATTAATTAGAGTAAGAATAATTAATTAAATAATTATCAATAAGCGAATTTACAAATAATTACGATAACTTCGGCCTTATAGTTATAAACAATAAATATACTTTTGTAATACAATACAAAAAGTAATCCCTATTGCAATGTAACCGGAATAAAACAAATTTACTCACTATTGTTTAGTTCAAATATAGTGTTTTTCTGGAACTCTTAATTAAAAATTATAATATAATTGATTTTAAAACGTAATTAAACATTTTAGTAACTTTTCAAAAACATAATAAAAGGAAATTTTATGTGATTAATGATTTATTAAATTTCTCTTTAAAAAGTCCGTATCTAACGTCTAAACTCGTAAACTATAATCCAATTATCACGTAAAATAGCTCGCCAACTGTAGTCAAAATATAATTGAAACAGCATCAAAAGCAAGCGATAAAAGTCGCCCATCTGGCAGCCATGTGCCTAACTCAACCCATTTTCGCGCCCATGCAGGCTTCATCGGCTGGAATACGCTTCTTCCTTCTAGGTCTTATACATTTCTATGGATCGCACCTCCACCTTCTTCTTTACTCCGTGGTAAGAGCACATTGCTCTCCGACACCGATTTAAAACCAAAGCTAATGGAGGGGGAAAATAGGCCCTAGTAGACATGCGCAGTAGCGTACAAAAGAAGCCCTCGGAAACCGGTCGGAGCGCACAAAAAAAAAACTTATCGGCACAATGCAGCTCGGGATACAGATTGCTGCGCAGAACCGATAGGCAATACTTCATATTCTGTCATTAAGGCCCTTCTCTATAGTTTCCACTTTTGGTTACTTGTGAAAACACGATATCGGTGGCAACACAGAGGGCGTATTCACAGAAAACACTCAGAGGTTGTGATTCGTCCGATGCGGTGATTGACAGTGTCAATTTCACAGACATACAGAGGAGAAAGGGGGGTGAACATCCCCCTTTGCGGTTCTTTGGACCCTCTGGGTACTGTCCTTAGAGTACTGCCTTGTACTACCAGTCACCCATGTGTATCACCCCCCCGCCCCCCCTTTAGAGATGTATCTTCACTTGTTTTGCACAAAGAGGATTGACAATGGGTACAAAGAGGCAGTGGATAAAGGTAGCAGGTGTCTTCTATGAACTGGTTTGGTGTAGAAATGTCTTTTTAGCGAAACGAACAGTGTAGGAATTTTACATTTGGAATAGAATGGGATATATTTTTAATTAAAGACGTAGATCGTATTCAACGATCGTATTGTAAACGATTGTTGAACAAAAAGAAAACAAGATTACAAACTATTTTAAGTGAGGACAAATCGCTATTCCACCTATGGTTACATATAAAGAGTAAAAGAACCATTTAATATAAAATATTAGTTCTTTTACTTGAAATGGATGTCCAATTGGTATCTCTAACAATAAGTAAAATAGCAATCTTCGTTCAATCTAAAATAATTTGTTAAACTTATTTTTTTCCGTAGTTCAATACTCAGTTTTCTTTTTATTAATTATATTTCTATTCAATAAATATTTGAATTATAAAAACACTTATGATTTCAATCTCTTAAAATATTTTAAATCGCATGACAACAAATAAGCCAAATTTTGTTGCTTTGTGATTCGATGACAAAATAATATACCTAAACAGTTCAAGAAAGTAACATAAAAAAAATTATACGAAGTAATTTTGTAAATTAAAAAATATCTAAATGTTGTATAACAAGTCATGTGGCTATTGTTCAACAAGTTGCCATCAACGAGTAGAAAATCAATTAATTATACAAATTAATATAACAAATATATAAAAACGTTGAAAGTGTAAACGATTGCTGAAATAAAATAAAATATCAAACTGTTTTAAGTGAGTACAAATCTCTATTTCATCTATGTTTACATATAAAAAGTCAAAGAACCATCCAATATAAAAAATTATATATTTTTTTTACTTGAAATGGATATCCAATTGATATACCTAACAATAAATAAAATAACAATCTTCACTCAACCTAAAATAATTTTTAAACTTATTTTTGTCCATAGTTCCGCTGTCATTTTCCTCTTATTTATTATATTTCAATTAAATAAATATAGGGATTTTTAAAGCACTCATAATTTCAACTTCTTTAAGTATTCTAAATCACATAACAATATATATGCATAATTTTGTGGCTTTGTGGTACAATGTCAAAATAATATATATATATCCTTTTAATAACGCACAATAAGAAAGAGAACCGATAAAGAAGAACGTGGCATTTACATATATGCTAAAGGTTCTTCAAAATCTGTAGTTTTGAGAGGAAAACAAAATTTTGAGTTGTGAGGAAACTTCGAGTTATCGAAAATAACGACGAAAAACTTCGAATTAAAGAGATAAAATTACTTTAAATAAGTAATGAAGGTGCAGGGAAATCGATTTTTTCGAGATATCGAAAAATTCGAGTTATCGAAGTTCGAGTTATCGCGAGTCTACTGTATTTCGAATGGAAGATAAACAAAAACAACGAAATGAAAGCATAATACATTGGGGATTGTTTTCTGAATACCTAAACACGAAAATATTTCGATACACTGTTAAAAATTATTACGACATTGCACCAAAATTTGGTACCCATTTCACAGCAACCAATATTTGGTGCTTAGTTCCATCATTTTACGATGCTACCACGGATACAATTTAGTGGTGAAACGTTGCACCAAAACTCGTAACGTTGCATAAAACTCAAAAACTCGAGTTTTTTTTAGTATTTTATTAGTAGTACTTTTAGACGAAACAGTTAGTCTTCTTTTTTCGAGAGATGTTTCTATTGACGACCATTTCCTATTTTTCTATGATGTTCAAGATGACATATCAAGTATAATCCTTCTGGACGTGCTTCGATAGAAACACACGATTTTTTACGATAAATAATTTTATATTTACAATGTACGTGGAGGTGTTATCCCCTAGTTAGATATTATACCCTGAGTGGCCAAAATAATATGACGACACCCGCATCTCATATGCTTCCATATCCTATAGGTTGAAGTATACGGCAATAGTATATTTCCGGATCCTTTTAGTCCAGAATCGTCACCAATAGCTATCGTCACCAATCTAGCAGTTCTAGTGAGGCAGTAATTCAACAAACTAAACATATTTAATGTTAAAATAATATTTTGTACGTGAATTTTATTTAGTACTTTTAGTGGTTCGCACTTTATTTAATTTTTAATTTGATGGCCCGTAGCCATCTAAAGCTTGGATTTCAAATAAGTTGCAATCGGTTATAGAAAACTAGTAAAAATACATATTTTTCGTAACTGGTACACGACGCACAACAAAAATAAATAGTGTAAGACCTAATTAAATGGGAAAAAAACACAATATCAGTGGGTTTTTTCTTTAATTTTATTTTCTTGCAAAAACTTTGCATTTCTATGAAAATTTTGGAATGACACCACTGTAAGATCACCCTCTACTATTAAAAAAAAATACAAAAATTGGTGTATACAGTAAACTGTTACATGCGGACTGACATAAAATAAGTTTGAAAATTTTTAAAAGTAAGAGAAGGTGTAATACATTTTAGTTCTTTTTTAACATATCGACATAAAATAAAGTAGAAAATATTCCTTGGAACTACTATTTTAAGTGCTTGTCAAGTTTTATAAAGATCAGTCAAACAGATGCTGGCTGTAATTTCCGCGAACAAAATTTGACTTTTTCTTCAATTGGATAAACACACAGGGAAAATATTTTGGTTATATATATATATATATATATATATATATATAATCAAAAATCGCAACTTCAACACATTCTTCCAAGAAGATAGTACGATTTAACTAAGTCTCATTAAAATAGGATTATTAGTGTCGGTTATATGACACCTTGTATCAAACACAGTCACCGTGTAATTTTAACAGTATATAGATAAAGAAAAATAATTCAAATTTATATAAGCATTTTCTTAAAAGTATCTTTCGTAGAATCACAAACGCAGCAAACACATTTCAGTATTCAACTACTACTTGAGGTCCTGACTTGAGGTATCAAAACATTCAAGTAAACTCCAAAGCCACAGTTTTTGAAAGCTGCGTTTCTTCTAAAGAGTTCCTCGAGCATCGTTGGGGAGACAGGGCTGAAAAGAACTGGTCCTGTGAAAAGAACCCCCCTATTCGACCCCTTTTGTTGAGGTAATGACTGTGGGCATGGTGGTGGTGACCTTTGACACATTGCTGACTTTCGAATAGGCGGAGCTAGGCGAGGGGCGTGTATTACCGGGTATTTTCAAATACATAGTTTTGTCGAGCATTAAAATACAACGCTTCAAAACTCCGATTTCAATTTCAAGACATGATGTGAATAGAGAAATGTTCAAACTTTGTCGCTATAGAGACGGATTTTTATTATCCCTCTTTAATCCTTTTTAAATGTTTCATTAAAGTTAAAATTTCTATTAAATTTTTTTCAACACAATTTTTGAAAAAACTGATAGTATAGCGACAAAGGTTAAGCCAAGCTTTATCTATTACAAAAAACCGCATCAAAATATTCGAATAACTACTCTACTTATCTCTGCTCGGAAACCAAATTTTCCCCATAGACTTAACATTAGAGGTCGAATCCAAGATGGACGGTGTCGAAGAGCCTTAATAGGGCTTATCCCCTAGGGCTTCTCCCCTCCCTCACATCTATGAAAAACAACTGCAATAAATCACAGCTACTTTGGCAATTTAAACTCACGCCTTCAGACAAGAAGCGTCATTTAAATAATTTTAATTGGTATTATATAATTTAAAAATAAATTATATATAAGAAAAAATCCTGATTGATTTCCTATTTGAAAATCTCTGTTTTTAAGATTACATTTCTTTTGTTAATAGCATATGTATATAAAGAATATTAATATATACGCAAGGTCATAAACTTATTTCCCTTTGGTAATGATTGTAAAAATACTACCTAATTCAGTTTAAAAGGTGTCTGGGTTTTTTTTATGGTCGCGAAACTTACATAAACATTTGTACATACCCACGTTTTGACACAAATTAAACTTTCCTCTCTAAATCGTGTCACCTAAGGACTTTTACCCAGCAAAATATATCAATTTAAAGCTACATCAAAATTGTCATACAGAATGCTTTTTGAAAGTTTCATAGGGGAATTCAAAACAATATATATATATATATATATATATATATATATATATATATATATATATATATATATATATATATATATATATATATATATATATATATATATATAATTTAAATTTTTTTTTTTTTCTGCATATAACCTTTAAAAAAAACTGTATTTTTTTATGGTCGCGAAACTTACATAAACATTTGTACATACCCACGTTTTGACACAAATTAAACTTTCCTCTCTAAATCGTGTCACCTAAGGACTTTTACCCAGCAAAATATATCAATTTAAAGCTACATCAAAATTGTCATACAGAATGCTTTTTGAAAGTTTCATAGGGGAATTCAAAACAATATATATATATATATATATATATATATATATATATATATATATATATATATATATATATATATATATATATATATATATATATATATATATATATATATATATATATATATATATATATATATATATATATATATATAATTTAAATTTTTTTTTTTTTTCTGCATATAACCTTTAAAAAAATCTGTATTTTTCTAAAATAATTTCAATGCTTCAAAGTTTTTTTGCAGTTTTTTTTTTAAGATTTCACGAAGGATATTGAAACAAAAACTTTAAATTTAACAGATATTTTGATAAACTGCAGTTTTCCTGCATAAAATCTTCAATTTTACAATTTTGATAAAGATTTTATACAGACTGTTTTTGCTGGGTAATTATGGAACCACTTTATAAAGATTTGTATTTTTTATAATAAACACTTTGTAGTTCAAAATGTGGTTCGTGCTAATATTTTGTTGAAGAAAGTGTCATTTAACTGATGAACTTTTTTAAATCTTCAGGCATGTTTGAAACCCCTATCCTCGCCAAATCAAGCCGTTCTATTCTGGCCCAGATTCCTTTTCCAAAGAGATACGGTCACCCGGATGAATTCGCCCATCTCGTCCAGACCATCGTAGAAAATCCAATGCTCAACGGATGCGTCATAAGATTAGACGCGGCATTGCGCATGAAGCTGCCGTAGAAGGGCTACTTCAACATGTTGACCACAAAACATGACCTGTGCACTAAATGAACCTTACAAACCAGTTTCCAATTTACAATGCGTTTGAAACAGAATTGACGCATAAATGTTCCCATTTGGTTTTTCAGTCTGTCTATTGTATAACAATAAATCAAAAGTCCTTTTTCGTTTCGGTTTTTTCAGTTATCGCTCCAAAATAAATCAAAATATTTCGTTTGAAGTTGCCATGACAGCAAAGCCATTTGGGGTAAACATGCTGAAATTGCCGTAAGAGGACAAATTCAGTATGTTGACCCCCAAAACATGACCTGTACACTAAATGGACCTTGCTAACCAGTTTCCAATATACAATGTGTTTTAAACAGAATTGACACAGAAATGTTTTGGTTTTTCAGTCTGTCTATTGTATAACAATAAATCAAAAGTCCTTTATTGTTTCGGTTTTTTCAGTTATCCCTCCAAAATGAATCAAACTATTTCGTTTAAAGTTACCATGACAACGAGTTTAAATATAAGGAGAATATCTATTGATACCGTATGTAAAGTGTACCTATATTTAAATAGCTACATTTTAAAAACGCCATCATACTTTAAATTGCTTTAATTTACTTACTTTAATGGCTTTACTGTAAATTGTCGACTTGCATTCATTCATAATTATGACGTCATTTGTCATTTTTACTCTACTAAAAGTACATTCATGTTCGAAGATAAAACCCTTTCTTCGGATGGCTACAAAAGGAACTCTGTAACTATAAAACGTAGCACTTAGAAAATTGCTGAGTATTTTTTATTGTTGAAAAAATATATATTTAAAGGGATCATTTAGTATGTACAATATTCAGTTCATAGATTGAATTTTATATTATCAGCTAATTGTGAATGCACTTCATTCATTTATCATGGATGGATATACCTTTCACAATTAAATGAATTTTCTTAACTTATTGACTTTATGCACATGCCGTTATAGATTTGTTTGATATAATTATTGAATTACATCTGCACAATACGTCTTTTGATACTATACGGATTCTAACAAAAAATAAATTAAAAAAACCTAGAATACTATGACAAATGGTTTAAGGTTTACTATAGCTACTCTTGAATATTTCACAATTACAGAAGTTTTGTAGATGTTCACTTCATGACTCCAAGCGCCCACGTTTAAAGTCCGCCAAATCGCTTTTTTTTATCCATTAGAACAAATTACTTTTATACTAACGTTGTAAGGAAGCACCTTTCTTTTTTCTGTATCTCTTGCGGAAACAGTGTGACGTCATAGCTCATTCACTTAGACCAGTGGTCGGCGATCTCATTAGACAAGAGAGCAAACATCAACAGTAAAATGACTGAAATTTCTTTTCAGAGCCAACTTTTTTAAACATAAACTATATAGAGAGGTACATTGTTAGTAACTTAATTAGAATACTCTTAACCCTTTGCACTCCGTTGGCGCCGCTCAGGCGAGAACATAACGACTCGTTCTTTTGATTCCCTGTTCTTTAAAATAAACGAGAACAGCATGATCTTGTGTTTAAAAAACATCGATAAAATTTTTTTCAACTCATTCTTTTGCAGATCCAAAACAGATTAAGTTTCTTTTTTCTATAAGCATAACAAATTCTAGGGAAAAGAACATAAGGATGAGTAACTGTTCTGTAGAAAGAACGGAAAACGCAAAGAGTTCTTGGAGTACAAAGGGTTAAGATGGCCACTGCACATGCGCGCACGCACGTGGTATTTTGTGTTAGAGCCACACTCAAGAGGCCAAAGGGCCTGCTTTTTTACACATCGTGAAAAACGGCACCGGATGTAATGTTACGATATACAAGGCCGGACCGGACTACGTAAAAAAGTTCTAGTTGGAATACATTGCCTTCGATCATCTTTACCTTTCACTGGCTCCTGTTTTTCTGGCGTGCGAAAGAGCTGTATTACGATATTGACTCACGTTTTTCTCTTGCAATCACTTTTAAAAGAAAGTAAACATCGTGAAAACCGGCACCGGATGTAATGTTACGATATACAAGGCCGGGCCGGACTACGTAAAAAAGTTCTAGTTGGAATACATTGCCCTCGGTCATCTTTACCTGTCACTGGCTCCTGTTTTCTTGGCTTGCGAAAGAGCTGCATTACGATATTGACTCACGTTTTTTTCTTGTAATCACTCTTAAAAGAAAGTAAATACAAGTGTGTAAAAACATAAAATTTACGATCAAATAAAACAATCTTTTTTCTAAAACAAGCTTTTGTTATTTTACTTTAGACGTAGCAGCAGAATATACAGAGAGAGATTTCAACGAGTTACAGCGGGTTTTAAAAAAAGGTACTTAAAAGTTAGTACCTGAACATACTAGTTTTTCTTTGAGTACAATTGCATCGTTAATGAGCGATGACATACTCAGATTTAAGTAAACATCTTTCTCAAAAATGAGCAGTGTGATTTCATTTTGCTAATCACAGCTTCAGTTCAAGCCATCTTAACAAAACGATATGGCTAACTTAAAATAGTTGTTCAGAAGATGGTTTTCCACATAATTTTATGTGGATTGATTAAATGGAGATTTATTTATTACATCTTTCTAGGGTATTTTTGCTTTATTTTTAACCTATACAATACCCCTTCAATGCCTGCTATTCCCAGAATTACTAGTTTTTTTTTTTAAATTTTCATTGACGAACATTAATAAAAGTAAACTACTTCTAACCGTCACATTGGCGCGACTTGGCTGCTAATAACTCTTCGTGCTGCTACTTTCAAAATTGAGGGTTATGACCTCTTCGGGTATTTTTGCTTTCTTTTTAACCTAAAAAATACCCATACCCCTCTAGTGTGAGGGTAACGCGCACCACACCATAAAGAATACTTGTATGTAAATTCTAAGTTACTGAGAGAGAGAGAAATAAATATTTTTATCGATAAAATGTTAGAAACAATATCTTGTATGTGAAAATGTATTTTATTTAATGCTTCTGATATGATGATACTATTCACATTAGGATACAGGTACGACAAAATATCTAAGTAAACAAGGGCTTATTCAGCTAGCAGTGTCGAGGTAGCCTAGTAGTCATTGTTTAAAGAAATTCTGTGTGTTTTTATCCCCCTGTCCCAAAGTTGAACCTCGTCATCTGACCATGTCTCCAAAATACAAGGTAGATAAAAATACAAGGTATACCAAAATACAAGGTAGGTTTTCTTCTAGATAAACCTCAAAACGTCTCAAATAGCTCACTGTGTATCTCTGTTGCGACGTTTTTTAACCAACCAACCGAGATATATCCTGATCCATAGCCTATAGTCCCTTAGTTATAGTCCATTGCCTATAATCCATTCGGCAGTCCTAGTACGACGGCAGTTCAACCAACTCACCTGAAGAGACTGCATCTCCCTACCCTCTTCCTATTGCTGTAAAAGGGCTGCGTTTCAGAGCGGTTAAAGGCGTCAGCTGGGAATCCGAAGATTCGTGGTTCGATGCCAGGAGATGGACTTGACAAAGAAAAGTAAAAAGTTGTGATCTTGTAATCGGAGGGTTGCCAGCTTCGCTACAAAATACTAGAAAAGTCGTCCAGAACATCCGCAAAAATTAACGGCGTGTATACGGGACTGGTGCACGATACATTTGACCGGGGTCCAAAGTCTCGACGACTATTGAAGGCGTTGGGTGCCAGTTCAGGTGTTTCCTCGTCAGCTGACCATGGTTCTGAAATAACGAGGTGCATGTATGAATGTGTGTGTGTTCCCGGGTCTTTCCTTCGAGATAGACCCCGAACCGTCGCCAATAGACCTATGTGCAGCTGTAGTGCGACGTTAATTAACCAAACCAAACTTACGTCTTGGGTTTCTAATATCAGATTTCAATGCGGGAGTTTCATGTGACGTATCATGGGGGAAACTTACTGGTAGTTTCGATTTCTTCCCTTCAGCAGACAACTTTGCTTTTGTTTGTTTAAGCGCTACGCTTTCAATTATGGGAAAGTTTGTTTATAATAGTTATTTTTTTCCAATTAAGTAATATTTTTATTCTATATGTGAATAAATTTAATTACAGAAATACTTATATTATATCTGTATATAATTGCTTATAATTAGAATTACAACGAAATACGGAGAAATACTTTTACTTCAACACCAAAAATGCTTCACAAATGAAAAGTACAATATCTATCTCAGTGTATGAAGTAAATATTTCTATATTGAGGTATTATTTAATGACAAAAACTTAAAATTATACTACAGGAACTGAAGTTCCATACTAATCCTACGGAACTTCTTCGGCATCGTAGATTTTTCTCCATGTTCGATTGGAACAGCGGTCTTCTTCTTCTCGGCGTGAAACTTCCCCATTTGCGCAGTTAATTTTTTATGTTTCGCTTATATTTTAGTTTTTCCTTTAGCAGAGAGCTTCGCCCCCTGCTATTTATTATTCACTAAGAAATTCAAATTGTTGCTAACATTTTTCCAAGTCCAGGATCGGGTTTAATAACTGCCAGATAAACAAAACTATATTGCCTCAACGATGTATTGTAAAACAATTCCTATTTATCTTAATAAATGTCGGGTTAGCGAAATGCCTTTGTTACACAATCCATATTCAATAATAATCCGAATTTAATTTTGTTTTTCAAAAGTGGATTAGAGCAGAAATCTTGCACGAATATACATTAAAAAAATACATAACAATCGAATTGATAACTTCTATCCTTTTAGAGCGTTTTGTCGGTTTTGGTTGGCACCCTTTTCAGGCGGTTAAAAAGTTAATCATCTTGAATTAAAGGTAGAAATTTGACGCACGTTAATTTTTTGGATTGTACTTGACATATTGAAAACCGGGTATTCATATTTCTTAAACTTTACATCAAGTCTACAGGAAATAGTTCATTCTTTTATATCATAAACATTACATTGCTATTTAGTTATGATAATGCAATTTTGTTCATTTGTACATGTCACCATCGTTAAAGATATTTTTTTTTATCAGTATTAAGTTTTTCTTCTATTCTTTTGAATTTTGTGCGTACGAATTGCTCTTACGCAAGAACGAGATAAATCGACTATTTATAGCATTTCGACAGTTCAAAAAAAGGAATTTATGAGATTTTTATAGCAATTCACTAAATCAAATAGATATGGTAAGAAAAATAAGGACAGCAGAACCGATAAAAATATTGGAATTCTATTTGTCAACTTTGTTTGACATTGCTTTGTTCTCTAGTTTGCATTGAAAATATAGCTAGTTGAAATCACTGATATCCATAGGCGTAAAGTTATAAAAATTATTGGGGGGGCTCAAAATTATAACTTTCAAATAAAAGTTTGATTTAAAATTTTCAAAAAGGGCCGCAACATCGTTTAACCTTAAGACAGGCCTGTAGCTGAAAATATTTCCTGGTGCCTAAAAATATTTTCAGAATGTGCATAGGCAAAAGAAAGAAAATAGTTTTGTTATTTATTTTCAATACCTCTTGCATTATAAAACTGTATAAAATTCTGTGCCATATCAATCAGCTGAAAAAAATGTCCTTCTAGTGCAATACAATTTTCCCTTTTTTTAATTGATAGTTTTACAAAATAGAAAATGTTTTGTAAAATTTTTTTTTAACGTATAATGATGTTTTGATATTGAATAATAAGTGTTAAATAAAAACTTATATTGGGAAGCACCCCAAAAGCTTCCAAAATTACCGGGAGGTAAATTTGTCCGTATGGTGCGAGGGGTTGTCCATATATTGCCTAACGCACATGTAGGAAAAGTGATTTTCTGTCCTGCATGAATTTATGTTGTATTATAGGTTCTTTCCCAAAAAAATATAATTTAAGCTACAACTGAACTTAAGTAAGAAATTATACTAACTACTCTAGCGTGTGTGAACCAGTAGTTTGACAGATATTGTTCTTTACATACCAAAGCATTTGAGTGCGAGGTGTCATAATCGACTGCTCAAGGTTTGCCTATAAGCACCACAATTGACTTCTCGAACGGAGTACCAACTGCTATCCTGTTTAGTCGAAATCCGTAGATCACAATTGCCCGGTGCCATAAATCGACGTTAGGAGCACGTGACATTTAATTTAAAAAGTTTCATTTAAATTTTTACGAAATAATTACATACGAAAAAAGAGAACACACTTACTTATTTTTTTAAAATTAAAGCAATCCTCCTTTCTTTTAAACATACGAATCGGTCAATTTTAATATTAACTTAAATAACAAAACAACAGCACACAATAAATTTATGACGAAAACTATTTCCGTTTGGAGAGTTTCTCGGTTCTCCCACCCATCCCCGCGATTCATGCACGAGCCAATCAGTTTATCGAATACCAAGTGCAGCCCGAGTTGAGAAAATCCTTTTGGGCTGTGTTTGTGTCGTCACAACCCTCATTTTAACGTATAGGGGAAGTTATACTACGTAAGGTTACCATGGCAACGATGCAGCCAATTTCGAACTTCGCTTTTTGGCTGCAGTTTCGATTGAATGGAGCTTTTCCCCTCCTGAATTGTGGATTACGGCAACATCGGAGATTTTGTTTACTTACCGCAGGAACTTTTTTTTCAATTCTAATCTTCATTTAAGAAAATTAGAAAAATATCTGAGTTTTAAAATACACTAATAAATTTAGGTACAACCCGGCTGTACTTGCTGTAGTCCACAAGCCGCCATTGCTTACAGAAAGAAAATCATGGCCTTGGTGCAAATTTTGAGAATCGCGATAAAAGTAAAAGAATCGCGACATAAAATAATCGAAACAAGGGACACCATAACTTAGGAATTAAACATAAATCCACGCAGTACAAAAATATCTTTCCCTACATGCGCATTCTGCAATATATGAACGAACCCTCATACGATTCTGCCAAATTTTCCTACATTCAAAATTATCACATATAAATGATTTTATAAGATTGGTTAACTTTATCTATGATTTACAATTTTATGAAATAAATGTTTTAAATATGTTTTTGATTCAAAAATATACATTATTCACATTAATTAAAAAAAAAATTTGACCAAATAATTTTAAAATAAATTTTAAATAGTAGCTTTGTTTCTTCAAAATAGTACGTTTACTGCATTGAATTCTCAAAAAACATTTCAAATTGCTAGCTGTTAATTTTTTTCTCCCTGCCTTCATCATTGCAGCTATAAAACGAGTTTTAACCGAAATATAGACAAAAAAATTTTATCCAATTAAATGTATCACACGAAATAAAAATATTATTCGAATTTCTATTAGAGTGAGAGCGCCATTTCAAAATAGTCCGCGGTTTTATTTTGTCGATCACTTTAAATGTTTACAAGATCATTGAATGCAAAATGTAATTAAAGTACTTTAATTAATGTTAAAAATTGTTTAAAAAATGTATACTTCGTTTAATTAACTTTCGATAATTTGATTTTCTGTTAAATAATACAATACTTTCAATACAGAAATATTTTTTACTTTTAAAACATTTTTGACATTTTTTTTTAAATATTCTTCACGCATTATTATATACCACAAAGATTTCTTTAGTTAAAATATAAAATGACGTAATGAAGAAAGGATTTTTCCTAGGACAAAACAATTAACATATAGGAGTTTATATGGTTAAACAATGTTACAATACATAAAAGTTTGAAAAAGTTAATTTCTTCAATTACCACCAACTATTAGCATTAAAAACTATAATATAAATGAAAAGATTCTTACTTTAAGTTTGTTTTCAACCCGTAAGTTGTAAACTTTACTTCTCATATACATTTTTCACCTCTCAAATATATACGCTTAACAAAATTATACAAGCGCAAGGGCACTTTAGACTATAACTGTAACTTATCAGCTCATAGAATTACTTTGCCATCATCCTTGAAAACCTATAACCCAAATGTGGTGGTGGGGGGAGAGGGGGGGACACTTGCTGCCTTATTGTGATTGTCACATTCTTTTACTTGTTGATGGCTCGAGACTTTGGGGGACTGTGGGTTTCGTCGGAGCCGGTACGTCCTGCTTCAGTGTTGGGAACCATCAGGACAAGACCTGGAGGGCTTTGGTCGAGGTCTGCACACCTGCACACAATCCAGTTACGCCTTGCTCTGGTTATCGCAGCGGGTGTTAAATTAACTGGGGACAGGGAATGCGTTTGTTTGTGTGAAGAACTGTCGCTCACTCAAAGTACATTTCATGGAACGTGAGTGTTCCTGAAAGTCGGCGTATTTTGTTGCTCTTTTCTGAAAAGGATATATGTGGGGAATTTTTCTGCTGAAGGCCTTTCGGCTAAGCCCTACTGATGGTCCGCAGCAGACAGGGTAGGGGAAGGACACTAGGGGGGGGGGGAGAGAAGAGGCGAGACGCCACTCCAAAACAACTGCCCAACAGCTGGAAAGGGGGGAGGGGGGGATGGTATAGGTCTTTGTCGAATAAATGCTTTAGTTGATGGAGATTACCATAGTTGCTAAATGTTCTTTAGATGTTGAATAAATAATAAAGAAAATTTAAATAGAAATAGAGGGAATTTTTTTTTCTGTATAATGTAAATAAGAACTTTGAAATTATTGGAGGGGCTCAGCCGCGTTTTCAAAATATTGGGGGGGCTCGGGCCCATGGGCCCAATACAAGTTTACGCCTATGCTGATATCTAACTGTAACTTCTGGTTTCGGCAAGACATTTTGCTGACTTGAAGCCAATGTGGAAGCAGTCATGCTGTGCCCCACTTTCACGGTACTTTCCCGTGTACAACACTTTCACGGTACTGCAATATTTCGTATATTTTTCATGTTAAAATAAGTCGACATGTATTGCTTTTGGCTGAGTTTTTTTTTCATTTTCTTTTGAAACCGATTTTAAATGCAATCTGCTATTTCAAGTCATTTGCAAGTTAAAGTCGAATTAGTTAAGAACAAAAGCTCAAAAACTATTTATTTGGCAATATAAAAATTAATTCTATCAGAAGAAAATATAATACTTATATACATTTAATACTTCTACAAAGCTCAAATATTAAAAAACTCCACTGAATCACTTTAAAATACAATTTTGGGGTACGGTATGGCTGCTTCTACATCGGCTTCAACGCGCCCACAGAGGAAACAAGTTTTAAGCTTTCCAGAAGTTAGAGTTAGAGTTCAGTGGTTCAAATGGGCGCGAGGACTGGACAGAAGTTGATGTATCAGATTCACTACTAAATTACAAAAGTCGTGTGAGGCCTCCGTGGCCGAGTGGATTAAGGCGTCAGCTGGGAATCCAAGTGTCCCTGGTTCAAAACCTTGCGATGGACTAGACTAAAGAATAGTAAAAACGTAGTGATATTGTGATCGGAGGGTTGCCAACTTCGCTACAAAATATACTAGAATGTCGTCCAGAACATCCACAAAAAATAACGGCGTGTTTACGGGACTGGTTCACGATACATCTGATCGGGGCCCAAAGTCCCGACGTCTATTGAAGGCGTTGGGTGCCAGCTCAGGTGTTGTCATCGTCATCTGACCATGGTTCAAAAATACGAGGCATCGTTCCCGGATCTTTCCTTCAAGATAGACCCCAAACCGTCACCAATAGCCCACTGTGGAGCTCTAGTGCGACGTTAATTAACCAAACCTAAACCTAAAAAACAAAAGTCGTGTGAAATTATCAACAATTTCCACCGGCGCTTATACGAGACTGACGCACGTTAAATCTGATAGAGAGTCCAATGTGACCATGTTTAAAAAGTGGCAGTGCTCACTGGTCTTTCTTTCAAGGTAGATCCCAAACCGTCGCAAAGAGCCCATTGCGCAGCTCTGTTGTGGCGTTAATTAGCCAACCAACCGAAGTTGAAATAGCAACGAGAGAAGATGGGACGTGCTTTTCCGATCGTCTGCCTTGCTTTAGTACGGCGATAAAGATCGAACGTTGCAGTGGCGGCTCGTGGGGTACAACATATACAGCCGTACTGCACCTACATTTAATAGTGTATTTTAAAACTAAAATAATATATTTTGCTAATTTTCTTAAATAACTGCCATGGCAACGATGCAGCTAATTCCACTTTGTGGCTACAAAGCAAAGTCAGGAATTAGCTGCATCGTTGCCATGACAACCTTTACGTAGTATGGAGACAGTGTTCCACGCTAATGCACTGCCTTCATGGCTTCCTTCCCCATAACTCCAGTGGGAATCTGCTTATGGGGATAAATGACGTACCATCGTGTACAGGATGGTGAGCTGCGTCGATCAAAACGGATTTTCATCCACTTTAGAGGGCGGATTCTTCGATTTCAGAAAAAATAATTATCAAATAATAATTTTATGGCTAAAAATTGCACCTTATTGTCCTCAGAATTCGGTATGAGAGCAAAGTTTCCAGTTTCGGGATCCACCTAGAATATGAAAGTCATTTGAACGTTGCCTTTTAACCTTTTAATGTTCAACCATTTCACCTGGCTCTCCGCGCTCTCCAACTTTCACGCAACAACCGAAAAAGTCAGGTTGGTTGGTGATTGATTGGGGATTAATGCCACAAGGGACAAATATGGCCGAGTTTCGCCAAACACTACGTAATTTGAACCAACTTTACATTTTTAAATATTTTACACACAAAAAGCTAATTTCATAGGCGAGGTAAAAATCCTGTTTAATTTAAAAAAGATGTCCCTATGTGGTGGATGTTTCAGCAAATCTGATAAAATAGGAGATTGCCTATTAAAAAAAAGAGATTTTTTAGAAGTCTAAGACGCGAATAACAGGTTACAATATGTTGAATGAGAGAGGTTGTTTGCCATGATGACCCGGAAAGGCGGTGTCATTCTAATACAGGTTCAGATACTAAATTCAGATGCTCTTTGTATTGAATATGTCGTTAATTTCGGTCCCCCGAATTTCTCTTGGATAAGTGTGTCCATGCGACGATTCTGTTCTGGCGACAAAAGGTTTTTCCAGTCCCCGACGATTCCCTTTCTAAAGTAATATTTTGAATCTCCGCTAGCCGCAGAAGGTGCCGAGTCAATAGAGTTCGATTCCACTTCACACTCGTGTCGATTCTTTGGGTGCTTCCATGTCAAAGACTCCTTCATGTTCCGGAAGCTGATGAGATGCAGAACCTTTTCCATCAATTCGTTGTCCATGGAAAGTTCCTCTTCGTAGTTTTCTCCGATGAAATTTGCAATCTTGAGCAACTGTCCCTTGGTGTTAGCTTGAAGTTGCTCATAGGACAAGAACAGGACATTGGGATCATTCCTGTGCTCGTACCAGGACAAGACGTGTTCAAAATAGTCCCCGTAAGGTACCATTCCTTTCATGAAATCGTCAAAGAGCTCATCAAAAGTGACGTTCATCCACGAATGTGTGATGTAATGGTAAAGAGACACAACTGTGTCTTTCGGGTTCCTGAAGATGTAAATGTACTTGGCGTTCAGGTTCTTTGGAATCATGTCGTATGGAAGATAGATGGTAATGGATTGGCCTGGGATCTGGAAGATTTTCAAGGGGTGTGAGACCACACATGTCCAAAAAGGGAACAGCTTCGTATGACAAGTGGTACAATGATGTGAGGGGTTTCTGGCCACGGCTGATGATGGTGTGGACAATGTACTTCAGCCAGTACGTGCCGCACCTGGGAAAGGAGCTGATGAGGATGTCAGTGTCTCTAGGTTGGAAATCTAGAGCTCTCTCTATGTTCTCCTTGGGAAAAAGTGGGACTCCTGGAAACGGTCTTCCCCTCACGAAGAGAAGAGGAAGGCAAGCTTCTTTCTTCATTTCCTCTTCAGACTTGAACATTTTATCCTAAAAAAAAGAAATATCAAATGTACAAAATAAAACAGATTATTTGGTTGCGTAACTTAAACTTTACTTAACGATTCATTTTGGTTTATACACTTAGGTGGTCCAAAACCCTTCTTCCGTTTTTTTTTGTTGGATATAGATTTCAGTGCGGAAAAGTTTTTGATCTTTAACAAAAAAACATATAAAAAATGTAATGCAGTTTAAACAATTTAGAGCAGCAGCACTTGGACTTCGAAAAAGTAAAAAAAAAAAAATGCGAATTGTTATCATGTACGGTAATTTTTTTTTTATTTCCCATAAATGATATTAGTCCGAAATAAAAAAACCTGATTTAATATAATTTATGGGTTTCTTATACATTGCTTAATTAATCGTTTCACCAACTATCAAATTTTTTTTTCTCAGATTTATCGGGAAGGGGAGGGGGGGGGGGGGGGGGGAGATGGGCAACTAAGAGAACTCGCGCCATTTAGAAAATTTATTGGGCCATGACTGTACAAGAGGGCCCGTGTAAGACTTCATGCGCAAAAATACACAGCGTTCAGGACTCCAACAATATCTGCCAATATTGTTTCTAAATTGCGAGTTGGTAAATATTGCCAAAACTAGATTTGAGTCAAGCGTTTTTTCAAATGAAGCTGCATGTCAAAGCTATTAGCTTTGTATTATTACATGCAGCTACATGTACAAAATATGCTGTATAAGTGTTAAAGTTATTCCATACCGTTAACTGGGTTTTCGACTTTTGCCACTTTTTAATTTTACTCTTAAATTTCGGATACATGTGTTACATGTGTTTTGCAGATTTTGCTTAGGTGGATTTTTCTCTATCCAACAAAACAGAATTTGCGAAATCGAACAATATTCTTTTTAAACGGTCCGGTTAATTGAGAATCCGGATAGTTAAATGTCGGATAACACCGGATATTTTATTCAAATTTGCTCCCAAGTGAAACATCCCTTATCCAACAAAAAAAAAATTGTCCAAATATCTTAATTAGAACCGGAATCCTGCGCGAACATATATAAAAAAAATACATATCATTTCGTATTGATAACCTCTCGACCTGGTGCGCGATTTGGCGGTTTTAATTTAAAGTTTCTGGCGTTTTTTTTTTTTTTTTTTTGGAGTTTTGGTTGGCGCGCTGTTCATTCGGTTAAAAATGAATGTTTGATATTTGAAAGATTTTTGAATTACATCTTTACAATCGGATTCTTGCTACTCCAATGAAATTTACCCTGTACGCCAGAGTAGCCCTTTACTAAAATCAAGCAAAATGTACAAGCATAATGCTAACAAATAATATAAAAAGAATTCTTACTCATGTCCGGCAGGTGAGCGGCGTGAAATGCTGCAACACAGATAGCGTTTACTATGAGTCGAGTGTACAAATCGCTTCATATGTAGTCTATTTATAACAAAACGTTTTTTTTTATTACCAACTATAAAACGAATTCCAATTACATTTTTTGATGTTATTTGATAAATTTCCACAAAAGTTCATTTCGTTTGTTGGTTTTTTATATATTATGTGTCTTTTTCTTTTATTTAATTGCAATATTTCATTGTTTTTAATTCATTTTAAGACCCACACAGTTTATATAAGTTTAGTGTTTATACAAATAAAAACGTACTGCTCAACTCACGTAATAACAGAGCTAACTATTAATTATATTAATTTATAACTATTAATTATAATAGTTGCAAAATTCTATCTTCTAAATAAACTTTTTCTATATAATATAAATATAATAAAATCTTTTTATTGTACATAATAATGCAGTTACGATTAAATTTATCTTCTTTTTTTTAACCTATTGTTTTAAATGATGTAACTGCTTTTCAAGACACATATTTATTATTTTGCATTTAGCCCAAAGTTTAAAAATGACACATGTTGAAATTTGCACCAGTTGTTATCAATACTTCATAATTTTGTTCCTTAGAAAATGTTACAGAATATAAAGTTTGTATAGGTCGCTAGTAGTATGGGTAATGAAAACAAATAGTTACTTTGAATAACTATTTATTAAAAAAATACTCATTTGAAGTAACATGATATATATAATTTAAACACATTTACGTTAAATGTCAAATTTATTTTTTTAAATGGATTTAAATTCGGTGAAATTAATTTTTCCTGTGTGTATGTGAATTTTTTTTCTTTCAAGCGTTTAGATTACTATAAACGTTTTGTTTGAAAATTACTTTTTTGTTGTTCTATTGTAAAATTTTATTACTCATCTAAATATATATTTGAAACTGAACCTACTTACGTAATCCGAGAAACAATTCAGTACTTAGTTATTACTATTTAATTCAATTTAATATCGAAAATAATTTCATATTGAATTGGGCAGATACAAGAATATTTCAAACAATTATGTGACAGTGTGCTGTCACACGTTGCAATTTTTATATAGGGATCTGACCTATACTGTACTTTGTGCAATTTTGTCAGTTGGCTAGACATTCGTCGTCGGTTTTATTACTGTGTTACAATGTGGGGAGAGTTACGTCACTGAGCTATTTTATGACCACACCAGGATTGGATAGGAGTTGTTTTCCAGAAGGGCGGAGCTAATTCCAAGTGGTGGGTTTGGTAATTCATGCAGAATTTCAGTCCCCATCCCAAGAGACCACCGTGGGAAACTCAAGATTTTCCACCCGACTTACGACTTTGCTTCTGACCAAGAAATACGAGTGAATTTTACTCCAACGACTTCCGTCCTAATGCGCAAAGAAGGAAAAGTCCCGATGACATGCTAAGACGGCAGAGTCCCCACTTCATGACCTACAACGGAAAATCCATGATTCCAGGCACAACGAATGACAACGCCCCTGAAGGCCGGATCTCTACGAGCCACTGGAGACCAACGCCCCTGAAAGCCGGACCTCTACGAGCCACCGGAGACCAATGAATCACCGCAGACGGTAGCTCTCCTCCACAGTTCACGTAAGAGTCAGTTTAGCATAATATTACACATAAACCCCCAACCCTAAGTTTCTACTGCAATAATGAACTTAATTTGTTAATAAAGCACCGCTTAAAATTTATGTGTATGATATGTATTTCTTCCACACCAACATTATTCATAATGCAACTAAACAAAAAATAACACAACGCAAATTAAATGTACTAACCACAACTTTACGACAAATTATTTTAATAAAAAAGAATACTCATTTTAAGTACACGGTAAACAAATTTTAAAACACATTTATAGTAGTTTTTCTACACTGTTACATTCATTATGAAAACATCACAAACAAATGTTAAACGATTATCTGCTGCTTCAAAGTTAAAAATAAATGCTACATAAAACTTCAGCATTGTACAAATGGTAACGGAAATGCGGCTTTTAAATTCAGAATATGGCAAATTTACTGTTATAATTTTTCTAGAATAAAAATTAGAATTTGAAACTATTTAACTTTTTCAGTAATTATTTAATCATAATTAGAATGTGGATTAAATAACGAACCATTTTAAAAGACACTACGCATGACATGGTTTCAAGATTAAAATTTAAAGGATTTACAAAACCGCATGGTACAATAGACTCTGATTGGTGATTACCAAACCACCTGTTCACCATTAACCAATAAAAAATGCGAGTGCAGTCACTTACAGTGGCTCCCAAAAGTGTTCGTACACTTACGAATTTCAAAGAAATACTGCTCTATTTATTATAAAAAATAATATTTCACAATGGGAATTTTTTAATAAGTTATATAAATTGTTCTAAACAAAACTACACAAAATATTTTAAAAACATAGTAAAACTTTTTTTTTTGGAAAATCAATAATTAAGGAGTAACAAGAAAACTATCTCACAAAAGTCTTCGTACACTTTAAAAAAAATCTCTACACATTAATAAATATTGCAATATTTCGGTAAATTAGTATGTAGTAAGATATCCTGTACCATTCACAACAGCTTTTAAACGTCTGGGTATAGATTTCAGTAATTTTTTGGTAATTTCTGCGTCAATATTGTTCCATTCTTCTATCATTACTGTTTTTAGTTCGTTTTTCGTTTTAATGTCGTGTCTTCGTACTCTAACCTCCAGTTCTCTCCGAATGTGTTCTATTGGGTTTAAATCCGACAACTGAGGTGGTGTTTTCGGAACTTGTGGACAATTATAGATACACCAGAGGCGAACGTTCAGTGCCGTGTGCTTAGGATCGTTATCTTGATAAAAAACAAAGTTATTTCCAATACCCAAATTTTGGGCAGATAGTTTTTAATTATCTGTTAAAATATTTAAATAAGCATACTAATCCATTATGCCATCAATAAATACCAAATTACCTAGTCCTGATGCTGACATGCACCCCCACACAAGAACACCTCCTCCGCCATGCTTTACTGTTCCAACTAAGTTCTTAGGATTAAGTTCCTCATTTTTTTTCCATATGCCCATTAATATGCCCATCGGAACCAAAAATGTTAAATTTGCTTTCGTCTGCAAATAAGACAGGATTCCAATACATTTCAGGCTTATTTATCATTGATTTTGCGAAGGAAAGCCTAACCTTTCTATTTTTCGTACTTACAAAACTTTTTCTTCTGGCAGAACGTCCATGTAATCCAGCTGATCTGAGCACTTGTCGAACAATTTCAGGTGAAATTGAAATAGAATATTTTTGAGTAAATTCTGTAGATATTTTTACAGCACTCAAACGTGGATTTTTCACAAATTTTCTTACTATAAATCTCTGATCGCGTCGAGTTAACTTTGACGGACTACCATTTCTTACCTTGTTTTTGACCCGATTTTCTTCTTTAAAGCGTTTTATCACATACTGCAAAGTAGAATTGGATAAATTTACTAATCTAGTGATACTTCGAACTGATTTACCTCTACTATGAGGAAAAATAATCAATTTTCGAATGTCATTTGTTGTTTTCTTACGACTACGAGCCATTTTTAAATAATAAATAGAATATTACGAAATAACAAGCAAAATTTAAAGCCAAACGATTCTTTATATGTCACCACAATGTAAAAATAAAAATAGGCGACAAACGATAATTTTATTTAGGAATTTATTCGAAAATGTTTCGGTGTACGAACACTTTTGTGGCGTTGTTTTTCTCTGACTTCTCGCATTTTCATTTTTATAAAAAGAAAATAATTAATTTAAATATATATATATATATATATATATATATATATATATATATATATATATATATATATATATATATATATATATATATATATATATATATATATATATATATATATATATATATATATATATATATATATATATATATGTATAAATATATATATATGTCATGAAACTCGAATCCTTTCGTGAAGATATCAGCAGTCGTATGAGCCTATTGGAAAATCGGATTAAAAATGTCCCGAGTGTGTATGGTTGTGGTACACAGCCGCAAAACGATCTTAATGAAGATTCGAATGCCTTGGAGGCCGCCAGAATTTCAACAGTAAACAAGAGTTACGCTGATGCATTGAGTAAAGGTTCTGCAAATATTTCAATTACTACAGATTCCGCGTCCAACTATAATATTCCAGTCTCCAATAGAATGAATCCTGTCGCTGTTGATACACCATATGGCCAAAAAGCTCAAGTTCATGAAAGAAGTAAAGCTCCTCTGATAGTAGGAAAGCGACAAGCCACCTCTATCCGAGTTGTTAAAACGGAAAAACTAGGAAGAGTGTTAGTAAACAAATTCCACCCAGAAACACTAACCAACGACGTAATAGAGTTGATAGGAAACTTAGATTTCTCATATGATTGTGTTCAGTTAGACACACGAAACAGGGAACTGTATTCGTCTTTTGTGTTGTCAACCTCTCTGAATGATGTCGACAAATTGCGTGATCCGAATATATGGCCTGATGGAATAAATATTCTGGAATTCAAGGGTTTTCCTAGAAGAACTATTGACAAACCAGTAACGGTCAACCCTCCAAATTGACTGCCTGAAAATCAATTGTGTTCCCCTGTAGAAATGTGTGTAAGTACAATTCATGATGATACAATCTCTCAACAATTTTTTTGTGATACAATTTATCCAAATTTCACGCATATAGGATTAACAATTGAAAATTTGAACCAATTAACTGACTTTTGTGCTTCCTCACCTAAACCGAAGAAACTTAAATTAGATCATCTTATTGTGTTCCACTGTAATATACGTAGCTTAAGGGCAAATTTTGACGAATTTAGATCCTTGTTAAATTGTTACTTTAAATACATTCATGTTATTGTTCTGTCCGAAATTTGGATATCTGAATGTGAAATTCAGTTATATTTATTAGATGGTTATAAAGTGTTTAACTGTTGTAGAAATGAAAATAGATCAGGCGGTGTTCTTATTTATGTCAAAGAAAATTATGATTTTGTAAATAATTTAAAATGGTCCATGTTGTCAGCTGAGGGAATTATATTACACAGCAATAGTTTAAACTTATGTTTAATAGCACTATATAGATCTCATTCCTATAAAATTGAGTATTTTAACAAAGAGCTTAGTAATCTGTTATCAAACATTTCGTCTAAAAATTGTGTGATAATTGGGGACATTAACATAGATATTTTGGACAACAATAGATTGTGCAATGAGTATTTAAATATTTTATCAGAAAATGGATTTTTATCCCTGTTAAATGTACCCACCAGAGTAACAAATATATCGGAAACATGCATTGACCACATTTTTGCTAGAAACTATTCAAATTTGCCTATTGAGACTGCTCGTTTAGTTTATGAGTTAACTGATCATTTCCCTATTATGTGTGATATTACAATACCTAAAAGTTCACTCGAACCCAAATGCACTAAACCAGCCACTCAACGAATTAATAACAAAATATTGGAACAACAAATTGTTAAAATAGAGACACCGATTATGACTAAAGATGTAAACTCGTATTACAATTTAATTCAAACAAAAATCCAAAGCTCAATAGATCATAGTTCTGTGTTATACGATATACGTAAATATAAAGGTAACAAAGAATGGATAAACAACTCTATTATAAAACTCATAAATGATAAGCAAAAACTATACATGAAAACAAAAAAATATACCACGGATATGAATTTAAAATCTAAATATCAAAGTGTTACCGCAGAACTAAAGACGAAAGTTAAAATTGCAAAAGAAATTAAACACCATACTGATTTTTTAAGCTGTAGGGGAGATCAGAGGAAACAGTGGGAACTCGTTAATAGTTTGGTCGGTAAAAAGAAAAAGAAAATAATTTTACCTAAGGATTTTAACACTGAAGATACTGTAAATAATTTCAACGATTTCTTTATTAACTGTACAAATTCTCTTAATGTAAACTTTAAAAATATGACCGAGTTAAATTTGATCTACACAGAGTGTAATTCTTTCTTTCTTCATGAGGTTTCTGAAATTGAGATTAAAAACATAGTAAACTCTTTAAATGAAAAGAAATCAGTCGGATTCGATAACATTTCTGTAAAAGCCTTAAAAATGCTTACTAAAAATGAACCTGAAATAATTGTAAACTTGATAAATATGTCTTTTAATGAAGGTGTATTTCCTGAAAAGTTAAAAATAGCTATGGTAAAGCCTATTTATAAGGCAAGGGACATAAATTATTTAGGCAATTACCGACCAATTTCAGTTTTACCAATTTTCTCTAAGGTTATAGAAACAGCTATGAGAAACCGACTATATACTTATTTAACTAATAATAATTTCTTTTCAAAAAATCAATTTGGTTTTGTAAAGGGCCTGGGAACTGAAGATGCTCTTTTAAGATTTACAACTTTGATTTACAAATCGCTAAATGATAATCTCAAAACAGTTTCCATATTTATTGATATTTCAAAGGCTTTTGACTCAGTAAACCATCAAATATTACTACATAAACTATACTGTGCGGGAATTAGAGGAAAGCAGCATGATTGGTTTAAGTCATATCTCAATAATAGAAAACAATTTGTAAAGTTAAAAAATATTAGTGGTAATAGCCTACTTATTAAGAAAGGTGTCCCACAAGGTTCAATTTTAGGTCCTTTATTATTCATAATATTTATTAATGATCTATGCAACTTATCTATATTTGGACAACTTATTACCTATGCAGATGATACCGTGTTAGTGTACTCAGCTGAAACATATGATTTGTTAAAAGAAATGATAAAGTCAGATTTGTTAAAAATTAAAAATTGGTTTCAACATAATGATTTAATTATAAATAGTGATAAGACAAAATACATAAATTTTAATATGATGTCTGGTCATTCGGAAGATTTAATTCTTAAATACCACATATTATGCCCTGGAAATATTTCAAATTGCAACTGTCCTACTATAAACAGAGTGGAAAGCTTAAAATATCTTGGTCTACATGTACACCAGACATTTAAATGGAATTTACATGTTAAGAAGGTGAACCATAAGCTACGCTTCTGTATATATGCTTTTTATTATTTAAGAAATTGTATCAGTAAATCATTCTTAAAAAAGTTATATTTTGCTTGGGTCCAATCAATATTTCAATATGGTATAATCTCTTGGGGTGGTGACTACATAAATAATATTAGACCTTTAATAAATACTCAAAACAGATTGCTGCGAATGCTAAATTGTGAATCGGATAATTTATCAAACTCCATTTTAACTGTAAGAAAATTATACATATATAACGTACTTCTTTATTTATATAACAACAAAAATGTTTGCATTCATAGAGATCCGATTACTTATTGTTTTAGAAATGTACATAGATATAATATACCTAAACCCAAAAAAGAAATTTTTCGAAAAAGTTTTGCATATATAGCTCCAAAAATTTTCAATTCATTACCTGAACAAATAATATCTATAGAAAATAAAAATAAATTTAAAAGAGAGATCAAGAAATATATTCTGAATATTGATGAAGAATCCCTATTTATTTCTGTAATATAATTGTATATTGTTAAACAACTATGAAAATTTGATATAATGTATTTGCTGAAATATGAAGCGGATGTTCTGTTAGACTTTCTTGTCATCTTGTCTTTGTTTTTATTTTGAGTTTATCTGTACTAGTGAAATATATATTTTATCATGCATGTAGTTTTTAAAATGTATATATTTTATTGTGCATTTAGTTTTTAAAATGTTGTATTGTATATGTTGTTTTATTGTATATGTAGTTTTATTGCGTTGTCTGGACGGGCCTTGGGCCCCTTGTACAACATTGTGTGTCTAATAAATAATAATAATAATAATAATAAAATAATAATATATTAGGTTTTATTCAGAATTACATGGAGATTATATGAAATAATATTGGCCTTTATATTCAAATACAATTCTAGACTACGGCGGTTTTTCTACAATTTTTAAAGTGTACGAACACTTTTGGGAGCCACTGTATATCTCGAAATGTCGTCATGTGAAATTCAGCAACAAGCAGTGTAATGTTTCCATGGAAAAAAATGGACATTTTAAGAATTTTTTCCTTTTTTTTTAAATTTCTAAAACATATCATTAAACCTGAAAAACTGAAGGGGCTGAAGGGACCATTTTTCTGTGATATTTTGTTTGCAATGGCTGTGAACCATCGCCGTCCTATTGGAAATCTATTAAGGTGAAATAACTTTTTCGCATAGGCAAGACAAATTTTCTACATATCACGTGGTTTCAATGATGTACACACGGAAATCAGCATTTTTATTCCTCTATTTGTATCATTACTCTATGGTCAAGAGTCGTTTGATTTTGTTCACAATTGATTATGCTCTTTGTTTTACTGAAAACTTTTTCAAAGGAGGGGTATTTCAAGTAAGTATTCAAATGCAAAAGAAGATGACAAATGTAAAAATATTGGCAGCCCATAATAAAAAAGGGATGGCGTCGAATGTTTTTTGTTCAGGATCCTCTTTATATACTTACAAAATTACAGAAGGGAAGATGTGTCTGTGTTTATTTGATCACATCTTGGAAACTCATAATCCGATTCCGATGACACAGTTCGATGTTAAATTTTTTGGATTGGATTGGTTAAAAAACGTCGCACTAGAGCTGCACAGTGGGCTATTGGCGACGGTTCGGGGTCTATCTCAAAGGAAAGACCCGGGAATACATACACGTTCACAAAAACATTCATACATGCACCTCGTTATTTTAGAACCATGGTCAGATGACGAGGAAACACCTGAACTGGCACCCAACGCCTTCAATAGACGTCGGGACTTTGGACCCCGATCAGATGTATCGTGCACCAGTCCCGTATACACGCCGTTAATTTTTGCAGATGTTCTGGACGACTTTTCTAGTATTTTGTAGCGAAGCTGACACCCATCCGATCACAATATCACTACTGTTTTACTTTTCTTTGTCAAGTCCATCGCCTAGGCCCGAACCAGGAATCCTCGGATTCCCAGCTGACGCTTTTAACCCAGTTCGATGTTAGAATTCAGGTTTCGATGGTTAAACTAAATTTCCCAAATATGAGATATTCTAAATTTAACTGTTTAATTTTACGATTATTATTAATTGTTTTTAATAAAAAATATTTGAAAATTGTGAAAACTAAAAAAAATATTTATGTTTACTTTTTAAAATCCACAGAAGACTCAAAAGCCGGCAATGCATGCAAGATCGTTTCTTCGAAATCAGTAGTGTAAAATAAATGTGTATGAAAGTACAGTATATAATTTGATAAAATCAAAATATGTGTTATACAGTGGCGGATTTAGCAGGCGGCAAATGGACAGTTGCCGCCTGGGCCCCCTTGCCTTAAGTTCATTTGGGGGCCCCCTTGACTCCAGAAATGAAAAAAGAACAGGAAAATAAATAATTCTTCAATTTTTTTTGCATATTTTATTAAATATTTCACAGTTTTTTTTCTGTATGGCTTCCTTTAACCTTTCTCATACGAATAGATAAGGGCCCTTCTTCAACTGACCGGGGCCCACTACTCTTTGCAGGACCCGGTTACCGAAAAGTCCTGTGGAGACAGCTCTTAACTTCATATTTCATAGAAGCCCTCACATCATATACAAGCAAACACGGGGCCCTGCGTCTGGCGCCTTAGCAGACGCAGGGCCCTGTAGCAGCGGGAGACCCTGAACTATAATATAGATTTAAGATTTATAATATTTTTACTAGATTTTAAGATCTAAATAAAAATTAAATAATAACAAATTATTTTAGAATTAAAAAAAAAGGTAGAGTTTTCTTGTTGGAGCATTGCTCCCACCCCTAATTGTGGTCATGATCCCATATATACTATAAAACCATTTAACTTCTCTAACGTGGTGTGCAAAAAATTTACATAAAACCTGTGTTAAAATCATCGCTTATGCCTTATTGCGTCGTTTAATCTGTTCGAAAGTTAGGAGGAGTTTACACATAGAGAAATAAAAAGATTTGGAACATTCAGTTACTTTTTAATACTTTTCCAACACATTTTCTGTAATGCGGGTTTTTCTTCAAGTTATAAATTGGGCGCTGTCTCTAGATAATTTACAGCGCGTAATGAAACAATTGGTTAATCATTTAGCGTTTTTATCTGTATTTATCGATATCGCCGATTTTGCCTTATATCGCTCGTGGCCCAAGCAAATCTTGGAGTTAAAGACATTAAAAAGTTAAATATATAAACGGACATCTCGTACTACAAAACCTAGGGAAGTATTTCCTTTAAAGCTCATATGTACATTAAATGAAATCCCAAAGAGCAAAAATAGATAAAAGTTCGACTTAGAATTTAACATTTATTTTTAAATATTTTATTGAAGATTTCAGTTTAGTAAGAATAATTTTGGCGATCTTAAAATGTTTGGGACCCTAACAATGGGCTTTGTGGGCCTGTGTTGAAATTGTTTGTTTAAAAACTTAAGCTACAAACATATTTTGGTTGTCTGTACTATATATTATATGTATGAAAACATTTCTTGTAAATAAATGAGACACCTGTTCTTAAATGTCTAAGCTCAATCTTTAAAAAAAAAGGTAAGGGATTCTTTTTAGGGGGGGGGGGGGGGGGGGCTTGAGCCCTCCCAAGAAATAGTTTGAAGGGGCTCAGCCCCCCTAATATTATACTATTTGCCTTTTCTTTTAAAAAACAAATAAACTTAATTAAAATACTACAAATCGTAGAGAATTCCTACAAAGAGGCCTTCGAAAGGAAGCGCTCCTTATTTTTTCTAAACGTGTTTTAAAGTGGAGAGGGGAAGGGGGGGGGGGGAGATTTTGCTTTGAAAGGTACAGGAGGACAAGGAGTTCCTTTCTCAACTGATTCCAATCGAAGACAACTTGTACATTAGTCAAATGACCCTATTCTTCCTATAACAGCCATGCTCTAAGATAACAGCCGTGCGTCTTTTGAAAAATGCCTACACCAGGTGTTAGTCGATCAACCATATCGGTAGCTAGCTAGCGCATCAAGACATCATCTGGTAAGGGCCACCAAAGCACTGACCAAAGCTGGGAATTCGTCACCATTTGTTTGTAATTTACTGGCTCCCTTTGGACAGTCGATTGTAGGTGATTGATGATCCCCCCATTGTGAATGACCCATGTAAGGACCAGGGTAAGGACGGCTTAAAACTTGCCCCTGGGGCCGAAGTTGAAAGGAAAGTTAGCCTGTGGGGGGTCGGGCGGAAGTAGATGTACGCAGGAATTCTTATCTTAAAGTATTAGCAAATCAGTGCTTCGAAAGTCCGAGGGGTGAAAAAAGGTGGGACGAGTGTCCACATCCACTGACAATTTTCCGACCCTCACCCATAACCAAAAGTAGCTCTTTATATGTTTGTAAAAACGATTTTTCATAAAGTTCTTCTTTTTTTAAAAGGAACAAATTAATTATACTAATTAAGTAAGTAAACCTTTCTATTTTATTAAAACGTGAAAACAAATAAATAAACAACAACGATTTGACATAAAAAAAGCTATGGAGACTTTTCTTTGTTAATTATAAAACTGTTATTTCTTCATTTTATTTATGATTTTAGCTAAATATATTTAAAACGTTTCTGTTTTTAAAATAGATTTTTAAGTTTTGTTTTTAATTAATAAAATTCTGTATATCACGACGATAAAGGGCACAACATAATGCCACACATGTCGCAAAAAGATGGTTTGAAAAGGCTAAAAATAATCAATTAAATCATACATAGATTCCTGTTGTTTTAAAAATGAAGTTGTGGAAAACTAGTAAGTAAATGCAATATTCATAAAAATATATATGTTTTGCTTAATTCCGAATGATTTTTCGTGGGAAGAATGAGGAAGGAATCCAATCTAAACCTTTTATAGTGAATATTATATATTATGTATTTTAAATGCAATTAAATGTAACATGCTGTTGTAGAAATTTTACAATTTAATTCTTGTATTAAACTGATAAAAAAATCCATTTGAAAAATATGTTAATTCAATTAGTAAAACTTTTTACAAATTGCGGCCCGAAATAATGGTATTATAAATAGAATAATTTTCTTTTGCGAAATTAACTTAATCATACTTTTTTATTATTTTGTAGGGTATGAATTTACTAGATGAAACTGAAAAAGAGAATTTCTAATAAAATAAATAATTATTTTACTGAAGATGTATATTAGTTTCTTTTATTTCAAAATTTTGTTTATTCGTCGACAATTTTTAGAAATTTTTTCGTTTTATTATTAAGGAATACCGTCGTTCCACTATGGTTAACGATACTCGAAACAATTTTAGTATTCTAAATATTAAAAGATCATTTGCACATAAAATTAACCCCGAATCTACTACAATAAAAATTTTGCTGAACAAAAAGCAAGGCGAGTTATCAGTATTAATTGTTTAACAAATGCTGTAAATTTTGTGTATAAATATTAGCAAATATATTCTTAGAGAGAGTTTATTTATTGGGTACCGCTATTTTTCCTTTTTATATACATCCCCTTTCCCCGTGTCGCATCACACTAATTTATTAGTTTTTTTAAAAAAACTTTTATTCCGGGTATTTTACCAAATATCCGATTAAAAAGATAGTGATTTTTATTAAAAAAATTAACTTATATCAAAGTTTTAAAAGGAATTTAAAAAAATGTCCACAGTTTTTCTACGTCACATAAACACTGAGACCTCCATCCTCATGTTACAATACAATTCCACGATAACCCCCCCCCCCCCCCCCCCAAGGATGCCTGAAGTAAATTGAAAACTGGGCCCCTCGAAAGTTTTGCCGCTTGGGCCCTTTCTCTTAAATCCGCCACTGGTGTTATATTAACAAAATAATAATATTACTGTTTACAAACGTGGAAAAACGAAATTTTAAACGAGTAGAAATTTTATATTTCTATTTGGCAATATTTTATTTAAAACAAGTCAAATGTAATCACTTTAATATATTTGCTAACTTATTTCCTATGTACAGAACAAATGCATAAATTTGAATCAAAATGTTACTTATAAAATTGACATACAAGTACACTGTAAAAAATTACTGTAAAATAGAGCATTTTCGTAACATAAATACAGCGCATGTTGCTGTAATTTTTTTCAGATCGTTCTGTAAACACAATTTACAGCACATTGTGATGTCACCCGTTTCCGAAAATTCTCAGAGCCCGTCTGGTGCATACCATGTGATATGTATTATTAACGAATCAGCTTCGAGACCAGTACTTTCAAAGAACTTACAATTTTAAGACGGTACACTTCGACAAAGCGTAGGGAGCCCCAGTTGCTCAGTTGGTAAGGCGTTCAGCTACTAATCAGAGGATTATTGGTTCGAATCCGTGAAATGGACTTGACATAGAAAAGTAAAAAAGTAGTGATCTTGCGATCGGAGGGTTGCCAGCTTCGCTACAAAAATACTAGAAAGTCGTCCAGAATGTCCAACAAATTATACTGGCGTGTATACGGGACTGGTGCACGATACATCTGATCGGGGTCCAAAGTCCCGACGTCTATTAAAGGCGTTGGGTGCCAGTTCAGGTGTTTCCTCGTCATCTGACCATGGTTCTAAAATAACGATGTGTGTGTATGAATGTGTGGGTAAATGTGTATGTGTTCCCGGGTCTTTCCTTCGAGATTGACCCCGCACCGTCGCCAATAGCCCACTGTGCAGCTCTAGTGCGACGTTAATTAACAAAAAACCAAAAAAAAAAAACTTTTTTAGTGTGAGTACGTCTTTGAATTCGGTACGGGACCACAGCCAGAAACTTAATCTACATAAAAAGAGGCATGTTTCTAATCTCCCTAACTTAAAGGGGAATCAGTCTATAGGGATAAATGACCAACCGCAGTGTTGAGGAAAGTGCTCATGTCGACAAGGCTGGTTGTTACCCCATTCCCTCCTTTGGGCTGTGTGGGTGGAAATTATGCCCTTGGATGCACTATGCGATTCCTTCCCCATAACTCATCTGCTTATGGAATATATGACGTACCATCATGTAGAGGAATGTGAGCTGCGTCGATCAAAATGGATTTTCATCCACTTTAGCGGGCGGGTTCTTTAATTTCAGAGAAAATTAGTTATCAAATAATAATTTTATTAAATATTGTGTTGTCCTCAGAATTCTGGAAATAAGCAAAGTTTCAAATCGGTATGGCAATTGAAAGGAGGTTCACAAGATGTGGTGTGGTTTGGTTTGGTTTTGTTAATTAACGTCGCACTAGAGCTGCACAGTGGGGCGACGGTTCGGGGTCAATCTCGAAGGAAAGACCCGGGAGCACATACACATTCAGACACACATTCATACATGCACCTCGTTATTTTAGAACCATGGTCAGATGACGAGGAAACACCTGAACTGGCACCCAACGCCTTCAATAGACGTCGGGACTTTGGACCCCGATCAGATGTATCGTGCACCAGTCCCGTATACACGCCAGTATAATTTGTTGGATATTCTAGACGACTTTCTAGTATTTTTGTAGCGATGCTGGCAACCCTCCGATCGCAAGATCACTACTTTTTTACTTTTCTATGTCAAGTCCATTTCACGGATTCGAACCACCAATCCTCTGATTAGTAGCTGAACGCCTTACCAACTGAGCAACTGGGGCTCTCGAAGATGTGGCGTGAACCCCATTACAAATATAACGAGTTACGAGTTATTTGAATCCACATCATCAGACAGAGTGAGTTAAATATAAGCTTGTAATAATAAAATAATATGAAGAGAAATACGAATACAAAAACTTACGCTTTTCAGCTTATGGACCTCATGGTAGAGCTGCACTAACGGGCTGTTAGTGTAGTTTCGAGATCCACGTAGAACGAAAGACCTGTGCACGTTCGTTAATAATGTTCAACCATTTCTCCTGGCTCTTCCAGCTCTCCAATTTTTCACTCAACGACCGAAAAAGTCGGTGAAAAATTGGTTGGTGATTTATTGGGGTTTAATTTTTAGGAGTAAAAATATGGCCAAGTTGGTTTCCTCTCTCCAATTTTTCTTCCGTGGCCGAGCGGTTAAAGGCGTCAGCTGGGAATCCGAAGATTCGTGGTTTGATGCCAGACGATGGACTTGACAAAGGGAAAGTAAAAAGTAGTGATCTTGTGATCGGAGGGTTGCCAGCTTCGCTACAAAATACTAGAAAAGTCGTCCAGAACATCCGCAAAAATTAACGGCGTGTATACGGGACTGGTGCACGATAAATCTGATCGGGGTCCAAAGTCCCGACGTCTATTGCAGGCGTTGGGTGCCAGATCAGGTGTTTCCTCGTCATCTGACCATGGTTCTAAAATAACGAGGCATCGTTCCCGGGCCTTTCATTCGAGATTGGCCCCGAACCGTCGCCAATAGGCCACTGTGCATCTCTAGTGCGACGTCAATTAACCAAACCAAACCCCGAACCGTCGGTCGCCAATAGCCCACTGTGCAGCTCTAGTGCGACGTTAATTAACCAAACCAAACCACGACCGAAAAAGTAAGGTTGGTTGGTGATTTATTGGGGTTTAATTTTTAGAAGGGGAAAATATGGCCAAGTTGGTTGCCTCTCCCCAATTTTTCACATAACAACTGAAAAAGTAAGGTTGGTTGATTGGAGCTTAATGGCACAAGGGACAAATATGGCCAAGTTGGTAACCTCTCCCCAAACAAGCCGCTCTCCGATTTTTTACTCAACGACCGAAAAAGTAAGTTTTGTTGGTTGATTGCTTGGGGCTTCTTTATGCAGAAATTAAAATACACCAGTTACCCAGTTGTTTCTCCAATTTTTCACATAACAACCGAAACAGTAAGAGTGGGTAATTGGTTGATTAGATATTAAAGGCACAAAGGACAAATATGGCCGAGTTGCGCCAAACACTAAATAATTTGAACCAACTTTAAAATTTTAAATATTTTAAGCATAAAAAGCTAATTTCATTGTCGAGGTAAAAGTTATGTGTAATTTAAAAAGATGTCTCTATGTGGGGAATCTTTCAGAAAATCTCATAAAATGGGAGATTACCTATTAAAAAAGCGATTATATAAAAGTTTAAGACGGGAATAAGAAGTTAAAATATGATGTATGGTGTAAGGTTGTTTGCAATGATGACACGGAAAGGCGGTGTCATTTTAATACAGGTTCAGATACTAAATTCAGGTGCTCTTTGTATTGAGTATGTCGTTAATTTCGGTACCCCCGAATTTCTCTTGGATAAGTGTGTCCATGCGATGATTCTGTTCTGGCGACAAAAGGTTTTTCCAGTCCCCGACGATCCCCTTTCTAAAGTAATATTTTGAATCTCCGCTAGCGGCAGAAGGTGCCGAATCAAAACAATCAGATTCCACTTCACACTCGTGTTGGTTCTTTGGGTGCTTCAATGTCAAAGACTCCTTCATGTTCCGGAAGCTGATGAGATGCAGAACCTTTTCCATCAATTCGTTGTCTTTGGAAAGTTCCTCTTCGTAGTTTTCTCCAATGAACTTTGCAATCTTGAGCAACTGTCCCTTGGTGTCAGTCTGAAGTTGCTCATAGGACAAGAAAAGGACATTGGGATCATTCCTGTGCTCGTACCAGGACAAGACATGTTCAAAATAGTCACCGTAAGGTACCAGTCCTTTCATGAAATCGTCAAAGAGCTCATCAAAAGTGACGTTCATCCACGAATGTGTGATGTAATGGTAAAGAGACACAATTGTGTCTTTCGGGTTCCTGAAGATGTAAATGTACTTGGCATTCAGGTTCTTTGGAATCATGTCGTATGGAAGATGGTATTGCATTGGCCTGGGATCTGGAAGGTTTTCAAGGGGTGCGATACCAGTGACGTCCAAAAACGGAACTGCTTTATGTAACAAGTGGTAGTATGATGTGAGGGGTTTCTGGCCACGGCTGATGATGGTGTGGACAATGTACTTCAGCCAGTTCGTGCCGCACCTGGGAAAGGAGCTGATAAGGATGTCAGTGTCTCTAGGTTGAAAATCTAGAGCTTCCTCTATGTTCTCTTTGTGGAAATATTGGACTCCTGGAAAAGGTCTTCCCCTCACGAAGAGAAGAGGAATACAAGATTCCTCCTTCATTTCCTCTTCAGACTGGAATATTTTATCCTAAAAAAAAAGAAATATTAAATGTACAAAATGAAACAAATTATTTGGTTGCGTAACTTAAACTTGACTTAACGATTCATTTTGGTTTATACATTTAGGTGTTTAAAAAACCCTTCTTTCCTTTTTTTGTGGATATAGATTTCAGTGCGGAAAAGTTTTTGCTCTTGAACAAAAGAACATATAAAAAAATGTAATGCAATTTAAACAATTTAGGGCAGCCACACTTGGACCTCGAAAGAGAAAAAAAAAATTCGAATTGTTATCATGTATAGGAAATTTTCTTACTTCCCACAAATGATATTAACACGAAATAAAAAAAAACGAATTAATATCATTTACGGGTAACTTATACGTTGCTTAATTAATCGTTTGATCGACTATAAACATTTTTGCTCTTAAATTTATCGTTGGGAGGGGCCATTGGCAACTAGGAGTACTTGCTCCATCTAGAAACTTTCTTGGGCCTTTCCTTGACTGTACAAAAGGGCCCGTGTAAGACAATATGCTCAAAAATACACAGCGGTAAGGACTCCAACAATATCTGCTATTATTGTTTCTTCATTACGTGGTGGTAAATATTGCCAAAACTAGATTTGAGTCAAGCGTACTTTCAAATAAAGTTGAATGCCATAGCTATTAGCTTTATATTATGACATGCAGCTACAAAATATACTATATAAGTGGATAGGTTATTGTATGCCGTCAACTGGGGTTTTGACTTTTGCCACTTTTTAATTTGACACTTAAATTTCGGATACATGTGCTACACTTCGGTAAAAAAATTGTCCTAATTATGAAACGCTGAATGGATGCTATTTTTTGTAAATGCAAATGCAAACCTACCAGGTTCGATGCATTTCCTGTAGTTCGGAAGACTCAAGGAGAAGAGACATCTTATTAAAAAACTTAACTAGTTTTATTTTCATTCCCAAACAATACTTTTTGTGGAGGAGCTGTCTTTTTTCCGACCATTCTCAATGGCGGCCTAGTGCTCTCTCTGTTCGAAATCCGAACCGAAACCTCTCAAGTGGAAGATGCCACATTCCAAACCCAAATGGGGCCTCTCAGCACAGTGAATCATGCCCCAAGTGGGCCGGTTTGCAACATTCTCCCACCTTTGAGTTTAAACTTATAAACTCAAATTTTACTAACTACAGCTCTCCCCACAAAAGCAAAGTCAAATATACAAAAAGGATACAAAAATATATACAAATACACACATATTGTTCATTGAAAACAAAAACAATGAATTATTTGCTAACTAAAAGAATGCTTACTAATTAATGCTAAAATATATATACATATAAATTTAAATGCAAAAAAAAGTATAAATTGAAAAAAATATTCTAAATATTAAATTCTCTTAAGTTTCATTCTTAATAGCTTAAACGATCTGGTGCATTCATAGTTCGACCACTTTGGCACGTTATCAGCGATAGAGTTTGTTGTGAGATACAAAGAGTCTTAAATTTCTAAATAAGAAGAGACATATTCAAAATACAATTTGTTTAGTTTCACTACATCATTATGTACAGTTAAAACACTTTTAGTTTCTCAGAACTACTTATCTCTTCATTTAGAATATTTACACTAGAAGGCCACTTGGATTCTGACTTTCAGAGCCAAGATGGACCCTCCCACCATTTTAATTGTTTCAACTTTTCAGTAAAACAATCACGAGACTCGAGGTTGGCATCTTTTTATACACCTGGTATATTATGCCAGAACTGAGGAGGATCAGTCACAGAAAGAATGTATTTAATTCGATTTAACACTAATGTGCACCGAAAACTCTTGAAACTGTTTCTAACAGCTGTTGAAGTGTCCATCGAATAGAATGGACGAATCCCAGTGATCCCCAAGTCACAGAAACTTGGGATACAATCATCAACATTTAGAAGATTGGCAGTTGTGGTAAAAACACTGGGCACTAGATTCAAACGATGGTTTATGGTGACACACAATTGAAATGGTGAGCATTTTACACCAAAACAAACATTTGTATGACGATAAGTTATTGACTTACCCGACTTTACACTATCAGATGCACTAAGTAGAAGGTTTGGCACTTTTTCCAAACATTGATTCGGAGACGATAATCCCTTATGTTTACAACTTGCATCATACACAAGCCTTTCCGGCATTCGCCGCACTGGGTCGGGGGGGATGAAGTCAGCTGAGGGGGTCGCTACTTCGACCGGGAAGGAATCGTCTCGGATTCGAATAGCATCTTCATCTGTCGTCGAGACCTTCAATACTGGGACGGGGGGGGGGGGATGAAATCGGCTGAGTGCGTCACAACCGCGGCCGGGAATGAATCTCCTCGGATTCGAACGCGATCTCCATCCCTCGACGAGATCGTCAATTCTTTTAGATGTATTGTAGCTCGGACACGGCAAGCTATAAGCTTCTCTTCATATACTTCGGCAGCATAGCATTCTTTATTGAAGTCTTCTTGGCTGCATCCCTCTTCCTGACCCTGCAGGAGTTCCTGGAACACAACGTCTAGGGCAAAGAGTTTTTTGGCTTTTTCTTCTAGCTGTTTCAAAGCTATTTGGACATTCACGGCTTCAGCCATTTCCGTTATAAGCTCACGTAAGAGCTTAACGGCCTTTGTGAATGAACCTCGCACGGCTGTGCGTCTTTGTTTGAGAGATTCCATTGTCTCTTTTTCCTCGAGTCCCTGTTCGGGCGCCATAATTTTGTAAATGCAAATGCAAACCTACCAGGTTCGATGCATTTCCTGTAGTTCGGAAGACTCAAGGAGAAGAGACATCTTATTAAAAAACTTAACTAGTTTTATTTTCATTCCCAAACAATACTTTTTGTGGAGGAGCTGTCTTTTTTCCGACCATTCTCAATGGCGGCCTAGTGCTCTCTCTGTTCGAAATCCGAACCGAAACCTCTCAAGTGGAAGATGCCACATTCCAAACCCAAATGGGGCCTCTCAGCACAGTGAATCATGCCCCAAGTGGGCCGGTTTGCAACACTATTAGTATTTTTTATAATTTTTACTTAAATTACTCACTTGAAACAAAACAAAACATTTTCGGTGTATGAATAATATCTAAAATGTAATATATTAATTTGTAAAGCTTCTAGTATGTTAATTATAGTTGAAGTAATGTATACAAACTGTAATATTTAATTTTTTTCGAATATATATTCTTCTAGAAAGGCTGTGTAACTAAACGACGTAGCGCTTAGAAAGGCAAGGGACCATTTTTAACTCTGTAAGATGTTGTGTTCCAAAATTGTAACATTTTTTAAAGTAACCGAATGGTTTGGTTTGGTTAATTAACGTCGCACTAGAGCTGCACAGTGGGTTATTGGCGACGGTTCAGGTTCTATCTCGAAGGAAAGACGCGGGAACACATACACATTCATACATGTACAGCCGCGAAAAAAAAAAGAACCACCGATGATTATTTCGTTAGTTTTTATAGTAGAGCTAAACTTAATATACCATTTTGTAGGGAATAAAGTCTACTACACATTGATGTACAAAAAATTTGCATAAAGGACTATCTTCATATTAAAATCCGCACCAACTTAAAATGTTCCAATAGCAACACCCAATTTTGATTCAATATTTAGAATCTACGACAAAATTTATCGTTGATTATCAATTTGCAAGTTATTTGGTTAAGTAGTTTTTTAATTATGAATATGGAAAGTTTAGAACTCGTAATGTTAATTGAATTTCTTAAACTTGAAATCATATTTTTAGAAATAATAATTTTATTAAGCTGATATTTTTATCTGTCTTACTTCTAAACAACCCAAATAAAATACACTAACTGTCATTACTTATATGTATATTTTATTATATTAATATTCATAAAATTTATGAATAGCAACCATGCTATATTTTGTTAGTGATGGATTCAGAAAAACGTTTTATATGCATATCTAAAATTTAATGATTTTCCTCTTTGTAGTTTTTTGGCTATATTAAAATGAGCATCAAATGATCATTTAAGGGGTCATACACAAATTTAAAATCTGCAGATCTTAACAAAAATCTTCTAATTTTGAGAATTAAAAGCGCTGTGATCGCGTTGGCATAATATTCTAAATTCTTATATAAAGGCAAAGGGTATACGGGAGTGGGGGAATGAATGACTACGGGAAAATTAGAACCACGGCCAACGCCAAAACATTTTCTACCAGCGTACTTCATTCGAAATATCACTAATACTTTGTCCAATATGGAAGTAGCCCCTCAAATAAGATAGATACATATCGTCTAATATCTCTGCATATAAATGTAGGAAGTTAACGAAAATTTATATTTACATTATTTTGAGGGCGGGGAACATTTCTGCGCTATCAAAAGTAGGTGTTGCTATTGAAAATTTTAAAGTTGGTGCGGATTCGAGTATGAAGATAGTCCCCTATGCAAATTTTTTGTATATCAATGCATAGTAGACTTTATTCCCTACAAAATGGTATATTAAGTTTAGCTCTACTGTAAAAACTAACGAAGTAATCATCGGTGGTTCGTTTTTTTTTCCGCGGCTGTACCTCGTTATTTTAGAACCATGGTCAGATGACGAAGAAACACCTGAACTGGCAGCCAACGCCTTCAATAGACGTCGGGACTTTGGACCCCGATCAGATTTATCGTGCACCAGTCCCGTATACACGCCGTTAATTTTTGTGGATGTTCTGGACGACTTTTCTAGTATTTTGTAGCGAAGATGGCAACCCTCCGATCACAAAATCACTACTTTTTTACTTTTCTTTGTCAAGTCCATCGCACGGGTTCGAACCACCAATCCTCGGATTAGTAGCTGAACGCCTTTAACCGCTCGGCCACGGAGGCTTCAAAGTATCCGATTGAATTATAAAATAATCTTTCTAAAAATAAAAATGAAAACCTACGTTAAGAAAATGCTATATAAAATAATCTTTCTAAAAAAAAGGAAAATCGACTTTAAGAAAATGCGCTAAAAAGTTTTAGAAAGATTATTTTATTTTTCTCTTTTTTGTTTTTAATTTAGCAAGGGGCTTCGCCCCCTTTTTAGTCACAAAGAAATTCAAGTAGTAACATTGTAAAACAATCTCTATCAAATCAATGCCAATAAATGCTGGTTAAACGAAATGTCATTGTTGTACAACTTCTGTTATACAATGAAAACATTTTGAAACGGATAAATTGTTTAAAAAAAACTCCGGTTAATCGACATTTCTGGATATATAACAGCCGGATAACCGATTATTTTTTTGCAGATTTGGCCTAAGTGGATTTTGCTCTATCAAACAAAAGAAATAATTTTCGAAATCGGTCAATATTTTTTTTTAAACTTGTCCGGTTAATTGAGAATTCCGGATAGTTAAATGCGGGATAACCGACTATTTTTCAAATGTCTCCCAAGTGAAACATAAACTATCCAACAAAAAAAAATTGTCCAAATAAATATCTGAAGTAGAACCGAAATCCCGCGCGAACATACATAAAAAAAATACATAACGGTCAAATTAATAACCCATCGACTTGGCGCGCGTTGGCATTTTAATAGTTTCTGGCGGTTATATTTTGGAGTTTTAGTCCGCAAGCTGTGCAGTTTGTTAAAAAAAGTAAAAAACAGTTTTTAATTTTACAAAGGAGTTGTCAAAATGTAATTATTTAATATCAATTTTATACTTATTAAAACTTTTTGAAATCGGCACCAATATTTAGGTATGATAATAAATTGGTGCCAATTTCAAAAAGTTTTAATAAGTATAAAATTGATATTAAATAATTAAATTTTTTCAACTCGTTCGTAAAATTAAAGCACAAATTAAGAGGCGCGTGCACACTAGAGGGGAGGCGCGAGAATATCCAAGAGAAAATATTATTTAAAAAAATTAATTAACCGACTGAAAGGAAAGCACACATACACATAGAAAACAAAATACATTTCGACATATTTAACAAATAAAGTAAAACAACTTACGTAATCAAAACATACTAAATTAAAAACACATTTAATAATTATTTGTGACTTCCTTGGGCCTGTCTTGCAGAGCAAAGTTTTTCGAAGGAAGGCTTAATATTAGAAATTGCCACTCTCAGTTCTGTTTCTATATTTAGCCGAGATATAAAATTTTGTCTTCAAAGAAGTCACAGCAGAAAATCCAGTTTCACAAAGGTAGGATGTTGAAAATAGTAGCAGAATGCGAAATGCCCTTGTTTTTACCCTTGCAGAAAAATCATCCTCTACTCCTGCCCAAAATTCAAATAGTGATTTATTACTAAATTGTCTTTTGGTTTCGCCAAATTGTCGTGAAGTCTATGAATTTTTCTTCCTCATCAATTGAGAGTCCTTAGGGAGTCGTATGAAATGGATCCCTAACCCACCCGTAACTTGCTATCAGTTTGTCGTCAGCAAGAAAATACTTTTTAAAATTCTTTACCAACATGGCTAAATGATTTTCAATGGTTACAAAAACAAAATTTACATGTTCTTCTTCAGCCTTGTAAGTTTTAGTACAATCATCCACATTTGCAAACACTGTTAGGTTTATTTGCTTTATATTTCTGCTCCACAATTCCAATTTTCTACAAAAAGCATCACTCGTATCCAACATATGTGTATTTGCACCTTGGAGTTGAAGATTCAAGTTATTTAATTTCTCGAATATGTTGACCAAGTAGCTCAATTTCATCACAAATAAACCATCTGAAAATTCTTGGCTTCTGGTCTGTTTTCTTCTTCTAGGAAAATGGCGATTTCTTCTCTTAATTCATAAACACGTTGCAAAAATTTCCCACGTGATAACCATCTTTCCTCGCAATAAAATAGTAACGCTGAATGTACTGAACCCATGTCTTTACAAAGTGCGGAAAAGATTCCCGATTTCAGGGGTCTCATTTTTATATAATTTACTACGGTTACAACCGTAGCTAACACAATATTCAGACCAGGACTCATTTCTTTCGAAGCCAAAGCTTCTCTGTATATCATGCAATGTGTCCAGACGCACTTAGGCGATTTTGTTTTACAAGTGCTTGTATACTTTGGAATCTTCCGGACATTGAACGAGTTACATCGGTGCATATTCCGACGCAATTTTTCCATTCTATGTTTGCCTCGTACATAAAATCATTTAAAATAGCAAATAATGCGAGCGCTGTTGTTTTGGTTCTATTGGTTTGCAGAAAAGTAGTTCTACTACTGATTTATTATCACAAAATCGAACATAGGCAATTAAATGAGCATCTTTATTACTATCTGTTGCTTCATCAAGCTGTATTGAAAACAATTTGTCACGCAACTTCGAGAAAAGCTGACTACTGAACATCTTCAGCTATTTCACCAATTCGACGAGCAACAGTATCATTTGAAAGAGGTATCTCCAAACATAGTTTCTACAACCTCAATTGCTGCTGGCAAAATAAGCTCTTCACCAAGGGTGTATGGTTTTTTACATCCGGCTATTTTATATGAAACTTTGTAAGATGCAATTAAAGCTTTTTTATTCAAAGACAAAGTTTCTTTAAAAAAATGATTTTTGTTTTTTATATGATTTTAATTTTAATTCGAAAAATTCTTTGGGTTTGTTGACGTACTCACTATGAAGCGTTTCCAAATGTCGTTTAAGTTTATTAGGTTTCATGCTGTCTGCGGCCAATATTTTTGAGCAAATGATACAAAAGGGGCCTTTCTTCTTCATTTACTTCAGTACTGGTAAACCCAAAATTTAAGTATTTTTGAGAATATTTTCTTGATTTTATTTTTGGAACCACGCTCGTCTGTGTATTTGTTGATGCTTGACTATCGTCTAATGCTCGCTTACTTCCGCTTAAAAATTTATCCATGATTCTGAATAAATCTGCTGCCGTGAATATTTAATTTGGTGAATTGCAATTGACACGAAAACATATATAACATACACATTCACGATAGATTCGATAGCGATAGACTATCGATAGCTATAGAATGAGACTGGCTGGAATTGAAACTTGTGTTTTCGAACATTTTCCTTCTTCCTATGAGAAAACATTTGCTCTGCGCATGCTCGAGACGTGATCGGTCATGTAGATTCCCTTCCACAAACATTACTTATTTTTTTTCTCTTTTGTTTAATCATGCTTCTGTTTAATTTCTTTTATTATTCGAAAAAATGTATTCCCAGGTCCTAAATTTAGCACACCTCGTCTAGGTTAACTTTCATTAACGAATTTTTCAACTTTCATATTCTTTTAACGTTATCTCCCTGTTTGGCTTTCATTTCAAATATAATATTTAAATTTTCCCCGCTTTCATTCGCTTCATCTGTTCACCGCCCGCTTGGCAAAATGCCAGATGTGGTTTCTCGCCAACGTTGGCTCGCTTTTACTCTTGTTTTGGCAGTTAGTTAAAAATAATTTAAAAACAGAATCCAAAATACTCAATATACATTATTGTTATATACATTTTTTTGTAAGCGGGGGGCGCGACGAAAATTATGATTGAAAACTGGGCCGCGAATACTGAAAGGTTGAGAAACGCTGAGTTAATCGATATTTCCGGATATGTAACAGCCGGATAACCGATTTTTTTTGTGTGCAGATTTTGCTTCTGGGGATTTTTCTCTATTCAACAAAAAAGAATTTTCGAAATCTGACAATATTCTTGTTTAAACTCTCCGGTTAATTGAGAATTCCGGATATTTAAATGCCGGATAACCGAATATTTTTTCAAATGTCTCCCAAGTGAAAAAACATCCACTATTGAACAATTTTTTTTCTCCAAATATCTGAATTAGAACCGGAATCCTGCGCGAACATACATAAAAAAATACATAACATTCATATTGATAACCTCTCGACTTGGCGCGCGATTTGGCAGTTTTAATTTAAAGTTTCTGGCGGTTTTATTTTGGAGTTTTAGTTGGCGCGCTGTTCAGTCGGTTAAAAATGAATGTTTTATATATGAAAGTATTTTGAATTAAGTCTTTACAATCGGATTCTTGCTACTCCAATGAAATTTACCCTGTACGCCAGAGTAGCCCTTTACTAAAATCAAGCAAAATGTACAAGCATAATGCTAACAAATAATATAAAAAGAATTCTTACTCATGTCCGGCAGGAGAGCGGCGTGAAATGCTGCAACACAGATAGCGTTTACAAAATTCTTTTGCAATATGAGTTGAGTGTATAAATCTCTTCATATGTAGTCTATTTATAACAAAACTTGTGCTTGATTACCAACCATAAAATACGGTCCAATTACATTTTATGATGTCTATTTGATAAATTCCCAAAACCGTTCATTTATTTTGTTAGTTTTTTATGTTATATGTATTTTCCTTTTATTTTATTGCATTTATTTCATTGCTTTTGTTTCACTTTAAGACCCGCAAAGTTTATATAAGTTTAGTGTTTATACAGGGTGGTGCAAGTTGGACGGTATGGTTTATATGCTTTATAACTTTTTTATTTAATATTACATTTTTTCTTTTGATTCAGAATTGTGTAAAGAAGGCTTGGAGAATTTGAATTGGAACAGTATACAATAGAACAACGAACAAAAACAAACGGAAACTAAGTTGTTCTGATGCAGCGTGCATATCGTCGATATTTTAATGTGCGGACTGGACCCTCAGTGCCAACAATAAATCGCCTGGTTGAAAATTTTCAGCAACAAGGTTCAGTAAGGCTCCAATAACTGAAAAACAATTTTCGCAATGAAATCCGTGCCATAACCCCTGAAATTTTGCGAAAAGTGATGCAGCATGTGTTGGAAAGAGCACGACTTTGTGAATCGGAAAATGGACAACACCTGCGAGACGTACTTTGTCACGTTTAAGTTAACAATATTCTCCATTCATTTGCTGTATTTTGACAAAATAATGTTATCAATTTATTCAAAAATGAAAAAATTATAAAGCATTTAAACCATAACGTTCATTTAGCACCACCCTGTAGTATACATTGATTTCCAGAAGGCATTTGATAAAGTTCCCCACAAGGCATTGCTGTTTAAGTTAGAAAGGTTAGGGATCGGGAGTGAAATTTTACAATGGATAAGGAACTGGTTAATTGGTAGGAATCAGCGGGTACAAATTAAAGGTAATTACTCTCAGTGGGCAGACGTTAAAAGTGGAGTGCCACAGGGTTCTGTCTTAGGTCCACTTTTATTTATTATTTTTATTGATGATATTAGTTGGGAGATTGGGAGCAAGATCAGCATCTTTACAGATGATTTAAAAATTATGGGGACTGTGAATTCTGGGAAACAAATAGAGCAATTACGAGGTGATTTAACAAAAATATCAGAATGGGCTGTTAAATGGGGCATGTCTTTTAATATCAGTAAATGTCAAGTGTTGCACATGGGTATCAAAAATAGTAAGGCTGCATATGTTTTACAGGGTGCAGAAATCAAAAATAGTGAGATTGTAAGTGATCTGGGTGTATTAGTAAATGAGGATTTGAAAATCTGTCATCAATGTACAGCGGCTAGCAAAAAAGCTAACAAAATGTTGGGGTACATCAGAAAAAGTGTTTCATCACAATCTAAGGATATTATATTGCCATTGTACAGAGGTTTAGTAAGGCCACATCTTGAGTTTGCTGTACAGTTCTGATCACCATAGCTTAAAAAAGACATTGAATTGTTAGAGAAAATTCAGCACAGGGCTACTAAAATGGTTCAAGGGTTTTCAGGCATGAATTATGAAGATAGATTAAGAAATTTGAATATGTATACTCTGGAAGAGAGAAGGGTTAGGGGAGATTTGATTCAACTGTTCAAATTTATCAAACAAGGAGATGTGGAGGGTTTAGATTTTAATATGAGTGATAGAACGAGAGGTCATGGGTTTAAGTTAAACAAATATCATTTTAATCGGGAAGGGAGAAAACACTATTTCTATAATAGGGTAATAGACAAATGGAACAACTTGCCAGTGAATATTGTTAATTGTGAAGGAGTACCGGATTTTAAGAAGAAGTTAGATATGCATTGGGGGATAGTTAAGGGGGTCCAATACCCGAAATTCGCAAAAAAAAGTCATTTTTTTTTTTATATTTAAAAAATAATATTCAAACTTATCTTAATAACTCACAAAAAACTGCTTCAAAAAATTCCTATTACTATTTTAGTTATGAATGTTTTAAAGAGACACTATATTAATGATGTGTTCCTATAACATAGATGTATCACTATATGTAAACTTTAAAAGCAAATATCTCTGTTCGTGGTTTTGAAATTTAATGAACACTAAAAATGCTAAGGCTTTTTTACTATTATACTTAAAATCATAATTTTTGTGTGTATAGCAAGATAAATATATTTTAAATAGATGTATGCATTCAGATTTCCTATTTTTACCATAATTTGCTTTTTAAAACCACTTAAAATTGAATTTTATTTTTTTCGTCAATTTTTTTCCAAATTTCTAATATATTTTATATTTTTAAAGTGATGTTTCTGAATCAAAATTTGAATGCATACATCTATTTACATATTATTCAAGATCTTAAATAAAAAAAATTGCTTCAAAATATTGAAAAACAAAAAAGGAGTAGGAATTTTAAAATTGTTAAAAAATTTACTAAAATTTTAATTTAAAAATAAATGTGCAATTTAAAAAAAAAATTGAGCGTCTTAAAATGGTTTTTTATGCATATTTAGAAAGAAAAAAAAATTGGATTGTACAAGTATAAAAATAAAAAAAAAATGTCGAAGGTATCGGACCCCCTTAAGAGGTACTAGATGGACCAACCTTGTTGGGCCTTGAGCCTGTTGTTGGTCATCAATATTTGTATTTGTATTTGTAAATAAAAACGTACTGTCCAACTCGCGTAACAACAGAGTCGCCGTGTGCAAAAAATTATACGGCCAGTGAAAAAATACATATTTGTATTGTTTCAGACATTAAAAATATGGGAAATCTTTTTATCAATTCACTTTTAAAGAAAAAGTACCAGTGCACCTAGTTCAGCTCGCTCGCATATTTTATTACTTAATAATATTTCTAATGAATCGAATTAAATGCAAATGCTTTGAAATGTCCATATCAACGGTTAGACGTTTCATGGTATATTTTATCGTGCAGGTGTACAGAATGCAAAGGTACTGCATCAGTTCTGAAAAACTGACTCAAATTAATATTTTTTTACTATGATGAGTGTCTAATACACCCATTCACACAACTGTAGCACACTTTTTCGTTTGAATGTTAAACACTGATAATATTCTTGTAGTTAGGCATTTCAAAAATTTTTTTAGAGATTTTTGCATCCATCTAACTTTGAAGAAACTGAGTAAAATTTCAAATGCTATGTAAAATAGCCTTTGCTATTAAGAATATTATGATAATGAAGATTAAATTATTATTTTAGTACTATAAATTATTTCAGCAATTTTTTATCTTCAATCTGTATACACAAATTATAAGAAATGAACAACATTTTATAAAACGTTTAATCAATAAAGTTTCGTACTTATTTCGAATAACTTTATGTGTTATTCGGAATTAGTAGTAGTGATGAAAACAGTTTTATCTTTAATTTAGTGAAAAATACAGTAGACGCTCGTTTTTACGAACAATCTCGATTTTACGAACTGAGGTCTGGTCCCGGACGTGGTCCCATAGGCATAATGTTATTTTTAATTTCCATTTACGAACTAAAATTTTGAAAAATCTCTTTTTTGCGAAATCTTTTTCATAATTCGCTAACGTTTACCTGACATCAGATAAAGTTTAAAAGCTCATATCTTTAGGGAGTAACAAAGCAACACATACAAACATTTCAAGGTCATTCTGAGAAAAATTACAGGGGCCATTTGCTACTTAAACATGTATAATTTATCCTTTAACTGCACAAACAATAAATTTAATTGGGCCATCTCAATAAGAAATATTTTACAAAACGCTGGTTTTTATTTTGTTTGGTTTTCGCAAGACTATAAAGTTGCTGAACATTACATTTCAACGATTGTACAAGTATAACATGACCAATACACCCAAAATGATATTGCTTCTATGAACAATAGTGTTAACCACTCGCAGTATAAATATATCAAAAACTCACATTTAATCGAACACTATTTAATTTCAAATATAGATATCACTTTAAAAATAATTATTATACAAATTCGTTGCAATCAATCACGTATATTTTTTTAAGGAGTTGCTTTCGAAATTTTTCCTAACAACTCCTGCAAATTTTGTAACACAACAGAAATGAAACCTTGGATCATGTATTTTTAGTCTGTCCAATTTATGATGCATTCAGACTAAAATACTTATCATCAATTGAATCCAATAATATTTCAACCATCCTAAAATTTTACAAAAAAGAATATTTTTGTTTTTATAATTATGCAATCTCTGTTTTAAAATTCCGGGAGGACTTGATTAGTGTACTAGTGCAGGAATAACAGATTAAAACTCCAATTCTAATTGTTCATGTAATTTATTTTTGTCTTTTGTTTTTGTATATTTGTGTCACATTGTGTTTTAAATTTTTTGAAAAACGTATCATATTGTATTTTGTGTAATCAAACTTTGTATCCGCTTTTTTAAAAATATGTTGCCAACCTTTGTAAATGGGCTAGGCCCACTACAATAAACTTATCTATCTATCTAATTTGCACAAATTATTACACATTGGATCTGATAAAATATGAAATGGGTGTTTTAAAAAAATACAAGTCATTACAAATATTTGATATTCTATTCCTTATTACGTTTAAATCATTAATCTAAGTCCGTGGTTCCTAACTTTTTTTTTTCTCTCGTGTACCCCTTGATAAAACTTTTCACTTTTCATTTGAGTTCCCTTTCTCTTATAACCTGGGCCGCCCTTTGCAGATGCGGAATATTGTGTAAAGGAACCACGGGGCCCATTGAACCGGATTTTACGTTTTTTATATCTGACAAGTTTTGCACCATTCTTAGATGAAAATAACGCATCCACAGTTGAAAAAAGCGCATCGTATAAATTTTCTATAGCATAGGATAATTTTTTTTTGCTTTTAAATTACCTGTTTTAAAAATATTATTTTATATATATTTTTAGTTAAAAATCCGTAGCAAAGCAGTATAATTTAAATAAAATTAAATTATACATAAAACAACGAATGGGGAGAGGTTCGAGCAAGGATGTCATTTCAGCAGATTGTATTGATAGGAATTGTTCGCCAAGAGAAGGAAGATAACAAGCTATTTCGTATGACGTCGCGATCCCTCATCCACACCCTGTAAATGCTTTGATTTATACCCTGGTTTTATACGCATGAACGCCTAATTGTCTATTGAACGAAGCAAATCTATATTAATTGTGCTATTTTTTCATGGAGTTGAGGCGGGATTGACACCTCATTATAGTATTCAGATCCTGATTTCCCATGTAAATGATTTAAAGAAATTTTATGTTAAAAATCGGTTAACCAATTTTTTTCAGAAGTTGTTTCCTTGTCAAAGCCGGGTTCTACATAAACGCAGGGCCCTGTGCGACAGCACCTGTAACACACCTCTAAGGGCGACCCTTTTCATAACCCTTCTCATTCATCCAACTACGCAAACAAAAGTTGGGTTTTGTTAGGCAGTAATCTTAAATTCGCCAGCAAATTAATTAAACGACTAAAAAAAACTGTTATAAGTAAAATAAGAAACAAAAGTTTGTGTCATCAATTTGAATTAATGACACTTACAAACTTTTATTTTTGATTTTACTTATAACAGTTTTTTTGTTTAGAGGTTTTCTAACATTTCTAATAATATTTTTGCGTAATCCCAACCGGACCACCACGTTCCCCCAGGTGTACGAAAAAAAAAGGAATCGTATTACCTCACCCGACACTAAATAGTTGAAAGTTTGGATTGTACAGATAAAAATAACTTTATAATAAAATCGACAAACTATTAACCAAGTGGAATTTTTTTTTTCCGAAAAGCTCAGAAATCCTTACCGTTTTCACTTCTTGTCGCGACATTACCCCATTTCTATGCATTACCCTGGGGCACGAGAGGGGAAGGTTGCTCCGTTGATCCAAGGTTGACCCACGTCTAAAGGTCACCTATTCAAAGGGGGGTTGAGTACTAAGTTCCCTCAAGGGACAATCCTCTTGCGTCTGTCCTTTTACTGGAGAAATAACCATGCCAAATTGTAACCCTCCTCACGGGGAATAGGGCTGCTAACTTTTGTAGAAGTCGGCCCATTTCATACTCATCAATCAAACTGTCAAAGGAGGAGTTTTGCAACAGATTTGAATCCCTACTCTAGGTGTGGAGAAATCGTAATTTTAAATGCAATTTTTCTTCAATTTTTTTAATAATTACATTTTTATAACTTTTAAAAATTCAAAGTGCTACCACCGGAAAGAGAACGAAATTATCTATGCTTTGGGTTATTTTATTTTTTCATTGTGATAATTTAAAAAGATATTTATTACCGTCTAAATGTAAATATTCAAGAAAAAGGAATTTTGTAAAATAAATTTTAAAAAATACTTCTAATTGAATAATAAAAAATATACAAACTGCAAAGCACAGGAAACATTTTAAACTTTTATACGTTAAAAAATCATTTGGATATTTTCAAAACTCTTTGAGAAAATAGAATAGTAAAAATGTCCCATAATTTAACATTGAGAAGTCGAAATGTAGGTGGAGTGTAGCGACAGCCTTAACGAAGTGGCTATAATAAAACTAGTTCTAACTAGGAAATTTGGGTTTTGACTGATTTTGGGTTTTCACGTTACCATATATAAAGATCTATACCAAAAAGTTATGTTGGTGTATTATGGCAAGTTGTTTAAACAGATTGTGAAAATTAACATTTTTCGAAATTACAATAAGGGTTATAATGTGATAGGTATGTGTTGCAATGATGACACAGAAAGACGGTGCCATTCTAATACAGGTTCAAATAGTAAATTCAGATGCTCTTTGTATTGAGTATGCCGTTAATCTCGGTACCGCCGAATTTCTCTTGGATGCGTGTGTCCATGCGACGATTCTGCTCTGGCGACAAATAGTTCTTCCAGTCCCCGACGATACCGTTTCTAAAGTAATATTTCAGGTCTTCGGTAGGGGCAGAAGGTGCCGAGTCAATAGAGTTCGATTCTACTCCACACTCGTGCCGATTGTTCGGGTGCTTCATCGTCAAAGACTCCTTCATGTTCTGGAAGCTGGTGAGCTGCAGAACCTTTTCTAGCAATTCGTTGTCCATGGAAAGTTCCTCTTCGTAGTTTTCTCCGATGAAATTTGCAATCTTGAGCAACTGTCCCTTGGTGTCAGCCTGAAGTTGTTCATAGGACAAGAACAGGACATTGGTATCATTCCTGTGCTCGTACCAGGACAAGACGTGCTCAAAGTAGTCACCGTAAGGTACCATTCCTTTCATGAAATCATCAAAGAGCTCATCAAAAGTGACGTTTTTCCACAAATGTATGATGTAGTGGTAAAGAGACACAACTGTGTCTTTCGGGTTCCTGAAGATGTAAATGTACTTGGCATTCAGGTTCTTTGGAATCATGTCGTATGGAAGATGGTATTGCATTGGCCTGGGATCTGGAAGGTTTTCAAGGGGTGCGATACCAGTGACGTCCAAAAATGGAACTGCTTTGTATGACAAGTGGTAGAATGACTTGAGGGGTTTCTGGCCACGGCTGATGATGGTGTGGACAATGTACTTCAGCCAGTTCGTGCCGCACCTGGGAAAGGCACTGATGAGGATGTCAGTGTCTCTAGGTTGGAAATCTAGAGCTCTCTCTATGTTTTCCTTGGGGAAAAGTGGAGCTCCTGGAAACAGTCTTCCCCTCACGAAGAGAAGATTAATGCAAGATTCATCCTGCATTTGCTCTTCAGACTTCAACATTTTATCCTAAAAAAGAAATATCAAATGTATCAAATAAAACTGATTATTTAGTTACGTAATTGAAACTTGACTGTACGATTCATTTTGGTTTGAACATTTAGGTAGTACAAAACTTCCGTTTTTTTTATAGGTTTCAGTGCGAAAAGTTTTTGTCCTTATGCAGAAACACACAAAAAAAATCATGAAATTTAAACAATTTATTGCCGTGGTGCTTTGACCTCGGATAAGTAAAAAAATGCAAATTAAAAACTTTTATGGGAAATTAACTTCTTGAATTAGTTAAAAACCCTAAAAAAATTCCTCTACTTTCAAATCCATTAAAATTAGTTTAAAATTTTGAAAATTTCTCTAACATTAACCCATATTGTAAGTTACTAGTTACTAGAGGGCTCTGCCCTGTGCTGTGCTTCGCTGACGCCCCGCCTTCCCCCTGAAACACAATCGTCCTAGGTTTGCTTCGTAAAACAATTCTCGTTTTGCTCGCTGAAGGCAAGACATAATTAACAATGTGTCCTAGTAACAATACTTTTTTAATGGGGGAGTTTAACTCAGAGAAGAAGAAGACCGCCGTTCCAACGGCCGCAACGGTTCCGCAACGCCGAGGAAGTTCCGTAGGGTTAGCATGGAGCTTTAGTTCCTGTACTATAATTTTGAGTTTTAGTCTTCAAATATTATCTCAATATAAAAATACTTACTTAATACACTAAGATAGATTGTACTCATCATTTTTGAAGCATTTTTTGTGTTAAAATAAAAGTATTTTTCCGTATTTCGTTGTAATTATGAATATAAGTAACTTATATACAGATAAAATATAAGTGTTTCTGTATTTAAATTTATTCATATACAGAATAAAAATATTACTTATTTAGCAAAATCTAATATTCTAAACAAACTTTCCCATAATTACGAGCATGGCGAATAAACAAACAAAAGCAGAGTTGTCTGTTGTATGGAAGAAATCAAAACTACAAGTAAGCTACCATGTTGATACGTCACGTGAAACTCCCGCAATATATTACTGAAAACTTTAAAAGTTTAAACTGAAAATTTAAATTATAATTCACCTTCCCATCAATACATTTTTTCGACAGGTAAATCAATATTAAAACATTTAAACTGAAATATTTTTTTAACTACAACTTGAAAACAATGGTACCACAGACATGCCTACCAATATATATTCTTTTCCACGTTATTTTTATTCCTTTCCTACGTTTTAGCTCAATTAATAATATTATTTGTATTTTGTTTTGGATATAATTGGCGTTAAGTTTACTATAATCTTGCCTACCAGAAATGTTTAATTTAATGAGTAATGACGTCATACAGATGGAGTTTTTTTGAAAATTCAGTTTGCTAATCTGCCCACAGATGGCGCTACTTCAACTTTTATTCGTTTTCCAGTTTGGATATGTTTAAAAAATTATTTAAAAAAAAACATAATAAGGCTTATATTCTTCCTAATTTAAACTGACATTATCAAAATAATTATTTAAAACTGAATTGAAGGGGTTAATCGTCAAAATGGCTTACAAAATGGCAAAATATAAATGCGACGTAAAAGATGTTTGTAAAAAAACTGTTGTTGCCACTTCGCGAAGAGAAAAACAGCGCTTTTCGATCACCACGTAAGATAATTATATATGTAGATTATGGAAACTTTTTTGCAGTTACAAATACAAATACAAATAATGTCGACCAACTACAGCCTCTAGGCCCAGCAATGTTGGTCCTGTCAACCCATCATCCTCACGATTCCCAAATGCCGATCCAATTGCTCCTGAAGAATTAACAATATACTCAGGCAAACTATTCCATTTGTCTACAACCCTATTAAAAAAATAATACTTTCGAACGTCCCGATTAAGCTGTGATTTGTATAATTTGAATTTATGACCACTAGTCACATTGGCAATATTAAATTCCAAACCCTCCACATCACCCAATTCGATAAATTTGAATAACGGAATAAGATCCCCTCTAATACTTCTCTCCTCGAGTGTATACATATTTAGAGTTCTAAGCCTCACTCCATAATTCATTCCCGAAGTACCCTGAATCATTTTTGTAGCTCTATGTTGAACCCGTTCTAATAAATCAATATCCATTTTAAAACGAGGTGCCCAGAATTGAACTGCATATTCAAGATGAGGCCTAACCAAACTCCTATATAGTGGTAAACTTGCGTCCTTAGATTTAGATGATACATTTCTTTTAATAAATCCTAACATTCCATTCGCTTTCTTACTGGCAGTCCCACATTGATGTCCTCATTTAAAATCCCTATTTACTGAAACGACAAGATCGCTAACAATGTCACTGGCACTAATCTCAGAACTTTGCAGATAATAAGAAGCCTTTCTATTTTTAAGTCCCATGTGGAAGATCTGACATTTTTTAATATTAAATGACAAACCTCAATAAACAGCCCATTCTTAATTTTTAGTTAAATCGACCTGCAATTGTTCTACTTGTTCAACGCTATTTTCGGTGCCCATGATTTTTAAAGCATCCGCAAAGATGCTAACCCTATTTGCAACGTTCTTACTAATATCATCAATAAAATAATAAACAACAGTGGCCCCAATACAGAACCTTGTGGAACTCCACTTTTGACTTCCACCCATCGAGAGTATTTACCCTTAATTTGTACTTGTGTGTAAATACTTTGCTTTTTACCTGTTAGCCAGTTTCTTATCCATTTAAGACACTTATCCATTTCCACAGGGTTCAGAAATAAACGACTATTTCTTGAAATAGCATCAAATTTAGAGTAATTGAGGTATGTATATATTTAAAAATATTTTATTAACTTTCATTAGTATCTAGCTGCTCACCGCTGACGTTGAAAATATAAACAAAATTAAAAAATATATTTTTTAATTGTTTGTAATACAAACGAAACATTGGTCTTAGAGTTATTACAGATCTACAAAAATAATCGCGTGAATTTTGTTTTATACTTAACAGTGTTGAGCTGCGATTAAGAAAGTAAAAAAAAAAGATTAAAAAAAAACCTAATTAATATTTTTTTAAAAGAAATAACTAATTCCAAAATATTATAACATTTGTAATTTGAAACAATGTGGAAATATTGTTCTATGGGTAATCAGAAGCCATATACTTTATGGATGAAAGGAAAAAAGGATGACAAGTCATGCTCTAAACTTTGTTCATTAAACTATACGACGGAAACAGGAATAAAGACTGGTAATTACGTTTTAAGTAAATTTGTGAACGCCAAAGAGTAATTTTACTTAAAAACCTGTTTAAAAACCTCTTTATGTCCTGTTTTAAAACCTGTTCATGTCCTGTTTCAACACGAACAACAGCTCAGTCTCACGCATCCCTCCCCCCTATCCCTTTTTACTACGTTTAGTGCTTCAACAGCAGCGCATTCACTGTTAAAAATAGGTACTTGAAAATAGGTAAAATGTACTCATACTTGAGAACATTCCATGCTTATCATGGCTCCGAATACACAAATTTCAATTTTGAAAAAAACTGAGTACATTTCACTTATCTTTGAGTACCTATTTTCAACAGTGTATTAGCTCTGTGTTATGACATGAAGCTAAACATACAAAATATACTGTATAAACTGCTTATATACTGTATAACAGGAAACGTTATTGTATACCGTCAACTGGGGTTTTGACTTGTGCCACTTTTTAAATTTACACTTAAAGTTCGGACACCTGTGTTTCATTTCGGTAAAAAATATTGCCTTAATTTTGTAACACTCAATGGATGCTATAAGCGTTTTTATAATTACTAGGAGGCTCCGCCCCCTCCTCCGCTAACACGTCGCCAACTAAACTAACTGTTGCCACTCAGCGTACAGAAAAACAGAGTTTTTCAATCACCGCGTAAGAGAAATATATATAAAGATTTACTTTAATTACTGAGTCGACATTCTCAGTCTTATTTTTGTATAAATCTGTGTTATAATTTTTATCGAGTACAAAATAAAACCGAAATGGAAGGGGATATATTCCATGTAAGCCTTTTAGTAAATCAGCCGTTGTCGCGGATTATCTGCGCTTGTGCATTAGTACATGTGCAAGAAGCTAAAATAAACGTAATTTTACATAACAATAGCACGTGGAATTCAAAGGCTTATTCAAATTTCATCTTTTAAAGGAAAAAAAAATACTATGCCAAAGAATTTGAATTGTAAATTTACTTTGGAAACATTCGAACTCGTCTCTCCCAAACTCGGTGGAAAACTTCCAGGTAGTGAGGATGGATAGTGATAATGAGCAGGTGTAATAATTCGTTGACTTACACGACTTTCAAATATTGAGTAAAGGAACAGGGCTAGAGCAGGTGTATATATACTAATACTAAGAGTTAAAATTGTTCAAATATTGTGAAGGTAAAAAGAGATGACATGTTTTAAAATTAAAAATCGCCAAACATAATCTAAAATATCGACATACCCCAAAAACATCCAGGAAACCTTTACCTTTCTTTCAGTTTCCTTCATAATGGAATTAACGACTTTACAATTTATTTAATTAATAATAATTTATTTAAATAATAACAATTTATTTATATTATAAAGAATAAAATGCAAGGGACCATTTTTAACTCATGAAGATGTTGCGTTCCAATATTGCAACAACTTTTAAAGTATCCGATTAAATTATAAAATAATCTTTCCAAAAAGAAAAAAGTAATCCGACTTTAAGGAAAATGCGCTATAAAATAATCTTTCTAAAAAAAAGAAAAATCGACTCAAAGAAATGCGCTAAAATGTAAAAAATAATTTATAGTTTTACGAACGAATTGAAAAAAAATTATTATTAAATATCAATTTTATACTTATTACAACTGTTTGAAATCGGCGTCAAAATTTAGGAATGTTTTTTGTAAATTTGCCCCAACTTCATAAAGTAATAATGAGAATAAAATTAATATTAAATAATTCAATTTTTTTAACTCGTTCGTAATTTTTTTTTTTACTTTTGCATTTTCTTAAATGCAAAAGCATTTTCTTTGCACAATGCATTTTGCATTTTCTTAAAGTCCGTTGTCGGTTTTCCTTTTTTTTTTTTTAGAAATATTATTTTATATGTTCACTTTTTAGTTTTTAATTTAGTGGGGGCTTCGCCGCGAGCTATTATTCACAAAGAAAATCCAATAACAACTTGTGCTTTCATTTTATCTCAACAATGTATATTGTAAAATATCCCTATGAACGTGAAATTAAAAATTATTTTTTACTTTTTAGCTTAAGGGGATTTTTTTTTGAAATAGGACAATATTCTTTTTTTAATTGTCCGGTTAATTGAGAATTCCGGATAGTTAAATGCCGAATAACCGTATATTTTTGTTCAAATTGCTCCCAAGAGAAACATCCCCTATCCAACAACAAAAAAAAATTGTTCAAATATCTGAATGAGAACCAAAATCCTGCGCGAACATACATAAAACAAAATACATAACAGTCGTATTGATAACCTTTCGACTTGGCGTTTTTAATTTAAAGTTTCTGGCGGTTTTATTTATTAGTTTTGGTTGGCGCGCTGTTCAGTCAGTTAAAAATGAATGTTTGATATTTGAAAGATTTTTGAATTACATCTTTACAACCTGATTCTCGCTACTGCAATGAAATTTACCCTGTACGCCAGAGTTTTCATTTACTAAAAGCAAGCAAAATGTACAAGCATAATGTTAACAATTAACATAAAAAGCATTCTTACTAATGCAGATGAGCGGCGTAAGATGCTGCAACACAGATTTCTTTTACAAAATTCTTATTTCGTATGAGTCGACTATACAAATCTGTTCATATGCAGTCTATTTATAACAAAACTTTTATTACCAAGAATAAAATAAGTTTCAATTACATTTTATGATCTCAATTTGATAAATTTCCAAAAATGTGTATTTATTTTGTTAGTTTTATATGTTATGTGACTTTTTCTTTTATTTTATTGCAATATTCCATTGCCTTTATTTCAAAGTGTTTTTTCTTATTACATGCCGTGTTTGACGCAAAACCTGGCCTTGGCGCCAATTGTTCAGGCTCCTCTATTTATGCTTTCAAAATTTACAGAAGGGCAGATGTGTCTGTGTTTATTTGATTACATATTGGAATTGAATAATCCGATTTCGATGACACAGTTCGAAGTTAGAATTCAGGTTTCTTTAGTTTCCTTGTTTTCAGGTTGGTTCTAAATTTCCCAAATATGAGGTGGTATTCTAAATTTAACTAATTATCTTTACAATTATGATTTCTTGTTAATAAAAAAAATTGAAATTGAGAAAACTAAAAACAAATTTATGTTTATTTTTTAAAATCCACAGAACATTCAAAAGCCCGGCTATGCACGCAAGCTCGTTTCTTCAAAATCAGTAGTGTAAAATAAGTTTGTATAAAACTTGCAATATAAAATTTAGTAAAATCAAAATATGTGTTATATTAACAAAATAATAATCTTACTGTTTACAAACCTGGAAAAACGAAACTTTAAATAAGTCTATTTGGAAATATTTTATTTAAAACAAGACAAATGTAATTGTATTAAAGTTAGGTCTAAGGTAGGAAGCGTAGACTGCAATGTTTGAATTAACATTAACTTTACAATTACTATTAAGATTAATACCTTTAATTACTTTGGCTAGATCGTATAGATAAAGAGAGACATTGCGTTGTGATTTCAATATTAATTTACCCAGAACGTAGATTTTCCTGTTGGGAAGAAAAGGCATAGAAATGCAAAAACTTAACTAAAATTAAAGCAAGGAACAGACAATTAAACTTTCCATAAATACATATTTATTACAATATGCGAGAGTATATTGGTTGCATGACTCACCAGGCAAACAGGGGCTGACAGTCCGTCCCGGAGCATATCTCAAACAAGAGATTGATTACAGTGTTTTTACACAAACATTACGAGTCTCCGTCAAGTGCTCGTCCAAAATATGGGAGAGCGAGATCTCAGAGTACCAGTCATAAGTGTGAAGTCTAAGAGTTAAGAGCTAAGAGTAAAGTGTTTTCTTTGAGAGTCTACGTGCAGAAGAGTACTGTCCATGGTGGGCGTGTGGGTACAGCCCCTAGATCATCCCATTGGATCGCGGGCATAATGATTCCACGCCTGTGATTTGGCAAAAATACCCCATTCACAAGATTGGATGCCGACGAGTTGAAAGGGCCCCGACGAGATGAAGGGGACCCCATATATTTTACTTTTATGGGGCCTGGGTATGGGACGAAAGACTTTCTTTGTAAAAGCTTCTTTTTAGACGGTTTATGGTCCAGTCAGTCTGGCGCTTTACTCTTGCGTGGGAAAACAGGTGGAGAGGCAGATTTAATTGCATCACCACAGTCCTCCCCCAACAACGGAAGAGGGGTTCACCGCGGTAGCATAGAAGATCACACTGATGGAGACACCAAGAGGTGGTTAGAGCCAGAAGTGAAGTGGAGAGAAAATCACCTCTTCGTAGGCCCATCTTCATCCTGTGCTTGGGCCAGCCGAGGACGTGGGAGGAGAGGAGGTTGTTTCGCTCGTCAGCGGAGAAGCCACCTTTAAGGCCCTGAAGAGGGCTCCACTTTTTTCCCGGGCTCAGATGGGTTGAGATTCCAAGCATCCCCGACGCACCTGTTGTAGGATAGCTTCCGTCGTCTTTGCAGTATTCAGGGATAGAGGGTGTTCGCTGAAGAGAAATCTATACTTCTCTTTATCAACCCTCTTCCTCTTCTGTCTTTAATGGAGGGGCTCCGTGTTCATCTGATCGGTGAAGGGGTCTGTTTTTCTTCGCAGAAGTCAAAGGGCGCAGGTGGGTTAAAGAGAATGGTCTATACCATTATCTCTCCAAGCTGTTGTCGATCGCTGGAAGACTGTTTGTTGAAGAATTCTCCGAGTGATCTCTGCTGCAAGGTGAAGTCCTCTCGTCCGTTCAGTAGAGTGGGTGGGGTGCCAACTTTGCTGTACATCATTATAAATCCAAGCATACCAGCGCGAAAAGGGGGTGGTCAATTCATTAGTCCATCGGGTGGGGTCCCAGCTGCATCAAGTATCGGGTGGTCCCAGGTGAAATCCTCTCGTCAGTTCGGTAGAGTGGGTGGGGTGCCAGCTTGTGATGCACATCATCAGAACTCGAAGGGTGCCAGCGTGGAAAAGGGGTGGTCATCTCATCAGTTCATCGGGTGGTCCCAGGTGAAATCCTCTCGTCCATCGGCGCAGGCCGGTTTGGCCGGTGTAGCCTCGTCCATCGAGTGAAGGACTGGATCGCCCGGTCCCATCTAGTTGTGGTGTGTCATCTCTTGCATCGGATGGAAGTGTCAACTGCATCCAGCGGGGGCAAGGGAAAGCAGTCATCCGGATCCATCAGCTCAGTCAATATAGCCGCTGTGGCTTCAGGTGGGCAGGGCAGCCCAACTAGTGGAAGATCTCTCAGAGGGACATGAAGCATTAATTAATCAGGTAAAGTCAAAGCAAACCAAATCTCTTGCACAAGAGAACAAAAAAAATCCTGATTAATATATAAAAATCCTTAAAATAACCCAGTTTTATTCTAACCTCAAAGAAAAACTTGGAAATCAAATCCAAATTATCAAAAAATTAAATTTGACAAAAATTCAAATCAAAATTCAAGAGAAAAATCATTTTAACTCACAAAAAAAATTCTCAAATTTAAACACTAAGTAAAAAAAAATACAACTATAAAAGAAGATTAAAAAAATTTTATTTACAAAGTCAATTGTCAATCAAACCTTCTAACCTACAGCCATGGTCCAGCCGCGATCCAACTTAGAATCCACTTTCAATAAGGCGGTATTGTTCTATTCCCATAAATCATGTATAATTCATTTATATATAAGCTGTCACATAATCCTTCTTTAAAAATAGCCATAAAAGCTCACTCCTCTGTCCGAGGGGGGGGGGGGGGGGGGGGTGACGCCAAAAAGTCGCCAAATCTCGCCAAGGCGTTGGCCTAACTAAAACATAATCCATCTATATATATTGTCAATCCAATCTCTCCTCCGGCATATCAAATGCCCAATTGTATATAACATATATAACATGTATTACTTAGCTATAAAATCCATTCCGAGGGCTCCGCTCTCTTTTTTTTTTTTTTTAAATAAAACAGCATGCGGACGGCAAGGTGCCCGTAATCTGTATTTAATTGCTCGCTCTATATCAATAATCCATTTTCTCTCAGATTATAGCATCGAAAAATTCATGTCGTTCTGTATTCAATGAGAATATTACTGCATTCCATGTATATAAATCCACTTGACATATTAATAACCCCATTTGCCACAATTCTAGCGTCAATGAAGAGATAATCTTCGCCAAGAGGCAACCCCGACCCGGGCGCCGATGGAGATAGTGGATCTGAAAGTTGTACCTACGGCAACCCGTCCGAAGCGCTCGCTGACCCGGAGTATCCAAGAGGGGTGAAAAAGAGGTTTAACTGCTAGAACTTCTCTTTTTTTGGCACCCCCCCCCCCCCTCGGAGGAAAGGGGCTCAGAAGACGCGAATAAGGCGGCCTTCCCGCTGGACATCTTCTCTCTGCCCCCCGGGGCGAGGGGGTAAGATGCGACGCCCGCTTTTGGCGAAGCTGAAGAATATCACAGGTTACTTATTAATTACCAATCCCAATCCCGGGATCTGTCTCTCTTACACAACAATAGGGTGGCGCATGGCGTCTTACACTGAACACACCTGTACTAAAACATATGACATTTTCCTTCCATTTTTATTGATTTTAATTGTATAAAAATTCATGTATATATTGACTGTATTTACAACATATTTTGACTTTATTATGTTGAAGCTTGCCATATTATGTATCTATCACTACAATTACTGAATATCTCCAAGCTCTTTTTTTTTATTTGTATATACGATTATATACTTTATCGTCCCATACTGAAAAAAAACCTTCTAAAAACAGCTGGGACGGGCCCATTCATATTAATTGGTTGGCCACCCTACCTCAATATAAGGGTGTGTATCTTCCAGTTTTAAACGTTCATATTGCTTCTCTGGAAATGCTACTTTGTGAAATAAAATATCGTCATTTTTAACGAACTCGCTCGTTCTTTCCTGCCTTGTACTCAAACAATAAAAAAAGAAATTCAAAATTCTCCCAACTACTAACTTTCACCCAAATCAACACAAATTTTCTCCAAAAAATTCCGCAAACACACACACAAAAGAAATAACACATAGGAATATAACACACAAATCAGAGCATTAAAAATAATAGCATTGGCAATCATGAACGCAATCCGAAAACAGTTTATCAAACTCAGTAAGCATTAACACCTTTATAAATTCAAAGGCCGTTTCCTGAAATTCCACATAAAAGTAGACACCTTTAAACACACTAAATCTATACTCATAATAAAACCTCGCAATACGTTTGATTGACAATTAACATCCTATTCATTATTCGTTCCCCAACAGGAAAAAAAATCCACACGTCACCATTGTATTAAAACAGGATCTAAGATAGGAAGCGTAGAGTGCAATGTTTGAATTAACATTAACTTTACAATTACTATTAAGATTAATACCTTTAATTACTTTGGCTAGATCGTATAGATAAAGAGAGACATTGCGTTGTGATTTCAATATTAATTTACCCAGAACGTAGATTTTCCTGTTGGGAAGAAAAGGCATAGAAATGCAAAAACTTAACTAAAATTAAAGCAAGGAACAGACAATTAAACTTTCCATAAATACATATTTATTACAATATGCGAGAGTATATTGGTTGCATGACTCACCAGGCAAACAGAGGCTGACAGTCCGTCCCGGAGCATATCTCAAACAAGAGATTGATTACAGTGTTTTTACACAAACATTACGAGTCTCCGTCAAGTGCTCGTCCAAAATATGGGAGAGCGAGATCTCAGAGTACCAGTCATAAGTGTGAAGTCTAAGAGTTAAGAGCTAAGAGTAAAGTGTTTTCTTTGAGAGTCTACGTGCAGAAGAGTACTGTCCATGGTGGGCGTGTGGGTACAGCCCCTAGATCATCCCATTGGATCGCGGGCATAATGATTCCACGCCTGTGATTTGGCAAAAATACCCCATTCACAAGATTGGATGCCGACGAGTTGAAAGGGCCCCGACGAGATGAAGGGGACCCCATATATTTTACTTTTATGGGGCCTGGGTATGGGACGAAAGACTTTCTTTGTAAAAGCTTCTTTTTAGACGGTTTATGGTCCAGTCAGTCTGGCGCTTTACTCTTGCGTGGGAAAACAGGTGGAGAGGCAGATTTAATTGCATCACCACAGTAATCACTCTAATATATTTGCTAACTTATTACCTATGTTTAAAGCAAATGCATTAATTTTAATCAAAATTTTACTTATTTAGTGGTTCGTGCGGAACCACTGGTTTGATCCGTGTTTCATCTGACTCCAAAGAATAATAACTCACGAGACTTGTCGTAGTAATTAACAAACTTTTTATTTAAAAGTAAAAATATTTAACTTTTTTAACAAGAAACAATATGAAATAATAACACACTATGCGCCCAGCGCAGTGGCGGCGCAGACTGGCACTACTGGGTAATCGGCGCAAGAGTTACGAGCTATGACAAGACCAGAGCATAGCATATAGGTGTAAAATAGATTTCGAGATGTTCTGGAGTACCTGGGGCCGAAGGCCCCCTAACCTCCATCATGAGTGCAATATTGCATTTGAAACACCTGAGGTTAACTGGATGTTCCCTGGGATAAAGAAGTTCTCGGCATACCGTCCGGACGAGGAAGGCGCGGGAGCGGTGAAGAAGGGGCGGAGCCTAGGCTGAGCCAGCTTCTGGTTGGCCAGGGGGAGGAGCCACAGCATCGGTGACTTTGCTGGCGAAAAAGTCAAAGAAAACTTGCAGCTTGGCAAGTGGATCTTTTTGCTCGCGAAGACGGAGAATCAGTCTTTTGATTCCGCCATCTCCGGAGAAAATAGGAGCTAGTTCTTTAAACAGTTCAAGCATAGGGGCAGCGTCCTGGAACTGCCGGGAAGTTGCAAGAGTCTTTAGAAGGTTCGGGCGTGGAATCAGGGAAGTTGTTAGGCTTCGGCTAGGAGTGGGCTGGGAGTTGTATTGGCTCGTTTGATGATGTTTGGCCGGCAGTCTTTTGGTGGAAGATCGGCTTGATCTTTTCTTAACCTGAGACCACTTAACCGGGGGCTTCGGGAAGGCTGGGCATCTTCTGCTACAGGCGACGTGGCCAGTCTGGCGGCAGTTAATGCAGAATGGAATGGCGGCTCTGGGAAGGGCGCAGTCTCTGGTTGCATGACATCCTTCACACTTCAGACAGCGCGCCTTCATTAAGCATAGTGCACTGGTGTGTCGAAACCAGTTGCACTGATAGCATTGGACGACCCTATCACGATTTCGGAAGGGTTCGACTTTTACATCGAACAGGAGAAGGGTGGTCAGGGAGAGGATTTTGTTCGATCCCTTTTGGTGAGGCAGCTCCACCAGAAACATTGGTCGTGGTTTGTTGGTGCCTCGACGGGAGAGTGGGACAGCTCGCAGAGGGGTAAATCCAAGGGAGCTAAGTTCGTCCTTCAGGCGGCTGACATCCGTCTCGGCAGGTAGACCCTTTATGACTACCTTGAAGGGCGGGCAGCTCTCGAGGTAGAACTCTTGGTTCTTTTCCTTGAGATAAGCCATCATGGAAAATTTGGTGGTCTCGTCAGAAGGTGAGATTTTGATGTATTCCCCGGCACTCTTACTATTAAATGCATTCGGGAAATTACTGCTTAGCTCAAGCAGCGTTTTGTCAAAATTCTCAGTAGCTCTGAGAAGAATGGGTAGGGTGGAAGCAGAATCGGGTGGAATAACCAATGGACCAGTGACTTCCGCGGTTGGCGTAGGGAAACTCTGAACCCCATTATAGCCAACCGGGGCGACACTAAATCCATTGGTATCTGACCCAGTCAGATCAATAGTGAGTTCATCATGGGCAGCCAGCATCTCTTCGATTTCCATCTGATCGATTTCAGGTACTGGCGGCTGGGTAGGATCGGAGGCAGGTACCTCGGTAGGGGTCGATATAGCTTCCCGCTGCTTCCTCTTCTTATTGGGAAGTTCATCCTAGGCCTCTGCCTTGGAGGTGACAGGCTGTGGCGGAAAGTCATAGCTGAGGACAGGGGTGCCAAGGAAGCTAGCATACTTTGCTAGGCTTACAGCATCCGCGTCTTTCATGATATTATTCATGTCGAAGCAGTCAGAGTAGACGTACATCCTGGAAAGCTTGCAACATACTCCAAGCATGTCCTCAGCAAGCTGAGGGTCCGATGCATTCTCTGGCCGAGCATGCTTATTGCAAAGATCAATGTAGTCAAAGATCAGTTGGTGATCATCATGAAGTGGCTTACTGATAACCGGAAAATAGAACATCATAGATTCATGAGTTCGAGAGAGCACGTCTTAACCTCACGACGTCCTTTATTGTAGCTCTGCTTGCAGCCAAAAATTTTCAGCATATAGGTGTTGGTGTCCGCCAGCTTTTTATATCATTGACCATAAGGCCGCGCACGCGTTTACGCGGGTTGTCGCCAGCGCCGCCTGCCATGAACCGGTCGGGAGCTGAGCCGCCTGGTTGGCCCGCAGGATGCTTGGGGTCCGGAGCCGCCTGATTGGCTCGCTGGACGCTTGGGGTACGGAGCCGCCTGGTTGGCTCAGAGGACGCTTGGGGTTCGAATGGCTAGGTCGCCACAGGGGTCCCCCCCTAGTTCAAAGGACGATAGAAATCTCACGGGCAGTACCGCTCAACAAATCGGACCCGTCGGCCAGATCTGGTTTTCTGACTGGCCTGCGGCATGGTCGAGGCAGCAGGTAGAGGATCTATGTGACCAGCCAGATCGGGAACATGGAAAAGAAACGCAAGTTTTAGACGGTCAATGGACACGGTATCCGTCCGACCGTTGACTTCAAGCTTGTAAAACTTTTCTGCCCTGGATAGGACCTTGAATGGGCCCTTGTAGGGTTGTTACAAAGGTTTCCGAACGGCATCGGTCCTAACAAAGACGTGTGACGTCCTCGGAAGATCCGTATGCACAAAAACCTGTTGCGAAGAGTAATGTGTCACGTCGGCTGGTCGCAGTCGTCGCATGTGTGAACGTAGATCCTGCACGAAGCCTGCTTGTGAAGGTGGCTCAGGCGCTGAAGAGGAATTCAGAAACTCAAACGGCAACCTCAAGGCAGTGCCGATACCATCTCAGCTACGGTGCCTTGAATGTCCTCCTTCAAACTACAGCGGATGCCCAAAGAACCATTAGAAGAACCTCGCACCATCTCTCGGTCGAATGGCACTTGATGGCTGCTTTGAGTTGTCGGTGCATCCTTTCCACCATTCCATTTCCGCTCGGATAGGCGGTGGTTCTGATCCTGTGTACACCAAGGAGCTTAGAAAGAGAAGAAAACAGGTTACTCTCGAAGTTAGACACCCGATCCGTCGTGATCACTTCGGGCACACCAAAACGGGCGATCCAGTTAGCACAAAGAGCTTGCGCCACCGTCTCCGCAGTCTGGCTCTTGAGTGGAATTGCCTCAGGCCATTTGTTTTACCTGTCAATGCACGTAAGGACATATCGGAACTCCTGGGAGGGTGGCAAAGGACCAACTATGTCGATATGGATGTGGCTAAATCTGGCGTCAGGTTTAGGAAACTGTTGAAGCATCGTTTTAGTGTGACGATGCACTTTAGACTTCTGACATGGTATACAAGTGTTGCAAAAAACCTTACAGTCCTTAGACAAATTTTTCCATACGAAACGTTTTCGAACAAGATCGACAGTAGCCTTTTCCCCTGGGTGCGAGAGTCCGTGACAGACGTCGAATACTTTGCGTCTGAACTCCTTAGGTACAGCCGCGGAAAAAAAAAACGATGCACGTAAGGACATATCGGAACTCCTGGGAGGGTGGCAAAGGACCAACTATGTCGATATGGATGTGGCTAAATCTGGCGTCAGGTTTAGGAAACTGTTGAAGCATCGTTTTAGTGTGACGATGCACTTTAGACTTCTGACATGGTATACAAGTGTTGCAAAAAACATTACAGTCCTTAGACAAATTTTTCCATACGAAACGTTTTCGAACAAGATCGACAGTAGCCTTTTCCCCTGGGTGCGAGAGTCCGTGACAGACGTCGAATACTTTGCGTCTGAACTCCTTAGGTACAGCCGCGGAAAAAAAAAACGAACCACCGATGATTATTTCGTTAGTTTTTAAAGTAGAGCTAAACTTAATATACCATTTTGTAGGGAATAAAGTCTACTACATTTTGATATACAAAAAATTTGCATAGGGGACTATCTTCATATTAAAATCCGCACAAACTTTAAAATTTCCTATAGCAACACCCAATTTTGATTCAATATTTAGAATCTACAACAAAATTTATCGTTGGATATCAATTTGCAAGTCATTTGGTTAAGAAGTTTTTAATTATGAATATCGAAAGTTTAGAACTCGTAATGTTAAATGAATTTCTTAAACTTTTAATCATATCTTTCGAAATAATAATTTTATTAAGCTGATATTTTTATCTGTGTTACTTCTAAACAACCCATTAAAAATCACTAGTTTTCATTACTTATATGTATAGTTTTTAATTTTATTTAAATTAGTATATTAATATTCATAAAATTTACGAATAGCAACCATGTTATATTTTGATAGTGATGGATTCATAAAAACGTTTTATATGCATATCTAAAATTTCCTCTTAATAGTTTTTGGGTTATATTAAAATGAGCATCAAATGATCATTTAAGGGGTCATACACAAATTTAAAATGTGCAGAACTTAACAGAAATCTACTAATTTTGAGAATTAAAAGCGCTGTGATCGCGTTGGTATAAAATTCTAAATTCTTATATAAAGGCGAGGGGTATACGGGAGTGCGGGAATGAATGATCACGGAAAAAGAGGAACCATGGCTAACGCCAAAACATTTTCTACCAGCGTACTTTATTTCGAAGTCTCACTAATACTTTGTGGAATGTGGAAGTATCCCCTCAAATAAGATAGATACATATCGTCTAATATCTCTGCATATAAATGTAGGAAATTACCAAAAATTTATATTTAGATTATTTTGAGGGCGGGGAACATTTCTGCGCTATCAAAAGTAGGTGTTGCTATTGAAAATTTTAAAGTTGGTGCGGATTCGAGTATGAAGATAGTCCCCTATGCAATTTTTTTGCATATCAATGTATAGTAGACTTTATTCCCTACAAAATGGTATATTAAGTTTAGTTCTACTATAAAAACTAACGAAAATAATCATCGGTGATTCGTTTTTTTTCCCGCGGCTGTACATAAGGTCTTAAAACTCCATTTGTGGTGTCACAATATAATGCTTTGTTTGATGAGGGGAAAGTTAAGGATTTCAACTCGACACCGATATCGGAATCGAGCAGGGTCCGAAACTCCTCATCCGAATCCTGCGCGCATGCCATTTCGTCGTAATCTAACGGTCCCGGAACCTGAATTGCAGATATACGAGAAAAAGCATCGGCCCCAAAATTATCACTCCCAGAAATATGTCTGAGATCGGAAGAAAATTGACTTATGAACTGTAAATGTCTTTACTGCCTCGGGGAAGTTTTGTCCGACTTTTGTTGAAAAGCATAAATTAAGGGTTTGTGATCGGTGAAAACCGCAAATTCGCGGTTCTGCTTGATTAAATTCATTAATCAAGTTGTCAATGGAGGAGTTTTGCAACTGATTTGTATCCCTACTCTAGGGGTTGGGTTATCGTAATTTTAAATGCAATTATTTCTCCAACTTTTCTAATAATTACATTTCTATAACTATTAAAAATTTAAAAGTGGTGCCAATGGAAAGAGAATGAAAATTTCTATGCTTTGGGTTATTTTATTTTTTCATTGTGATAATTTAAAAGTTTTTTATTAGCGTATAAATGTACACATTCAAAGAAAAGGAATTTTGTAAAATAAATTAAAAATACTTCCAATCAAGTGATCGAAAATCTGCAAACGACAAAGCACCGAAAACATTTAAAACTTTTATATGTTAAAACAATTATTTGAATATTTTAAAAACTCTTTGAGAAAATAGAACAGTAGGAATGTCCAATATTTTAACATTGATAATTCGAAATGTAGATGGTGTGTAGCAACAGTCTTAACGAAGGTTCTGTTGCTTTATTATGGTAATTGTTAAACAGATTGTGAAAATTAACATTTCCCGAGAATAGCAGTATGGTTAATATGTGATAGAAATTTGTTGCGATGATAACAAGAAAAGGCGGTGCCAATCTAATACAGGTTTCGATATTAAATTCAGATGCTCTTTGTATTGAATATTTCGTAAATTTCAGTACCTCCTAATTTCTCTTGGATGAGTATGTCCATGCGACGATTCTGTTCTGGGGACAAAAAGTTCTTCCTGTCCTCGACGATACCTTTTCTGAAGTAATATTTGATGTCTTTGCTACTGTCAGAAGCTGCCGAGTCAGTATAGTTCGATTCCATTTCACACTCGTGTCGTTTTTTCGGACGTTTCAAAGTCAGAGACTCCTTTATGTTCTGGAAGCTGAAGACATGCGGAACCTTTTCCATCAATTCGATGTCTTTGGAGAGTTCCTCTTCGTAGTTTTCTACAATGAACTTTGCAATTTTGAGCAACTGTCCCTTGGTGTCAGCTTGAAGTTGTTCATAGGACAAGAACAGGACATTGGGATCATTCCTGTTCTCGGACCAGGACAATACATGTTTAAAGTAATCACCGTAAAGTACCAGTCCTTTGATGAAGGTATCAAAGATCTCATCAAAAGTGACGTTCAGCCAGTCCGACTGTATGGCGTAGTGGTAAAAAGACACAATTGTGTTTTTCGGGTTCCTGAAGATGTAAATGTACTTGGCATCCAGGTTCTTTGGAATCATGTCGTATGGAACATGGTATTGGATTGGCCTGGGATCTGGAAGGTTTTCAAAGAGTGCGAGACCACTGATGTCAAAGTATGCACGTACTGCACTGCTGCACAAGGAACTGCTTCGTATAGCAAGTGGTAGAATGATTTGAGGGGTTTCTGTCCACGGTTGATGATGGTGTGGACAATGTACTTCAGCCAGTTCGTGCCACATCTGGGAAAAGAACTGATGAGGATGTCAGTATCTCTAGGTTGGAATTCTAGAGCTCCCTCTATGTTTTCCTTGCGGAAAAGTTGGGTGCCTGGAAAAGGGCTTCCCCTCACGAAGAGAAGAATAATGCAAGCTTCTTTCTTCATTTACCCTTAAGCCTTGAACATTTTATCCTAAAAAAATAAATATCAGATGTACCAAATAAAACAGATCATTTGGTAGCGTAACTTAAACTTTACTGTACGATTCATTTTGGTTTATACATTTAGGTGGTCCAAAACCCCTTTTCCGTTTTTTTTATATAGATTTCAGTGCGGAAAATGTTTTGGCCTTTGGGAAGAAACAACAAACAAAAAATTTCATGAAATTTGACACACCTTCTCACACACCTTCTGAAAACACACACAAACACACACACACACACACACACACATATATATATATATATATATATAAATTGTGAAAAAATTATTAAAATAAAAGGTTCATGATAATTTTTTAAAAGAATTCAGTGATACATTCAGTAATACAAAAAAATAGCTACACAAAATTAAAATACACGGTTATTTATTCTGTAATAAGAGTAATCGTTTGAGTTTCTTAACAAGTGGTCATTTGGACGTAGTACAATAAAGTTGTGTGATATTCCAAAACATACAATTTTTATTTCTGTAAATATGCCGCATTGTTACTGTTATTTACACTTTTATTAAGCATTGTTGCCATTTTATTAACAAAAACGTTGTGATTTGTTTTCGCTGCACATTAACATTTTAATATATCGTATTCCAAAGGCCAAACCCCCAGTTGCTCAGTGGATATAGGCGTTCAGCTGGTAATCAGAGGATTGCTAGTCCGGGCCTATGTGGTAGACTTGGCAAGTAAAATTAAATAGTGATCTTGCAATCGAAGGGTTGCCAGGTTCGCTACAAAAAAATACAAGAAAGTCGTCCAGAATATCCAAAAAATTATATTGGCTTCTATACGAGTCATTTGCACGATAAATCTGAACAGGATCCAGGCCTCCGTGGCCGAGTGGATAAAAGCGTCAGTTGTGAATCAAAGGGTTCCTGGTTCGATCCTGTGCGACGGACTTGACTAAGAAAAAAAAAGTAGTGATCTTGTGATCGGAGGGTTGCCAGCTTCACTACAAATAATAGGAATGTCGTCCAGACATCCACACAAATTATCGGCGTGTATACGGGACTGATGCACGATAAATCTGATTCAGACGTCTATTGAAAGCGTTGGGTGCCAGTTCAGGTGTTTCCTCGTCATCTGACCATTGTCGAAAAAAACTAGGAATTGTTCCCGGGCCTTTCCTTCGAGATAGGCCCCAACCGTCACCAGTAGCACACTTTACAGCTCTAGTGTGACGTTAATTAACCAAAGCAAAGGCCAAAAATACAAATAACAAAATAGGTAAACAAGGACTTATATATCAAATATGAAGCGGAAACGTTACACTGAAAAAATACCGTGGAAAGTTTCAAGTTAAAATAACCATGCTGGAGAATCGGAAAATTTCGGACCGTTTTTATAGTTAAATTATTGAGAACTCGAACATTTTTCATTTGGCCATCTTTTAAAAACATTATTTTTTTCTCTTCTTTTGTGAATTCATGCTTACTATCTATCCGACCGAAAAACGTTTTAATATGTAAATCATACTTGAAGTTGATGTTCAACAACGCTCAATCGATTGAAACGCTTCTTGACTCTAGGGATTTTTTAACATTATTGAAAAATTATGATCACAAATAATTCTGTCAAATTTATTAATATATAATTATAATTTTTTCTCCATTAGATAAAAATGATTAGGTGTATGTAAATATTTATAATTCTATTACTATATATATATGTAAATATTTATAATTGTATTACTATATATATATGTAAATATTTATAATTCTATTACTATAGATATATGTAAATATTTATTATAAAGCATCTATTATAATACAAAGGATTTTGTAATAATGATGACAACAGTAATTAAAATTATATTAATTAAAATTTATATTAAAAATAAAATTATATATTTATTATTGTTAAATTGCGACAGTCGTGTTAAAAATAACTATATATTAGAACAGTAATATGTTTAATTAGTTAAGGCTGCCTACCTTATGAGAATAAATTTATTGGTTATTGGGTTTTTATTGGTGTTATTTTTACCAAATCATAAATCTATTTATTTTAGTTTTATAATTTTTTAATTTAATACTATAACTATTGTTGTTAATTTAATACTATAACTATTGTTGTTAATTTAATACTATAACTATGTTGTTTTTAAACTTTATGGGACCTCTTTAAAGTGAAATTATATTTTATTATGTACGATTATTTCCGGGAAGAGAGAAAATGTGTTTTTTCTCTCATTTATCTTTATTTTATTTATTTCCGTATGAAGAACGGGTACTTTTGCTAGTTATTAATAAATAGAAGGAATATTTTGAAGTGTGCTTAAAAGCATAAATTTTTTTTTTATTTATATTTAACATTAGATGGCGCCACTAAAATTGTGATTGATCTTTTTAAAAGTGAGATTAGTTGTGTTGTGATTGCTTTCGATTGCTAAATTGTGTATGTTTGGGTGTATTGGGCCGGTATAACGTACCGGTACTTTTAAGCGTTAATGTCTATGTGCCAAGTGCATTTGGTATAATTGTAAAACATTGTTAATCGTTGGTCAGTTCCACATTAGTCTTGCTTTTCGCTCAATAGATGGCGCCACCAGTTTGTTTTAGATGCTTTTTTTTTCTTCAGGAAATTGAGAGTTGAACTTGTTGATTTATCACTTTTCTTCCAGCAGATATGAGTAAGGACTTTGCTTTTAACTCTACTTCCAGATCAAAACCGAACTGGATCACTCTAGGCCGTAACAAAATTGGTAAGGCTAGGGAGAGAAGGAAACATGCGGTTAGTTCCAATTTCTCCCACCAAACGAGAGGGGCGTCCCTTCACCACCAATTTTGGAATACCGATCACAGTGGATACATTATCATACATTTCATTGATCTTTGTAATTTTCGAATTAGTAAAAAATTCTTTTTTTCCCTCTGCATCTATTGAACAAATCTTAAAGCACCTTTACAAGCTTAAAATGGAGGTAAATGAGTAGGTTTTTGAATTTTGTTTCAATATAAAGGAACTGAGTTTATTACAACTTAGGTTTTTACTCTTCATTCTTTAACACTCTTAACACACATTTTTTATGTTAATTTGAAGATACATATGCACATACTCGTTTTTCTTTGGGTACAATTGTAAATGTGGGATGACGTTCTAAAATTTAAGCAATCGTACTTTATCAAAAATAAGCAGTGGGACTTTATATTGCTAATCTCAGCTTCTGTTCAAGCGATCTTAACAAAGCGACTTGTGAAACTTAAAATAGTTGTTCAGAAGATGGCTTTCCACATCATTTGATGTCGATTGCTTAAATAGAAACTTAGTTATTACAACTCGATTATCTTACTTCGCAATCATTTGACACACCTTTTTAACATTTCTTTTATTTATCACTTCTTTACGTCGCTCTGGTAATACAACAGATAAGTCCCTGGACTGCGATGCCTGAGGATATGGGTTTGATTCCCGGTAAGTCTTGGTTGTAATTGTTGATATTTATTGAAAGTGATTTATGAACGCAGCCTATGTAGGTAAGCAACTATATAAAAGTAAACCGATATTTTTTTTATAAATACGTTTACACAAAAGACAATGACAATAAAATTATTTTTAATGGAAAGAAACACAGTAAGAAAATATATAAAACTTATATTGCTTATATCTTTGCAACCCTACTATCTTTACTGTAAAAAAATTTACTTAAAATGAGTATTTAAATCTGCTCTTTTTTTAAAAGTATACAGACATTTAACAGATATTTTTATGTAAAAGTAAACAGATATTTTTTTCATAAATACGTTTACACAAAAGACAATGACAATAAAATTATTTGTAGTGGAAATAAACACTGTAAGAAAATATATAAAACTTATTTTGCTTATATCTTTGCAACCGTACTATCATCACTGTAAAAAAATTACTTAAAATGAGTATTTAAATCTGCTCTTTTTTTAAAAGTATACAGACATTTAACAGATATTTTTATGTAAAAGTAAACAGATATTTTTTTCATAAATACGTTTACACAATAGACAATGACAATAAAATTATTTGTAGTGGAAAGAAACACAGTAAGAAAAGATGTAAAACTTATATTGCTTATATCTTTGCAACCGTACTATCTTCACTGTAAAAAAAGATACTTTAAATGAGTATGTAAACCTGCTCTTTTTTTAAAGTATACAGATATTTAACAGATATTTTTTTTAAATATATGTACACAAAAAAGACAATGACAAAAAATTATTTGTAGCGGAACAAAACACAGTAAGAAAAGATGTAAAACTTATGTTGCTTATATCTTTGCAACCGTACTATCTCCACTGTAACAAAATATACTTAAATTGAGTATCTAAACCTCCCCTTTTTTTCAAAAGTACATTTGCATACTCATTGCAAATTACCGTACTGTTGGACCGCTTCAGTCTAATTATGTTAAATAACATTATTCAATGTTATAATTCATAGTTATTATACAGACCAGATTGGATCATTCATTAGTGGAAGTTCGATTAGTATTTCTGGTTTAAGACAATTAACTACTAAGTCTCTGGAACTGACTCATTATGAAGGAAGCATAAATCATCAATAGATATAATCATACTTATTTACAAGTTAAATTTATCCTTGATTATACGCTGTTGAAAATAGGAATACATAAGTTTCAAATTTGAAAAACACATGTACTCACAAATAAGAACAATGAACAAAAAGAGCAGCTCTCGTGCAAAAGAGCAGAGGAATTGAGCCCAGATCCTAAGGCACCGCATTCTAGTTCCTTATCCGTTAAGCTACTAGGGTTATAAACAGAAGACTTGTTTAAAAAATGTGTGCCAAAAGAATGGAAAGTAAGGTTATTGAGTTATAATAACTCAGTTTCCATTTAAGTAATCAACTTCAAATAATGTGGAAAACCATCTTCTGAATAAAAATGACCTTGGGAAAACTAGGAGTACCGCGTTACTTGAATATATTATTATTCTCATCTTCGTTGACCGGTGATGGACATGTCTCTCTCGACCATCATGTTAACAGCTCCGATCAGTTAGGACTCTGGGCAGTTAATGATCCTCCTCTTACCCAGAAAGTCTCCCTTTTGGGATCTTACACCCACGCCTCAAATTCCCACAAACCAATCAGGTACCATCGGCTATCTTGAAAGGTTGTAGGTGTCAATATTCTGATGACTGGTTAAAGCCCTACCTAATATTTAGAACCCCTTATGTTGAGCAGTCTACCTCGATGGGGTAGGAGGGCTGAGAAAAGTTGGTCCCGGTCCAGATGTTGCGTGCACCCACGCCTCAAATTCCAACAAACCAATCAGGTACCATGGCTATCTTAAAAGGTTGTAGGTGTCAATATTCTGATGACTGGTTAAAGCCCTACCTAATATTCAGATCCCCGATGTTGATCAGTCTGCCTCGATGGGGTAGGTGGGGCGGGGGGGGGGGGGGGGGCGCGGCGGTGAAAAGTTGGTCCCGGTCCAGATGTTGTGTATTTAGTTTCGTCATTTCTACACATTAGTGCCAATACACCCTCTGCAACACACACGCAAGACCTTTCACGCATCCCACTGCGGCTACGTCTCGGATACAGCTTGTCTGTTTGTTGAGTTCGTTTTTTCTAGAGATATATAAAAGGACGAAAACCAAGTGCACAGCCGAGTCCGTTCTGTATGTAAAAGATTTTGTAAACAATTTTATGTTGCCATTCCGTGTAAAGAAATACAACGGTTTTTTTAACACTGTGTAAGAGAAATACATATATAAATTTTCTTGAAAATGCAATACGATATCAAAATACAATATACGATATCTGCGAATTGACTAAATTGCCATAAAATACTTTTCAACAAAATACAAACGATTTCCTATCAGGGACTTCCTATATTAATACAAGCAAGCATAAGGAAATTGAAAAATGGGTTTTCGATGCATATAATTTTGTTTTATTTAAACAAACGCTTATTCCATATTTAAATAATTTTTGTATATAAGTAATAAACATTTAAAATAAATCTAAAAAACGTTTTAGTGATTCGACTCTAGCTCAAAGGACCACTTCAGACACGCTCACGGAACACAAGTGGTCCGCGAACCACGGTTTGGGAACCACTACTATTAAGATTCAATCCCAAGTCCCAACGAAATGCCCAAAGTAAAATGTTTTCCATCGCAAATCTCCGCACCAGTGAATACGACATTCCTGTCGGAATTTTGATCTAATTCACTTAGCAGCATTTTCTTCGGGACTCTCAAAACATCAAGAGCGCCATCTATATTCCATTTGCTACTTATTCTTTATTAAATACGCGACATTTGAATTCTCTGAAATTCCTTGCAGATTTTCAAAGTCCCAAGTGTCTGAAAGACAAACTTATTTCCCGATAAAAGGTAAGTTAATTATTTCGTTACTTGTGTTAACAAACTATTTCTAGGTAGTTATTTAATACATTTTCGGGAATGCTATATAATTTACACGTTTATCAGAAGAAAATGTGTTCGAATTTTAGTTATTTTCAGCACTATATTTTAAAAAGTTATTTTAATGTTTAAAACATCTTTTGTATTTATAATGCAAAAATACTTTTATTTGTGTTTAATATTAATAACTTACAAATGATATTACTATTTTTTTTTAAGTATTAATAACATAAATTATTTATTTAGAAGTATACAATGCTGTAAAAAAATTGAAAATAGTGTTTTATTATACGCCTAAAATGTTTAATTAAAATTAAACATTAGTGTATTTATATTTATGGAGACTAGATGTTTTTTTACTGTACTGTATTTATTATTCGAGAAACATAAAACATTTTAAATACTTTCAATACGTGTTTAACTTAAAGTATTTTCAATGACTGAGCGATCAGTTGCAGGAACTGTGCTATAAGTAAACAAAAATACTTAACTGTATGAAAAGCATTTTGCTATAATAAATGGTAGAAATTAATTAAATAAATTTTTCTGTAATTTTCATTATGTTTAATATTAAAATTTCGTATAATTAGTCGATAATGTTAGAATAATATTCTATTTAAAAAAAATAAGAGACAGCGCCCCCCCCCCCAATTATCAATATATTTTTTTAAATAAAAGTTTAAAATTTAAGGATATATTTATACTCTTATTTGACTGTAGAGAAACAACTTTTAACTACAGCTGAACTATTTTTTAATCTGGAGTGTGTTTGATTTAAATTTAGTATTTATCTTAAATACTAAATTTAATTCAAGTAATTTAATTTCCACTGTCAAAAATAGTAATTCAAAAATAAATAAAATATACTTATTGTTTAATACATTCGATGCTTATCATGGCTCCGAATAAAAAAGTTTCAATTTTGAAAAAGGCATCACTTAAAAATTAGTACAATTGTAAAAATGAATAAAAAGAGTAGTTGCTTGCCTCCATAAATCTCTTTCAATAAATATCAACAATTACAACTAAGACTTACCTGGAACCGAACCCAGATCCTTAGGCACCGCAGTCTCGTGCCATATCCGTTGTACTTACTACCAGGGAGACGTAAAGAAGTTTTAAACAGAAGAAATGTTAAAAGAAGTGTGCCAAAAGAATGGGAAGTAAGATAATTGAGTTGTAATAACTCAGTTTCTATTTAAGCAATCGACATCAAATAATGTGGAAAACCACCTTCTGGACAGCATTTTAAATTTGTCAGATCGCTTTGTTAATATGGCTTGAACAGAATATGTGATTAGAAATATTAAGTCAAACTGCTCATATTTTGAGAAAGTACGATTACTTTAATTTGAGTACGTCATCGCTCATTTGCGATGCAATTGTACTGAAAGAAAAACGAGTAGGTTCGGGTACTCATTTTTAAGTAATTTTTTTTACAGTGTACATTGCGATAATGATACACCATTATTAAATCGAAATTTTTTGAAATGTCTCAACATTTCAGTTCCACTGTGTGTGTATTTAAAGTTTGTATTTTCTCATACTAAATATATTTAAAGGCGAAAATCTCGAGTAGGTTCAGGTACTAATTTTTAAGTATTTTTTTTACAGCGTACATACGATAATGGTACACCAGTATTAAATCGATTTTTTTTTAATTTCTCAAAAATTTAGTTCCACTGTGTATGTGTTTAAAGTTTGTATTTTCTCATACTAAATATTTTTAAAGGCGAAAATCTCGAGTAGGTTCAGGTACTTATTTTCAAGTATTTTTTTACAGTGTACATTTCGAAAATGATACACCATTATTACTTTGAATTTTTTTTAAATGTCTCAAAATTTTAGTTCCACAGTGTATGTATTTAAAGTTTGTGTTTTCTCATACTGAATATTTTTAAAGACGAAAATCTCGAGTAGGTTCAGGTACTTATTTTCAAGTATTTTTTTTACAGTGTACATTGCGATAATGATACACCATTATTAAATCGAATATTTTTTTAATGTCTCAAAAATTTAGTTCCACTGTGTATGTATTTAAAGTTTGTATTTTCTCATACTTAATATTTTTAAAGGCGAAAATCTCGAGTAGGTTCAGGTACTTATTTTCAAGTATTTTTTTACAGTGTACATTGCGATAATGATACACCATTATTAAATCGAATTTTTTTTTAATGTCTCAAAAATTTAGTTCCACTGTGTATGTATTTAAAGTTTGTATTTTCTCATACTTAATATTTTTAAAGGCGAAAATCTCGAGTAGGTTCAGGTACTTATTTTCAAGTATTTTTTTACAGTGTACATTGCCATTATTAAATCGAAATTTTTTTAAATGTCCCAAAAATTTTAGTTCCGCTGTGTATGTATTTAAAATTTGTATTTTTTCATACTTAATATTTTTAAAGGCGAAAATCTCGAGACAAGTCATGAATCCTGTTACGATTCATGCAAAAGTGTGGAAAGAAATCCAGAATACAAGTTTGGGAACGAAAATGCATCCGACTCTTGGAAACACGGAAAAGGAGGTGGATTATTGGCCATTTAGTAAGGCATTTGAATTTAAATATTGAATAATTTGTTTAAATGCCTCATATGCATCAGGCCTCAATACATTTATTAGCCTAGATATCACATGTAAACATATTTTGCTAAGTATAAAAGTTACTATTTCAGAACATTTAAAAATAATGTTCCAATTCCAATATTTTTTTAAAGAATTTTCTATTTTGATTTATTTAAAAGAGTGTCGTTTGACCCTGTATTACTTTTTTTTAAAATGAATATCCCTATTTTAATTTTAATAAATGAATCTCCCTGATTGAACACTTTTGAAATTTCTGTGTTTTGAGTGGATCATTTGTTAAAACTGCATGTAAAGAAAACATGTAGTAACGAAAACATGTAGTAACGAAAACATGTAGTAACGGAAACAAGTAATAACGAAACCATGTATAGTAACGAAAACATTTAGTAACAAAAACATGTAGTAACGAAAACATTTAGTAACGAAAACATATAGTAACGAAAACAAGTAATAACGAAAACATGTAGTAATGAAAACATGTATAGAACGAAAACATGTAGTAACGAAAACAAATAATAACGAAAACATGTAGTAACGAAAACATTTAGTAACGAAAACATGTAGTAACGAAACCTGTAGTAACGAAAACATGTAATAAAGAAAACAAGTAATAACGAAAACATGAAGTAACGAAAAGATGTATAGTAACGAAAACATTTAGTAACGAAAACATGTAGTAACGAAAACAAATAATAACGAAAACATGTAGTATCGAAAACATTTAGTAACGAAAACATGTAGTAACGAATACATTTAGTACCGAAAACATGTAGTAACGAAAACATGTAGTAACGAAAACAAGTAATAACGAAAACATGTAGTAACGAAAACATTTAATAACGAAAACATTAATAACGAACTTTCTGTTAACAAACGAATCCAACAAACATGACACCTTCTCAAGACCTGATTTTAAAGACATTACTCTTAAAAACTATTCCATTTCATCAATCGATAAATAAACTTTTAGAACAAAATTAAGCCTAATATTTCCTACTTCATGCATTTTAGGGATACACTGTTAAAATTAGATACCCAAAAATAAGTAACATTTACTCATATTTGAGTACATTCGATGCTTAACATTGCTCCAAATGCATGAGTTTCACTTTTGAGTTTTTTTTTGCATGAGTTTCACATTTGAGTTTTTTTTGCATGAGTTTTACAACGAATAAAAAGAGCAGATGCTAGCCTACATAGGCTGCCTTTTAAATCACTTTCAATAAATATCGAGAATTGCAACTGAGACTTACCGGGAATCGAATCGAGAACCTCAGGCACCGCAATCCAGAATATTATCCGTTAAGCTAACAGGGCGACTTGAAGACTTATCGGGACGAATAAGTTATGAATACCAGAAATCTTAAAAAGGTGTGCCAAATAAATAGGAAATATGATAATTGAGTTGGAATAACTGAGTTTCCATTTAAGCAATCGACTTCAAATCATGTGGAAAACCATCTACTGAATAACAATTTTAAGTTTGTAAAGTCGCTTTTTTTTAAGATGGCTTGAACAGAAGCTGAGATTAGAAATATTAAATGACATTGCTCATTTTTGAGAAAGTTAATTTACTTAAATTTGAGTACGTTATCGCACATTTACGATGGAAATGTACTCAAAGAAAATGAGTAGGTTCAGGTACTCACATTTAAGTATCTGTTTTTCATGCCACTTCTTCTCTTGATCCGATTTTAAAGACGTTATTCGTTAAAACTATTCAATTTCATCATTCGATATTAAAATTTTAGAACAAAAATAGGCAAATTTTTTTTCTTCTTGCGTTTTAGTGTTATGCATGGATATGAGTCGCACTTAAAGCCGTTTTTAGGGTTTGATGGTAAGTCCAAGTACAAAAATGTAAATGAATTTTTTTTAGGAAATTTTGTCTGTTAAATTTTTGCAATTGAAAGGTGTGTTCTAAAATTCAAATTAATGAGCTATTTACGTAAAATTAATTTTCAACGCCATTATTCCAAGGCGCGCATAATCATAGTGGTCCCCTTTGTTTGACAACTAATGACTTTCTATATTGACAATTACGTATTTCACCAGTACCCATACACAAAAGCAAATTCACGGTTTAGTTAAAATTTATTTCGAAGGAGTTACGGGCGGGAGAAATTTAATAAAACCAGTTACTATTAAAAATTTAAAACATAAAAACATTTTATGAAGTTTACGAAATTAATAATGCATATCGTTGACGTAATCAAATAATTAATTAATTTAATAATTAAAAATATAATATTATATAACAATATAATAATTATTATAATAATTAACTCTCACATAATATAATGAATATTTCTGAAAAGAAAATTGTTTACATTTATTTCGTGAGGGGTCCGGATCATGTTAACATGAACTCCCCCCCCCCCCCCCTTCTCCCCCTTTCCTTCTCTGTGAGAGTGACTCTTGAACGTTCATTTTTATTTACTAATTAAGAAGCATTTTCCTTCTCTGTGGGAGTGACTCTTGAATTTTCATTGTTATTTACTAATTAAGAAGCATTATTCTTCTCTGTGAGAGTGACTCTTGAACGTTCATTGTTATTTACAAATTAAGAAGCACTTTACTTCTCTGTGGGTGTGAATCTTAAATTTTCATTATTGTTTACAAATTAAGAAGCACTTTCCTTCTCTGTGGGAGTGACTCTTGAATTTTCATTGTTATTTACTAATTAAGAAGCACTTTTCTTCTCTGTGAGAGTGACTCTTGAACGTTCATTGTTATATACAAATTAAAAAGCCCTTTCCTTCTCTGTTTGAGTCACTCTTGAATTTTCAACGTTATTTACAAATTAAGAAGCACCTTCCTTCTCTGTGGGAGTGACTCTTGAATTTTTATTGTTATTTACTAATTAAGAAGCATTTTCCTTCTCTGTGAGAGTGACTCTGGGACGTTCATTGTTATTTACAAATTAAGAAGCACTTTCCTTCTCTGTGAGAGTGACTCTTGAACGTTCATTGTTATTTACTAATTAAGAAGCACTTTCCTTCTCTGTGAGAGTGACTCTTGAATGTTCATTGTTATTTACTAATTAAGAAGAACTTTAATTCTCTGTGAGAGTGACTCTTGAATGTTCATTGTTATTTACTAATTAAGAAGCACTTTCCTTCTCTGTGAGAGTCACTCTTGAATTTTCATTGCTATTACAAATTAAGAAGCCCTTTCCTTCTATGTGAGAGTGACTCTTGAATTTTCATTGTTATTTACAAATTAAGAAGCACTTTCCTTCTCTGTGGGAGTGACTCTTGAATTTTCATTGTTATTTACTAATTAAGAAGCATTTTTCTTCTCTGTGAGAGTAACTCTTGAACGTTCATTGTTATTTACAAATTAAGAAGCACTTTCCTTCTCTGTTTGAGTCACTCTTGAATTTTTAACGTTATTTACAAATTAAGAAGCACCTTCCTTCTCTGTGGGAGTGACTCTTGAATTTTCATTGTTATTTACAAATTAAGAAGCACTTTCTTTCTCTGTGGGAGTGACTCTTGAATTTTCATTGTTATTTACAAATTAAGAAGCACTTTCCTTCTCTGTGGGAGTGACTCTTGAATTTTCATTGTTATTTACAAATTAAGAAGCCCTTTCCTTCTCTGTTTGAGTCACTCTTGAATTTTCAACGTTATTTACAAATTAAGAAGCACCTTCCTAAAAGCTTGCTAAATATCACAGAAACTATTTTGCTAGAGTTGTGTTAAAAATTCCCTGCAGAAGTCGTAAAAGTTTCAATTTGTGTAGCTTTAAAGCATTTCTCGTTTCAATTTGTGTAGCTTTAAAGCATTTCTCGGGGAAATGGGTTATTGCGTTAAACGTGTTTCGATAATGCTTTCATTTAGAAAATTAGATTATAAATGTATACATTGTTATAAAAACACTTTTTTTTTCAGTTAACTTTGTAATATCGTTGCTGATCGCCATATTCTTGTTCGGACTTCTCGGCTGGTGCCTCTTCTTGATATTCGAGAAACAGTTCAAGTGAGTGTCCTATTTGTACATTTTTGCACAAACAACGCAATGTAATAAATTCAAAACTATTGCATATTATGTATATCAGCTATTCAAAACTACAGGATTATTATTTATAAATACAAAATAGTTTTAAGACTGTAAAATCTTAAAATTTTCTGAAATTGTTCGTATTTTCCCCCAGTCTTCATGTTGGATTACTTCAGCCATATCCAAAACATGTCCTGCACAGAGTGAAGCAGACGAAAGCTTCGTTAAGGATTCAATACCGAATTCCGGGTAAGCCATTCAATTATGTAAGTTCGCATTTACTATATTATTATTTAGCCTACCTATTATTTAGCAGAACTGCAAATTAAATTTTGTTTTTGAGTTCTATGAAATTGGAAAGTACTGGTTTATTTTGTAAATTTATGGGCTATGTACATATGCCAGCTAGACCTGCTCTTTCTTGCGTCTTTGGTAAGCTAATTATCATACTGTCCGACCCCCCCGAAGGAATACAGTGTGATAACTATAAAAAAATGTGTTTAAAATTGAGTACATTTACGTACTTGTTTTTCTTTGAGTATAATCGCATTGTAAATAGGCGATGACGTACTCAAATGCAAGTAATCGTGCATTCGCAAAAATGAACAGTATGGTTTAATATTGTTAATATCAGCTTCTGCTCAAGACATCTTAACAAAGCGATCTGGCAAACTTAAAATATATTTTTTAGAAGATGGTTTTCCACATTATTTGAGGTCGATTGCTTAAATGGAAACTGAGTTATTTCAACTCAATTATCTTACTTCCCATTCTTTTGCAACGGCTTTTTAATAATACTTCTGTTTATAACTTCTTCATATCGCTGTGGTGGTACAACGGATATGACCGTGGACTGAGGTGCGGACGACATCAGGTAGACGTATTGGGTTCGATTCCTTGTAAGTCCTGCTTGTAATTGATTTATGAAGGCAGCCTATCTAGGCAAGCAACTGCTCTTTTTACTCATTTTTGTGTACATGTCGTTTTCAAAAATTAAACCTATGTTTTCGGAGCTATGATACGCATCGAATGCATTAAAAAATGAGTACATTTTACTTATTTTTAAATACCTATTTTTAAAAGTGCTGGAAAATCCCCGCGGATAAGATGCCTTGCCGTCGACTCAATTGTTTGACGTCAATCTCGTTCCTCATTCAGTCTACAGCACAATGGTTGATGATTTATTCCCATTTACTGGTTTCCTCTGGCGTTATGGGACTTTTTAATAGAAACATTTTATCTTGACCAAGTTTTTGACGATGTACCCACTGCCCATTCTGATTTTAAGGCGCATTCAAGTTAAAAATGCGTATACACTGTTACAAATTTTAGTTCAACATTGCACCATATCTTAGCGCTCAGCAGCAACTTTCACATTGTTATGGTGCAATCTAGGTTGAAGCAAAAATCCTTGATCGAGAATTTCCTAAACTGCAACCGAAATATTTTCTTACACTCTACATCAACAAACCCACAGGCAGGAGTAATGTGGACCGGTTGCTCAATGGGTAAAGGCGTTCATCTGGTAATAAGAGGATTACTATTAAAATACAAATACAACGTTAAATTAAGCATTAAAATCCGGACAAGTTTCGGGAGGTACATCACCCTTCATCAGCGGAAAATGTAAAGTACGTGTAATAAAATATAAATAAACCCAGAAAATTAAAGTGTTGCAAAAGAATAAAAAAAAACACACACACACACACACACACACACACACACACACACACACACACACACACACACACACACACACACACACACACACACACACACACACACACACACACACACACACACACACACACACACACACACACACACACACACACACACACACACACACACACACACACACACACACACACACACACACACACACACACACACACACACACACACACACACACACACACACACACACACACACACACACACACACACACACACACACACACACACACACACACACACACACACACACACACACACACACACACACACACACACACACACACACACACACACACACACACACACACACACACACACACACACACACACACACACACACACACACACACACACACACACACACACACACACACACACACACACACACACACACACACACACACACACACACACACACACACACACACACACACACACACACACACACACACACACACACACACACACACACACACACACACACACACACACACACACACACACACACACACACACACACACACACACACACACACACACACACACACACACACACACACACACACACACACACACACACACACACACACACACACACACACACACACACACACACACACACACACACACACACACACACACACACACACACACACACACACACACACACACACACACACACACACACACACACACACACACACACACACACACACACACACACACACACACACACACACACACACACACACACACACACACACACACACACACACACACACACACACACACACACACACACACACACACACACACACACACACACACACACACACACACACACACACACACACACACACACACACACACACACACACACACACACACACACACACACACACACACACACACACACACACACACACACACACACACACACACACACACACACACACACACACACACACACACACACACACACACACACACACACACACACACACACACACACACACACACACACACACACACACACACACACACACACACACACACACACACACACACACACACACACACACACACACACACACCTTTTGTAGAATGTACAATCAAATCAGATATTAAACTCCAGAGATATGCAAATAATTAATGGAACATTTTCATCGCTATATCATAAGTTTGATTTTTGAAAAAGACATGTGCTCAAAAGTAAGCACAGTGAATAAAAAAAGAGCAGATGCTGAAATACCTGGGCTGTCTTCATAAATCCCTTTCAATAAATTTTAACAATTACAACCAGCTCTTACCGGTAATCGAACTCAATCCGTCTACCCGATGCTTTCCGCACTGAAGTCCAGAGCCTCATCAGTTGTACCACCAGAGAGCGACGTGAAGAAGTTATAAACAGAAGTAATGTTAAAAAAGATTGAAAAAAAAGTAGTTAGTAAGATAATTGTGTCGAAATAACTCAGTTTCTATTTAAGCAATCAACGTAAAAAAATGTGGAAAACCATCTCCTGAACATATATTTTAAATCTTCCAGATCGCTTTGCTAAGACGGCTTGAACAGAAGCTGATATCAGCAATATTAAACCAAACTGATAATTTTTGCAAAAAATACGATTACTTAAATTTCAGTAGTCATCGCTCATGTACGATGCAATTGTACTCAAAGAAAAACGAGTACGTCCATGTACTCATTTTTAAGCAAATTTTTTTGACAGCGTAGAACATAACTTTTATATTACTGCCGCGTGGTTAAATTTTAGAAAGCATGGAAATTACGTTGCATATGTAGTGTGCTATTAGTAATTGTATTAACGTATGTATAATATTTTTTGATAAATCATATTACTGATTTAATTTACTTTTTCTTCTCAGGGTCTTACCTGACGTCATTTTTCCTTGGATGTTTTTGCATGTGAAGCAGAATCCTGCAAGACGAGAATCCAGCTGCTTTATTTATAGATTTTGATTTCTCGTAAATGTACATCTATATTTAAACATTATTGTATGCCTTATCCATTATTGTATGTCATGAATGTATCAGTAAAAAATTATGTTGTTAAATTGAAATTGTAAAATAAACTTTTCGCTTTAATTTATGAGTTTTCTCTCTCACCATATCTTCATGTTAAAACAAAGTACGAATTAAATTCTTAAATTTGGCATTTAACATATTTTAATACTTTTAACAATGTATAAATTACTTTCCAACTTGTTTAAATAAATTGGGTTTACTTTTGTAATTTATTGACATATTAAAAAATAAAACTGCGGTGAATTTAATGCGAATTGCCGAGATGGAAAAGAATTTGTGGTTTCAAATGATTTAGAGCAAAATAATTTTTTTCTAGCTAATTTTTTTCAGCTGATCTAAAACCCAACGTTATATTTGATAGATACACTATCAAAAATTTCCGAGTAAGATTACAACTGGTAAAATCAATGCCTACTGCCTATGCTGTATTTTTACAGTTTGCTGTAAAATAATTTTGATGTACTTTTTAATCACACGTGCTGTATTTTAACAATTTGTAGTAAACTATATTTGCTGAAGTTTTTCATTATGTGTGCTGTAATTTTACAGTAACTGAAAAATAGTTTTGTGTTGTACTTTTTTATTGCACGGGCTGTATTTTTACAGTTTGCAGTAAACTAATTTTACTGTAGTTTTTCATCACGTGTGCTGTAATTTTAAAGTCGTTGTAAAAAAAAAATATGTACTTTTTAATCGCACGTGCTGTATTTTTACAGTTTGCAGTAAACAATATTTGCTGTAGTTTTCCATCATGTCTGTTGTATTTTTACAGTTTGTTATAATTTTTTTTTGCTGTAGTGTTTCCTTGCTTGTGCAATGTATTTACAGTAGCTGTAAAAATATTCCTTTCATTTCTCTTTACCGGTTGCTGCAAAGCAACCGGTAAAGAGAACGGGTGACATTACTGAACATTTTCTTCTTTATAGCACATTAAAATTATAGCAAGAGTCGAAAAAAAATTAAATGTTTTTTTTTGCAGTTACTGTAAAAATTAGCGGGTTCTTTACTTTATGTGAAAGAAATAAAAATTACAAGGTAACACAATTCTGATCATATTCAAGGAACAGACAAACAATAATAGTTCATTTATGAAAAGATTTATTTAAAAAAGGCATTTAAACAGAGAAAATTATAAATACAAAATTTAATATGAGAAAAAACGTTATGTATAATTATGAATGTAAAAACACTAACAAATCATTTTAGTTCAAATTTATGTCATATACATACCATTAATAGAAACTTAAAGTTTTTTTTAATTTTTTTATTCTGATCATAGGACAAATCAATCGGATCAGGATCTATGAGAAATGTTCAATAAAATATCTTTGCTGGTTTAATAACGAAATAAGAAAATTTATATCAGCCACTTCAGAATTTTTTTTGAAATTGAATCTTTTCCCGGTGACAGTCAGGATAAGAAAGGAAACGTTTCCGTTGAGGAATTATAATGCGAAACACATTTTATTCAAACAACTGAGCGCTATGAAACTGGTAGTTATATAGTTAAACTTCCAACAAAAGAAAACTGTAGGGCCGTTTTAGGGAATTCCAGAGATGTCGCAGAAAAACGTATACCTCAGCTATGGTGAAAATTAGGCAACAATTCAAATATGGCTACTCCATATGATGGATTCGTTCGATTTCATCGATTCGTTCGATGTTTTCTATTTTATCCATTTATTCGATTTCATCAGTTTATTCAATCCATCGATTTGTTCGTATTTTTCGATTTCATCGATTTATTCGATGTCATTCGATTTCATCGACGTTCGATTTCATCGATTTTGTCGATACATTCGATTTTATCGATACAATCGGTTTGTTCGATTTCATCGGTTTGTTCGATTTCATCGGTTTGTTCGATTTCATCGGTTTGTTCGATTTCATCGATTTGTTCGATTTCATCGTTTTGTTCGATTTCATGAATGGATGTTATATGATGCAACTGTTTTTTAACCGACTAAACAGCGCGCCCACAAAAGCTCCAAAATAAAACAGCCAGAAATTTTAAATTAAAACTGTCAAATCGCGCGTCAAGTCGAGAGGTTATCAATTCGACCGTTATGTATTTATTTTTTTTGCTACAATTTTCTAAATGAAATGTTTCGTATATAAGTTGTATTGCTTAGGATGAGGTGGAAGTGGATTTTCGAGATGGTAAAATAATTTTGGAAAGGGTGGGGGTCTATACAGAGGTGTTAAAAAATCTACTGCATTGTTATGGACGGGGAGATAGGGAATTGGTGATTAAGTATATATATATATATATATATATATATATATATATATATATATATATATATATATATATATATATATATATATATATATATATATATATATATATATATATATATATATATATATATATATATATATATATATATATATATATATATATATATATATATATATATATATATATATATATATATATATATATATATATATATATGAGAGAAAATTTATTCTATGTGATGGATTCGTTCGATTTCTCCGATTTCATCGATTCGTTCGATTTCATAGATTATTTCGGTTTAACGATTAGTTCGATTTCATCGTTGCTTGATTTAATCAATGTTCGATTTTATTGTAGTTCGATTTCATCCATTTTGTCGATATAATCGATTTTGTCGATACAATCGATTTTGTCGATATAATTGATTTTATCGATCAAATCGATTGTATCGATAAAATTGAACAAATCGATGAAATCAAACAAACCGATGAAATCTATAAAAACGAACAAATCGATTAAATCGTTTGAATCGACAAAATCCATCAAATCGAATATATCAATGAATTCACACAAATCCATCAAATCGAACGAATTGATAATCGAACAAATCGATGATATCGAAAGAATTCATTCAATAAATCTAATCTAATGAACTAAAGAAATTTAATAAATCAAACGACTTGATCAAAACGAACAACTTGATCAAAACGAACAACTTGATCAAATCGAAGGATTCGAATCAGTTGGACGGAATGAACCCTATAAAAATAGAATTGAATATTTCTTTCCACAGTAAGGATCTGATGTCGTTTGTTTGTCAGTGTATTAGGATTCTATGGTCAATGTTCCACTTAAGAATTTCACAGCTACTAAACATGGCTCAGTCTAGGTGGTATTGACTGAGCGTACTACGTTTACACATTTATGATTATTTCCAAATCACAAGTCAATCGCAAATGTTTTTTCATTCATAAATTTTGAAAGGAAGTCACGTGTCTTGAGCCATCCGGTCTGAGATGTTTACATCACGATTATGAGGTCATACTCTCTCTACTACAGTCCATTCATGCTCGAAGGCTCTCGCTGATGATGAATGGAAGAACCATACAGTGGCTTCTGATGTAGTATGCAATGACTTCTACGTCGATAACGTTCTTTCAGGCGCAGAAACTCTAAAACAAGCTAAAAGACGACAATCTGATCTAATTTAACTCCTGCTAAAGGGAGGCATGAAGATTCACAAATTGATGTCCAACCATCCAGAATTACTGCAAGGTGACGTAAACTCTGAATATCCATTTGAGTCACAAGTTGCTGCAAGACTTTGGGCATGTCTTAGTAATAAAATGAAGTCTATTTCACCGTTAAAGTAGCTGTAAATGTTCCAGAAAATTACAGCAAACAAGAAGTGTTATCAACGATTGCAAGGCAATTTGATCCCCTGGGTCTAATCCAACCAATCATTCCCAAGGCAAAGATATTTCTTCAAAGACTTTGGGTGCTTTTACTCTACTGGGCAGACCCTATTCCAACAAAAGAGCTTAATGAGTGGTGGAGCTTTCTGACTCAACTGCCTGTTGTGAACTAAGTGCAAATCTTAGAGTGCAAATTCCCAGATGTGTTATCCTGCCCAATGCCCTTTCAATCCAACTCCATGGATACGCCAATGCATCCCAGAAGACCTTTAGTTCTGCAACCTACTTGAAATCCACTGATGAGCAGGGTCAAGTAAAGATTAGACTTAAGATAAAAACTCGTCTTATAGAACATTGCATTAAGAATATTAAAATACAAATACAACTTTAAAATACGCAAAAAAAATCCGTAGTCTGTGTGTAATAAAATATAAATAAACCCAGAAATTTAAAGTGTTGCCAAAGAACAAAAAACTAAAATGCTATTTCAATCGGTTGGAGTTAACTATTGTGTGCCATACTGGTCAATACTGGGCCCGCAAACGTTTCATTGACAATCGAATCAATATTGCTAAAAATATGAAACGCATCCAGGAAGTCAAGTTCAACTGGAGATTTAGTTTTGCAAATTAAATGTGAGTTAGAAAAATTAAATATGTGACCATGATCTCAAGAGTGCTTGGCAATGGGGGACTTCTTTATTTCTGGTTTAACAGTATGTGCTTGGTGCTCCTTTGTTCGAAAGCTTATTGCTCTCTTTGTTTCGCCAATATATGACATCCCGCATTGACATGAAATACTGTATATGCCCCATTAATTAAGATCGTCAATAAGATACAAACATGTCCGGATTATACGGATTTTTATTGCGTATTTTAACGTTGTATTTGTATTTTAATAAAGACTAGACTTCTTTGCAGCAAATCAAAGGTGGCTCCCATTAAATCCCTGACTATTCCTCGCTTGGAGTTATCAGCCGCTCTCCTTTTGAATCGACTTACCTCAACAGTTGTACCCATCCTACAGTTGCCCTTGGATCGCATCTATCTATGGGCATACATAATCATTACTTTTGCCTGGATTAAAAACCCTCTTGAGAAATTAAGAACATTTGTGTCCACCAGAGTAAAGCAAATTAAATCCGTGGACAAAAACTATGAATGAAAACATGTGTCTTCAAGGGATAACCCAGCGGACATGATCTCTCGTTAACTTGACGTCGGACCTCTCATCACCAACGAGCTGTGGTGGGAAGTGCCAGTTACATAGTAGCACGACCACCTGCATGAACCTTCAATTGCATTGAACGATATTAATAATAAAATTTATTTCAGTAAACTAAAAGGATCTCCTTAAACAACCTTAGTTGTAACTATAAATGATTTTATGTCAAATTTTCTTAACTTAAGTAATAACCAGCGAAAATTAATTAATGTTTTTGAGTATGTTCTTAGATTCATTAATAATTGTAAGTGTAAGAAAAGGAAAGGTGGATCGCTTTGATGAAATCAATGTTAGCGAGTTACGATTGTTGTCTATGGTTAAAAAAAGAATGTCTAAGTGCAAACTTTCAGTTATTAAGTTCAGGAAAACCAGTAACGACTTCCAGTAAATAAAAGTTCTTAGTACCTTTTCTTTATAAAGGTTCAAATGTCATTAGAGTTGGAGGTCGCCTTTCGAATTTTGAATTATCCTTTGATGCACAGCTTCCAATTCCTCTTCCTAAAAATCATAGAATTTCTAGGCTAATTTTTTTAGATTTACATGTGCAAACACTATTACAATTGTCTATACAAATATTTTGGTTTATTCATGGCAGAGACCTTGCTAGGAGTATTGTTCATGGATGTGTGATTTGTACAAAATATTATCCACGATTTTTAGTACAAAAAATGGGGGGGGGGAGATCTGGCCAATCGAACGTTGTACTCAAACATTCCCCTTTCTTAATACTGGATCGGACTATGCAGGTACGTTTTACATTAAAACTAAAAACCAACGAAAGGGGGTCACTACAAAAGATATTCATTGCTATATTTGTATGTCTAGCAACACGTGGTGTTCATTTTGAAATTGTGTCGGATTTGACATCCGATTTATTCGTTGCATCATTGAAGAAAAGATTTATGTTTCGAAGAGGCAGATGCTCTAATCTCTTTATCGACTACGCTAAAACGTATGTAGGGGCGAACAATGAGTTAAACCGCTTGCACAATTTGGTAAGTTGCCCATATGAAACTTTGGCAGATTTTCTTAGTTCTGAGAGAATTCATTGGAAATTTATTTCACCCAAGTCTCTCAATTTTGGCGGTTTTTGGGAAGGTGGAGTCAAATCATTTAAATCCCTTTAAAATGAGCTATAGGGAATTTAATTTTGACTTATGGCATCACTAGGCCATTTTGTTACTTTTATTTTATAATATTAATAATTTATAAGTTTAATTAGCTAAAAAAGTAATTAAATACTAAAAGCCAAAATTCTCATCATCAGGCAATTAACACCCAAATTTGAAGTCCTTCCACTTCCCAGTCGCCAAAGCAAATTATGTTTTAGTGCGGCTCAATAAAAGTTAAAATTATCAGTAAATAATACGTTCTACAAAATAAAAAATATATACCGTCTGAAAGATAAAAATTCTCTTTATTCGATAAATAAATTTACATTTCACTTGGACAGTTATTAATGAAGATATAAGCATTTCAAATAATTAACATTATTGAATATTTTCCCCTATCGCTTCTTCACGGGTGAAATATAAAACCGTAATTTCCTAGCAACCATTATTTCCCAAGTGCTTGCTAAGTTAGATAAAGTGGGGACGTCACAAGTACAACAGGTTGAAAGAAGGGGGGTTTGGGGGTGGGGGAATATCTCGTAGTAGTTGACAGTGAACGTGTTAATTTAATCCTAATTTTTAATACAGCGCTTAAGAATAATTATTCCTTGAACTACCGGATTAAAATAATGACATGGGAAAACAATTAGTAATTTTTGAAAAGTTTAAATGGCAATTGGTCTGACATTCTCCAAAAGATGGGTTGAAAAAAAAGGACTGGTATACCTCCAAAAAAACTTTATAAACATGTAAAAAACCACTGACTCCCTCCTTAAAAAATCTTTTTAAATTATGGCTAAAAAAGTTGTGATATAAAAAAAACAATAAGCCAATTGCACTAGGGGGATCAATCCTGCGCACCCTCTCGCTAGCCTTCTCCCGTAAAATAGCTGCGCTTTCTTTTCTTAGCTTGGTTAAAATTTTATACACACATATATTTTCAACCGAGCTAAGAAAAGAGAGCGCAGCTGTTTTCCGGGAGAGAGCTAGCGAATGGGCGTGCAGGGTTGATCCTCCTATTACAATTGGCTTATTGTTTTTTTTATATCACAACTATTTTAGCCATAATTTCAAAGATGTTTTTAAGGGGGTTGGGGCCTTAGCGTGTTTTACTTTTCTAAAGTTTTTTTGAGGGGGAGGGGGTGGAGAGGGAATATTATTGATAAATACGGAGTTGAATTCTTTACAAAGAATCGTTCTCTTCTATTCACGTCCGAACAAAATGGAAGTGAATATTTCGTATGCTTAACTACTACATTAACTAAAACTCTATTTAAAAATTCGGAAGCTCTTTGTTACTAAAATAAAGGTTGATTCACGCGAAAACTTAATTTGTTTATTGCAACTTCACAGATTCTCATTTGATTCCGATAAAAGGTAAACAATTTTATGTTGCTTTGATCTCGCCAACTATAGCAACAGATGCCCTTGACTCGGCGCCTTTCTAGTGTAGTCCGAATACTTAAGTCTGAATACCTAATGTCATTCAATTGTCTGTTGAATTCTAATACATTCTTCGATGTTCTATGAGAAATAAACATGATTTGTTCAATTGAAGCATCTTGCCCAACTAGCTACATTTGATTACTTTAAATCAAAACGAAGATTTTCAATTGAAAGCAATATAGTGCATTAAGCTTATTTCCCTATTCTTTTAGATCTTTATTGCATTTTGTCTGGGACTGTTGTCAGCAACATTAAAGTGATGGCTTGAATGCTGCGAGATTCCGTAAACAATTTAACTTCGAATTTGAAAGCGACTTACTTTTAAAACATTTTATGTCAACTAAAATTATACATTTCCTTTATGATAATTTTCTACACTGTTAAAAATAAGTACTAAAAAAAAAGTGAAATGTACCCATTTTTGAGTACATTCGATGTTAATCAAGGCTCCGAATACATAAGTTTCAATTTTGAAAAAGACATGTACTCAAAAATGAAGGTAAATGGGTAAAAATGAATAAAAATTGCAGATTTCTAGCCTACATAGGCTGGTCTTCATAAAATCACTTTCAATAAATATCGACAATTACAACCAAGACTTACCGGGAATCGAACCTCGATCATCAGGCACCGCAGTTAGCAGCTACATCCATTAATCTACCAGGGCGATATGAAGAAGTTACTAAACAGAAGGAATGTTAAAGAGGTGTGTCAAAAGAATGAGAAGTAAGATAATTGAGTTGTAATAACTCAGTTTCTATTTCAGCTATCGAAATCAAAGTTTATTACAACTCAATATTTAATAATAGAGCATAAATAATTTAATTCAACAATTGCTTCAGTTTTGATTGCTGATTTGAATATATAAAAGGGGCATTATTTTAAAATAATCCATCAAAAAGGTGCACTGTTGAAAATAAGTACTCAAAAATAAGTACTCAAAAATAAGTACTCAAAAATAAGTGCTCAAAATAAGTACTCAAAAAAAGTACTCAAAAAAGTACTGAAAATAAGTACGCAAAAATTAGTAATATGTATTCATTTTTGAATACATTCGATACTTATCATGCCTCCGAATAATTAAGTTTCAATTTTGGAAAAGACATGCACTCACAAGTGAGTACAATGAGTAAAAATGAATAAAAAGTGCAGATGCTTGCCTACATAGGCTGCCTTCATAAACCACTTTCACTAAATATTGATAATTACAACGAAGAACCTAATCCAGATCCTCAGGTACCGCCTTATCTGTTACACTACCACGGGACTTGCAGAAGTTATAAATAAAAGATATATTCAAAATATGTGCCAAAACAATGAGAAGTAAGATTATTGAGTTGTAAAAACTCGGTTTCTATTCAAACAATCGACATCAAATAATGTGGAAAACATCTTCTGTACAATTATTTTAAGTTTGCCAGGTCAGTTTGTTAAGATGGCTTGAACAGCAGCTGAGATTAGAGATATTAAATCACAATGCTTATTTTTAGAAAGTACGGTTACTTAAATTTGAGTATGCGATAGGTTAATTTCGATGTAATTGTACTCAAAGAAAACCAAATATGTTCAGGTACTCATTTTTAAGAACTTTTGTTTTTTTGTTTTTTACAGTGTGCTTATTTTTAGAACCTACTTAGCTACAAAAATAATCTGTTAGTGGTTAATTGAACCAAAGACCATTTTCAATAAAAATGTAAACATTTTTATTCCAATACATATCAAAGCAAAGTTGAATTTAAAACGTTTCAACTTGAACTTAAAATTAAATCAAGTTCCGGGACTAGAATGATTCTCTGCTCTTAAAAATTCTTCAGCGAAAAAGAGATTAAACATTCATATATATCCTTAGTCGGAGCAATTACCATTTGTGAAAGGATCTTTTGCACAAAGGCTGCCATTGTGGATGCCCGGGTGCCAAGAAAGTTTAGTCGATCTCCCTTGTTGGCGATGATGAATGTTCATTTCGGGATAATTGTGCAAATTGGTGGATTTAAGGGTTGAGCATTAGGGCCCGTGTCCGCTCCAGAAGTTTCACTTATTTTTTTGTGTGTAATCGTGCACTGTAAAAATAAAGTACTTAAAAATGAGTACCTGATCTTACTCATTTTTCTTTGATTAAAATTGCATCGTAAATGAGTGATCACGTACTCAAATTTAAGTAACCATACTTTCAAAAATCAGCAGTGTGATTTAATGTTGCTCATCTCAGCTTTTGCTCAATACATCTTAAAAAAGCGAAATGACAAACTTCAAATAGTTGTTCAGAAGATTTTTTCAGAATTTTTTTTTATAAAATTTTACTTTCAGTAAAATATACTCCGCCAAGGATTGTTGAGTCTTTATACAAAACAGTTTTCCAATTTTCTAATTTAGACTTGACAGTAGAACCATTAACTATCGTGTAGTGTGTTTTAATTCCACCGGCTATAAATTCAATAATCTATAATAATAAAAAAATGTCACCAAACGAATAAAAATGTCGCCAAATGAATAAAAATATCGCCAAATAAACTGAAATAGAGTCATATATGTAAAAATAATTCGAAATTAGTGTATAATAATAATAACATTAATGTTAAAGTGATAAAAATTTGATTGGGTAACGGGATATTTAGTAGTACAACAACTATGAAAACGAAATTTGGCATCGAGGTACATTTTAAGCCAAAATTGTACACGTACAAAATTGTACACGTACATTGAAGGATTTTAAAAAATTCGAAATCTGCCAAAAGTAAAAATCCTTGCCACTTATCCACTGATTCATCACAAATTTTCCAAACTACTGTATAACCAGGAAGATTAAATGTGACAGAGTTGTTAATTTGACCTTACATATTAAAAACAAGCTATTTTTGTCTGGATCAAATGTTTTTATTTTATTTGGAAAAACACTTATTCTATGTTAGTTTTGGATACTTTAGATTATCCTAGAATTGGGAAATTTTGCATACTGATACGTATTAGCATACCAACAAGGGGAAAAACTGTAAATCGAGAATTTTGCAAGTGGAATATTTAGAAATCGTTTGCAATTTTCTTTTTTACGGAACCTTTAGTTTAGGAACATTTTTGATTGTCCTAGAATAGTGAAATTCCGCATGCAGGTTGGGTTTACAAACCTACAATGGAAATAATATGAAAATCTAGATTTTACTACGTGGGACCTTTAAAAATTGGCTGTGATTTTTTTAATGGAATATTAGTTTTCGACACTTCCAAATACTTTAGATGCCTATATCAACAAGGAAAAAAATCTGAAAATCTAGAATTTGGTAAATGAACCTTTTAAAATCGTTTTCGTTTTTTTCCTCTTAATATTCTTGGCAATTTGTAAAATTTAACGACAAATTTTGACATAGGTGTCTAATACAAGTTTATTGGAGATAGTTATTATTAACAATAATAAAAATTGTTCATCTTTAAATTTCTGAGATGTTACAAAAGGTTAAAATATGAATGCTAATTAACAGGAGTATCGTATATATATCCACGTTTACGTTACAAATTGGAGCTTGTAATACTTTAATCCCCACCCCCCCCCGATGAGTGACATATTAAAAATATTATTTCGCTTATAAATATTCTATTTGTATCTACTTTGTAACTTATTTCCTTTCCTTGCGTAGAACGGGTAGTTCAGCTAGTAATCTATATTATTGAATTTAAATTTGTGCCACAAAATATATTTCTAAATCAAGGTTACTACTTTTAATTTAAGGGACCAGATGCAAAGTAGATTTGATCAAATTTTTACTCATTTTCTAAAATTACGAATAAAGTGTCAGACGACATACCGCAAGTCCAATCCATAAGCGAAGAACCTCGGCTGCCACCAATACGTTTTCTACTAAGCGTCCTTCATTTCGTAGTCTGACTATTACTTTGTTCAATATGGAGACAGCCCATCAAATGAAAGAAAATTCGTATTACTTATTATCTCAACATAAAACTGCAGAAAATTAACGAAAATTAATATCTAGGTTATTTTAAGGGCGAAGAGAACAGTTCTGTGTTATCAAAAGTAGGTATTTCTATTGGAAATTTTAAAGTTGGTGTGTATTTTAATTTAAACACAACCCCTTATGCAATTTTTTTTGGCATATCAAAGTATAGTAGACATTATTCCCTACAAATAGTATATAAAGTTTTGCCCTACAATGAATAGTGTCCGAATTGCATGATCTTTTTTTTTCTCCTGAGCTGTATATGTAACTAATCAATTTCCGTGGTCGAGCGGTTAAAGGCGTCAGCTGGGAATACGAAGATTCCTGGTTCGATCCTAGGCGATGGACTTGACAAAGAAAAGTAAAAAAAGTAGTGATCCTGTGATCGGAGGGTTGCCAGCTTCGCTACAAAATACTAGAAAAGTCGTCCATAACATCCGCAAAAATTAACGGAGTGTGTATGGGACTGGTACACGATAAATCTGATCGGAGTCCAAAGTCCCGACGTCTATTGAAGGCGTTGAGTGCCAGGTCAGGTGTTTCCTCTAACCATGGTTCTAAAATAACGAGGTGCATGTATGAATGTGTGTGTGCGTGAATGTGTATGTATTCCCGGGTCTTTCCTTCGAGATAGACCCCGAACCGTCGCCAATAGCTCAAAGTGCAGCTCTATTGCGACGTTAATTAACCAAACCAAACCAACCTATATGTAACTGAGTAAATATGTTGAGGCCTTTAGCGACCACCCCGTTTGTCTGAAAATCCAACAGTTTACCTTATTGCTCAAAAATATACATTTAAAGCGGAGGAGACAATGTGAGCTGTCAAGATGAGTTAAACACTTCCAATTGGCTAAAACTTCCAAGTAGCTCCACCTCTAGCGCTCACTGCTGAGAAATTAGAACGTCACGTGATAATACGTAACCAACTGAAATACCAGCTCTTTGGATTGGCCCATCCTCAATCTTTTCTACGACAAACCCCACCGAAGAAAGACGAAAAATGGGAGGAGGGAAAATGTCTCCCGAAAATCGATCTCCGTTCCGGGCGAATGAATGGGCCTGAAAACTCCGGGAAAGTTTTCATCAATGTTAACCTCGTTTCAGGGAAAGCCGTGTTCCCAATTGGCGACGTTTATGAAATACATGAAAATAAAATTTCAATAATTTTCGCCAATTGGACTGTGAATTGAGGGGCTGACATGGGGAAGACAGTAAGTCACAAATTCCGAGTTTTTGTTTTTTTCACGGAAAAAGCAGTAAACGCACAAGCCAATGGCGTGGAATAAACAGTAAGTCAATCGGCAAAATGGTTTAGTTTCTACGAGCGACGGAAGATGGCACTTGCATGTAGTCCACGATACTTGTAAAACCCGTTTTTTGCTTCCCCTGTAAAATTTACTTTTTGTGACTTACTGTCTTCCCCATGTCAGCCCCTCAATTAACCTTTTGAGCCATAACTTAACTGTCGTAATAAAATGATTTTTTTTCTTCTTCTATTGAATTGTGTTTTATAGTCATTTTAATTTGACAACCAATTATTTTCTGAATATTTTGATCACTTATTTAGAAAATTAAAAGCTCCAATGGAGCGTCATAAAGGATCAATCTTTGAATAATCCAATTTTCATTTTGGGCCATTTAAAGCTAAAAATATTGACTTTATTATTAAATATAGACAAATAATAACAGATTTTAACAAAAATCTCAATAGCAAAAAAATTCTTTAAAATCCACTGTGAGAATGACTGGAATTTTTCAGTATTATTTACAAATTATCCTAAAATTTTCGATATGCCCCAACAGATTGCTTCCCATTCACACATGCGGTTACCATGGAAACATTGTTCAAGCCATCTTAACAAAGCGACCTAACAAAAAACTTAAAATAGTTGTACAGAAGTTGGTTTTACACATTATTTGATATCGATTGCTTCAATGGAAACTGAGTTATAAGACTCAATTATCTAACTTCCCATTCTTTTGGCACACGTTTGTACCATATATTCTGTTTATAACTGCTTCACGCCGCCTTGGTAGTACAACGTATAAGGCACTGGTCTGCGGTGTCTGAGAGTATGGGTTAGACTCTCGGTAAGCCTTGGATATAATTGTCGATATTCATTGAAAATCATTTATGAAGTCAGCTTATGTTGGCAAGCTTTATGTAGCCTATGTATATATATATATATATATATATATATATATATATATATATATATATATATATATATATATATATATATATATATATATATATATATATATATATATATATATATATATATATATATATATATATATATATATAGCCTTTATAAACCTATGTAGGCAAACTCTTTTTATTCATATTCACTGATTGTGCTCATTTTTGAGTACATGTCTTTCTCAAAAATGAAACTTATGTATTCGGAGCTATGATAACCATCGAATGTAATCAAAAATGAGTAAATTTTATTATTTTTGAGTATTTATTTGTAACAGTGTAATTGTATATTTTGTCGTTTATATTTTATTGATTAATTAAATAATTTTTATGTTTTCAGTCATACGTTTTTCTTGGCTAAATCTGTTCATTTTGAAGCAGTCGCCATTTTGACGGCAATAAACACAAATTCTTTTGGCCAACCCATGTATCTACTTTGTTAAAAATAGGTATTCAAAAATAAGTAAAATGTACTCATTTCTGAGTACATTCGATGCTTATCATAGCTCCGAATATATAAGTTTCATTTTTAAAAAAGAGAAGTATACTCAAAAATGAGTAAAAATGAATAAAAAGAGCAGTAGCTGGCCTACATAGGCTGCCTTCATAAATAACTTTCCATAAATATCGAAAATTACAACCAAGACTTACCGGGAATCGAACCCAGATCTGTAGGTGCCGCTGTCCAGCGTCTTATCCGTTGAGCTACCTGGGCGACGTGAAGTTGTTATAAACAGAAGAAATGTTATAAAGGTGTGCCAAAAGAATGGGAAGTAAGATAATAGAATTGTAATAACTCAGTTTTCATTGAAACAATCGACATCAAACAATGTGGAAAAAGATCTTCTGAACAACTATTTGAAGTTTGTCAGGTCGCTTTGTTAAGATGACTTGAAAAGAAGCTTAGTTTAGTAATACTAAATATTGCTGCCTATTCTTGGGAAAGTACGATTCCTAAAATTTGAGTACGTCATCGCTCATTTACGATGCAATTGCACTCAATTAAAACTATTTACGTTTATGTACTCATTTTTAAGAACCTTTTTTACAGTGTATCATTCAATTTTATTGGTACGCATACAATTGTTTTTTCGTGACATACTCTTCGCATAGTTATTCTAACATTCCAACCTTGTGTTTCTGTGTAGAATATAATATGTTGGTTCTGTAACGTTAAACACAAGTTAAAAAATGGTCCAGAAATTTTAATTCAATCAACTTCAACATTCAAATGTTTTTTCTCAGAATTGAAATTTAAGGAAATGTGCAATATTCAAAGTGCCATTTGCGTTCCAAATTTTCTTCGATTCTGATGAATTTTTTTGTGGATTTAATACATATTTAAGATTTATAATTTTACAACCTAAAATGAATTATGCTACTTAATATCCAAAAATTCTGAAAAGAACAATTCGAAGATAAAATTTTTCCGGTGAAAATTATGTGACGTAGGACTAAGATTTTTTTTTAAAAATTCATTTATTTAAAAATTATATACAATTATTTGCATCAATAACTTAATACTATTCTGTGAAAAAAAAAATTGAAGCATTTAAGCGAAAAATAATGTGCATTTGACATTTTGCGTAAATACGAATTTTATTATTTAAAATTAATTATATTTAAAAAAATATATTTATTGAAATTTATTGAAAATTGTATATGTGTTTTACTTTGACATGTTCCACTTCCTTTCAAAATTTCAGAAAATTTCGAAGAAAAACTAAAAAAATAAGATTTTATCCTTCATTGTCGCCTTAAATCCTTAAAATATTTATAGAATTGTGACAACATTTATAGGTGTGCATACTTGTTAAATAAACAGTTGACAAAAGACAAGTTACATTGAAACATGCGTAAAATTTATTGAAATGTTGAAACAGCTATAACAAATAGAGTTAGTGTTTAGTATATAGTTCAAAAGTTAAAATGTTACAAAAAACTACAAGGTACACACAATTCAACACAATTTTCACAAGGACAATCATAACAAAACAAACATACTTCCATAGCGAGCCAAATTATCAAAAAGTTGAAACTAGTTAGTATTCCACAAATATTATTTTTGAAGCTAATTATATAACTGTCAACACTAACATTTTTATACAACACTCTTCTATAAGTTTTCACTAGTGGGCAATAAATATTTGCATTGCAGTTAAATTTGAAGGTAAACAATATATATTTAACTATTAATACATTTCCAATACTACCTAATTGTCGCTTTATGTTCATTTCATGGTTTAAACTTTAATTGATATTATAAGACCAATAATCAACAGTTCACCCTTCACGATATCGAAAAATGATATCATTCAAAATTATCACACAATGAAATATTTAATTTTTTAATTTAGGTATGTAATTAACATAATTGATGATGACTATACGTAATGCAAAAAAAAAAATACATTTCAATTATATCAAAACTAAAAACATTTGAAAAATAAATTTTCACTGAGCTGAAATTTAGATTAAAAACACAATTTTTTTCCCTATATGCAGCTTGTGGACATAAGTTGCACGTAAATTGATTTGAGAATACTGAAGGATATGATGTGGAGTTAAGGGTCTTGGTTCTTAGTCGAACATTAACACTGGAAGAAAAAACTGTTGACTTAACAGGTGGATCGGCAATACCATAGACGGGTCAGTGTGCCAGAATCCAATACTCCGGGAGTCATAATTCTAATCGTCACTTTGGCCTCCATGCAGACACAGTGGCGGCGATTGGGTGCTAAAAGGGGGGGAGGGAAGATGACGTAGAAGGAAGTTGTGAGTGTTTGGGTGGGTGGGGGGTAAAAATGTTGACAACCCTTCCTATAATTGAAAAAAAAGTATAATAAATATAGCACATTATACAAAGTAAAAATGTGCTTTAAAATGAGTACATGAACGTACTCGTTTTTCTTTGAGTGCAATTGCATCGTAAATGAGCGATGGCGTACTCAAATTTAAGTCGCAGCGTCTGCTGGAGTTCATTCAACCTATCTTTCTCTTCCAAGTAATTCCCGGAGAGAATGTACCCTTGGATGGTGTTTACAACCAAGAGCCAATATCACAGATCCAACGCATGAGGCCCAGGCAAGGGACGAGCCGAGTGCGAAAAACACTATCGAAGAGGAACTTATTCCCAGACCTTTCTTCCAACTCTCAACAACAAATCTATCGTGCTCTTCAACTAACTGTAATGCCATAGATAACCATTAAATGTAAATTAATAACTTTATAATTACATCATTAAATATTATTTATTCTCTCAATACTATGGCTGTTGGGTTGTAACATTTGATCATCGGAGCGGAATGTTGCCGACTGACCTTTTTCCCTTTTGTGACGTCATTAAGTCATTCATTTCTAATCGTCTGCGGGGGAAGAAGAGGCGCAGTGAGGCGTGACGCTTTGTTTTGGTTTTGGCGTTCCGAGGATCTTACGCGTAAAAGAGATGTACTATCGGTTTGGTTTTTGGATGTGCGTAATAAAGATTTAGCATTGCTTGGAGCTAATCGTCTTTCGTTTTTTCGTATGAATACTTAAACTTACTCCCGTTTGCCCACTGAACATTGGCGCCCGGAACACGGACTATTTCGATTGTGACTTTTTAGAATTGGGAACTGACGGTCGAGTAAGAAATGATGGAAGCGCTTCTCTGCAAGAAAAGAATTGTTAAGGGTAAGGTTACGCGACTGAGCAACAACCTGCAAGCATATTCGGCAGAATCTAGCGTTACGGAAAAGACGGAAGCCATTGAAGTTTACGCTCCCAAAATTGAAGAGTTGTCGGGTGAGTTAAACGATGTTTTTAATTCTATTTTAACTCTTACTGAAAAAGAAGAATTTGATACAATTGAGAAAGAATTTCACGATGAATTAGATAAACTAGAGAAGATAGAATTTGTAATTGGCAAATTTAAAACAATTGTATCGCAAACTGTACAGCCAGCAACGACTCCTGTCCAAGCGTCGCACATGCTTTCAAATGTTAAATTACCGCGAATAGAATTGCCTGCATTTTCTGGTGATCTAACCACATGGTTATCATTCAGAGATATGTTCGACGCAACTATTCATAAGAATTGCGAATTGTCTAATGTCCAAAAGCTGCAATACCTAAAGTCTGCTTTGACGGGAAATGCTTCTACTTTGCTCCAAGCTGTTCCAGTAACTGAAGCCAACTATGCTAAAGCTTGGAAGATGCTGAATGACAGATATCAAAACGAACTGGATATTATCTACTGTCACTTAGATAGATTATTTAATCAAAATCAGATAAAACAAGAATCCGCGAAAAACTTGCGTCGATTCTTGGATATGGCAGTGGACAGCGTCGAGTCCTTACGTGCGTTAAAGGAGCCTGTAGATAGTTGGGATACTGTTTTAGTGTACATACTGCGCCAGAAATTGGATCCAGAGACACTTCGAAGTTGGGAATTGTCACAGACGAAAGGCACTCGGCGCACTTTCACAGAATTTAAGAAGTTTTTGGAAGAAAGAGCCTGTGCATTAGAAGCAATGAACAGTTGTAAACAAGCCCTTGTTCCTGCGAAAACCCAAGGACGAGCACTTGGAGGCGTCCATTCCAGTAAGGTTGCTACACATCATGCTGACGTAAATTGTTGTCCTGTTTGCAGTGAGTCGCACAGCATCTACAGGTGCCAGACATTCCAGAATATGTCAATGGAAGAGCGCCAGAAGATCGTCCGCATGAAGAAACTGCGTCTTAACTGCCTTCGAAAGGGACACTTTTCAAGACAATGCGAGAGTAGACATTGTTTTAAATGTCAAAGAAAACATCACAGTCTACTTCACTCTGAGTCATCGGAGCAAGTCAATGTACAAGTTTCAGCAACTGAAGAACTTCCTGAAGGAAATCCGACCTCGATATCGGGACATTTCATTAAATCAGAAAATCTGCCTCGTCAAACTCTGCTACCCACAGCAATAGTCTCCATCATGGACAAAAACAATCAACCACAACGTTGTAGGGTTCTGCTCGATTCTGGATCTCAATCAACATTTGTCAAGAGCGACTGTGTACAGCGGTTGGGACTTCATCGATCGCAGACATGTTTGGAGGTTAGTGGCTTGTCATCGAATGTTGTAGGTCGTTCTAAAGGCACATGTGCTTTGAACATATCATCTTTGGTAGAACCAGGAGTTACGATACAGGTCAAAGCACATATTTTGCCGAAACTTACCTGTAATTTGCCGCAACTACCAGTGGAGTTCAGCAGTCTGACGTTCTTCAAACATCTGAAGTTAGCTGACCCAAGTTGTACAATTCCAGGTTCAATAGATATTCTATTAAGTGCTGACATTTGGCCGGAAGTCTATTGTGGAGAACAAGTACTATCCCCAGATGGAAACCTAGTAGCCAACAGATCAGTTTTTGGATGGGTGCTGTCAGGAAGAGCAAGACTTCAAGAACCTAGGCAGCAACGAATCAGAAATTTGGTGACTCACTGTGCTATTGATCACCACTTGAAGAGATTCTGGGAAATTGAAGAAGTAGGGTATCAAACGAAGCCAGGAGAGGATCATCCTTGTAATAAATGGTTCAAGGAGACTACTATTAGGAACTCGGAAGGAAGATACGTGGTACGACTGCCCTTCAGATCTGAAACAAATGATCTTGGATCTTCTAAGGAGATTGCTGTCAAGCGTTTACTACAAGTAGAAACCCGCTTCAGGAAATCATCGCATATTATGGAAAAGTACACTAACTTTATGAGAGAGTATGAGAGTTTGGATCATATGGAACGAATCCAAGATGGAAGCTCGGAAGATTCAACAGTAACAACTTGCTATCTACCACACCATGCAGTGTTCAAACACCTATCTTCAGAATCGAAGTTTCGAATAGTTTTTGACGCATCCGCTAAAACTTCTTCTGGAGTGTCACTGAATGACAGACTGTTAGTCGGACCTACAATCCAAGATTCAATTGTGACCATATTGCTGAGGTTTAGAATGCATAAAGTAGCCCTAACAGCAGATATCAACAAGATGTATCGTCAAATTAGGGTGCATCCTGAAGATACAGATTTCCAGAGAATAGTTTGGAGAGCTTCGTTAAAGGATCAGATTCAAACTTATAGGCTATTAACAGTCGCATATGGAACGGCATCTGCACCTTATCTCGCCACGAGATGCCTACAACAACTTGCGGAAGATGAAGGAAGTCTTTACCCACAAGCAGCTGAGATACTATCTAAAGACTTCTATGTAGATGATTTGATGTCTGGTTCAAAAACTATCGAAGAAGCACTTCGTTTACAGACAGAACTCATCGATCTCTTGAAGAAAGGAGGATTCGAACTTCGAAAGTGGTGTTCGAACGAAAGGTCGGTGTTGGAGAATGTGCCTCCTGAGTTGAGGCAATTCAATGATGCAATCACATTTGATAGAGACGAGTCTGTTAAGACACTAGGTCTACAGTGGCATCCAGCATCAGATTCATTTTCGTTCAAAGTTGCGAATTCTGATGACCAGATCACTCCTACAAAGAGACTTGTTCTCTCTGACATCGCAAAGACATTCGATCCCTTGGGATTGATAGCGCCTGTGACAATCCGCAGTAAGATAATTCTACAAAGGCTGTGGAAGCTAAACATAGATTGGGACGAGCCCCTATCTCAGGATCTTGTTGATGAGTGGAAAAATCACCGTCGGGGTTTACCTCTACTACAAGATCTTAAAATTCCAAGGTGTGTCTTAGATCAAGAAGCGAAAGATAACGAAATACATGGATTCTGCGATGCCTCGGAGAGCGGTTATGCTGCGGCCGTGTATCTACGTTCAGATGTGCCTTATAACCAACCAACAGTACGACTGATGATCGCAAAAACTAGAGTAGCTCCGGTAAAAACATTGTCCATTCCGCGTCTAGAACTGTGTGGAGCGGTCTTGTTGGTTCAAACATTGGACGCTCTTTTAAAATCCTTGAGCTTTGCAGGTAAAGTACATTGCTGGACAGACTCCACCATAGTCTTAGCATGGCTAAATTCAGAGCCCTCAAGGTGGAAGACATTTGTAGCAAATCGTGTCAGTGCAATTCAGACCACTATTCCAAATGCAATGTGGCATCATGTATGTAGCGAATTGAATCCTGCTGATTGTGCTTCTCGAGGAATGTCCGCTCAAGATATTCAAGTGCACAATCTGTGGTGGACAGGACCAAACTTTCTCAAAGAAAATATTGAGCCACCAACATCACCTCTAGAGCCAAACAAAGAGGCTTTGAAAGAGGAACGATCACATAAGCTTCTAGTGCGCGAAATAGCGGTAACGAGCACTACCACAACTGACCCAGGGGGATCAATCTTGGAGACATATTCCAGTTTACAGAAATTGAAAAGAATAACAGCCTACTGTTTACGATTTACCGAAAATTCGCGTACTACAAAAGACAAAAGAAATTTTGGATTTTTGACGACTGAAGAATTGGAAAAGGCATTAAGTGTATGGATAAAGAAAGCCCAGAGAAGATATCTTCTCGGAAGAGATTAATGATTTAAAAAAGGGTAGGACTCTTAAATGTCAAAGTAAAATTCTATGCCTAAGCCCCTTTTTAGATAACCAAGATATTATCAGGGTGGGCGGACGTTTGAGACATGCCAAACTTTCAAACGAAAGAAAACATCCAATATTGCTCCCACAGAAACATCGCTTAACAGATTTATTACTATGGCAGATTCATATTGATCACCTTCATGCCGGGATACAACTGATGCAAGCCGTAGTTCAAACAAGGTTTTGGATAATTTCTGCGAGAGATACAATTCGCCGAGTAGTGAAGAAATGTGTTGTTTGCTGTCGCCAACAAGCTCAGGTTTTACAACAAACTATGGGAGATTATCCATCTGCTCGAGTAAATCCCAGTCGCCCCTTTTTGAAATGCGGTGTCGACTACTGCGGCCCATTCCAGTTGAGAGCGTCATCTGGCAGAGGAAGGGTTACCTTCAAGGGATATGTGGCACTTTTCGTCTGTTTCGTTACAAGAGCAATTAATTTGGAACTGGTGAGTGACCTCAGTACAGACGCCTTTATTGCGGCACTCAGAAGGTTCGTATCTAGAAGAGGAAAGAGCAGCGACATCTACAGTGACAGAGGAACTAACTTTGTTGGAGCAGCGAAGAAACTAACCGATCTGTTTGACATGCATAAGTTAACGTCTCATCTTTCCGATCAAGGTATTCAATGGCATTTCAATCCACCTAGCGCACCCCATATGGGAGGGTTGTGGGAGGCCGGTGTGAAATCAGTTAAACACCACCTCCTCCGAATAGTTAGAGATGTCATTTTATCTTTCGAAGAGATGTATACAGTTCTGACACAAATTGAAGCTTGCTTAAACTCCAGACCTCTTACATCTATGTCCAGCGATCCAAATGATCTTCGAGTATTAACACCAGGTCATTTCCTGATCGGAGACAGTCTGACAGCCGTACCGGAAAGGGATCTCTTGAATGTTCAAACAAATCACCTCAACAGATGGTAATTACTTCAGAAAATCACTCAACATTTCTGGAGAAGGTGGACAGCAGAATATCTCTCTCGACTACAGAACCGGCCAAAATGGTTGCAACCGAAGAAAAATCTTCAAAAGGGTGATTTGGTCCTCATAAAGGAAGATAACTTGCCTCCACTTAAATGGCGTTTGGGAAGAGTAACAAACACCTATCCTGGAAAAGACAAATTGGTTCGCGTAGTGCAGTTGAAGACATGTGAAGGAAGTCTGATGAGACCAATCATCAAGCTGGTGCGATTACCAATTGACTCTGATGAACAATCTTGACTTTTTATTTGTATTGTAATTTTCATCCATTTTGAAGTAAGGTACTTCAAGGTGGGCGGTATGTTGGGTTGTAACGTTTGATCATCGGAGCGGAATGTTGCCGACTGACCTTTTTCCCTTTTGTGACGTCATTAAGTCATTCATTTCTAATCGTCTGCGGGGGAAGAAGAGGCGCAGTGAGGCGTGACGCTTTGTTTTGGTTTTGGCGTTCCGAGGATCTTACGCGTAAAAGAGATGTACTATCGGTTTGGTTTTTGGATGTGCGTAATAAAGATTTAGCATTGCTTGGAGCTAATCGTCTTTCGTTTTTTCGTATGAATACTTAAACTTACTCCCGTTTGCCCACTGAACAATGGCTATCATATATTTGTCCAACAACATTAAATTAAACCTTCTGAAATTGGAGTCAACAAACGCGTGGCCTTACCCAACAAACTACGCCGCTGCAAAGTAATCGTACTTTCACAAAAAATGAGCAGCAATATGGTTTAATAGTGCTAATATCAGCTCCTGTTCAGCTAATTAAATAACTGTCAACATTAATATTTTTATACATTAAGCTTCTATAAGTTTTCACTAGTAAGCAATAAATATTTGCATTGCAGTTAAATTTGAAGTTAAACAATATATTTTTAACTATTAATACATTTCCAATACTACATAATAGTTGATTTATGTTCACTTCATGGTTTAAACTTGAATTGATATTATAAGACCAATAAGCAACAGTTCACCTATCAATATATCGATTTAAAATGATCACACAATGAAATATTTTAATTTAGGTATTTAATTAACATAATTGATGCATCGATGACTGTACGTAAAGCAAAAAAAAAATATATTTCGATTATAACAAAAGTAAAAGCATTTGAAAATTAAATTATCACTGAGCTGAAATTTAGATTAAAAAATAAAAATATATTCCCTATATGCAGCTTATATACCATTTAGTTAAATAAAATAATTCGAAAGCTGCAGTAAGTAATTAAATTCCAATTTACATTGATTATATTAAATAGCACACATTGAAAATACAATTGACAAATATATTTTTTTATTCCATTTTCCAAGTTTCAAAAGAGTTTACTTAATTTGTTTAGAAATATTATTTTTTACTTATACGGTTAAATAAAAAGTTATTTTAAATTAATTATTAATTGACATACAAAGAGAAAATTGATTGGAATTTTTAATGTCAAATTTTTTTAAAAAGTCAAATTAAAACTGCAGTAGACTTCCTGAGGCAGTCCGGATTAGGTCTACTAGGCTTAACACTAGGGTCTTTCAAACCAGGTCCTAGTGGCCTGAGTTGAAACACTAACACAAAAAACTATATCGACCAATGTCGTTGAAAACTTTTTAGATCCTTTTTAACACTTAAAATAGTATTCATAAGAAAGAACACTGGAATTTTTTCGTAATGTATTGTTTAAATTATGTTTACAAACAAAAGAATAAATAATGAATCATTTTGAGAGAATTTTTTTAAAGTTTGAAGTTGTTTATTTATTAACAGAGTTGTCCTTAGGGGTCTGCGATACTTGCTGTCGCACAAAAACTCGTGCTTTCCATGGGGTCCCGAGAAAAATATAATAAATTAACAATGGTAAAGCTATAAACTTTAAGATTATTTTTAACACTTACGATAGTATACATAAGAAAGAACACTGGAATGAACATTGAATTCAAAAAAGTCTCACCAAAAAGTAGGTACCCCAAAAAGCTTCTCCAAAAAGTAGGTAATTCAAAAAGCATCTAAAAAAATTAGTTACCCAAAAAAGCCTTTCCAAAAAGTAAGTACCCAAAAAAAGCCTGACAAAAAAGTACGTACCAAAAAAGCATCTTCAAAATGAAGGTACCCAGAAAAATCCTCGCCGAAAAGAACGAACCAAAAAAGAGTCTTCAAAAAGTAGGTACCCAAAAAAGCCTCTTTAAAAAGTACGTACCCAGAAATAGCTACACCAAAAATTTCGTACCAAAAAGCCTCTTTAAAAAGTAGGCACCAAAAAAAGCCTCAACAAAAAGTACATACCAAAAAGTCTCTTCAAAAAGTAGTTACCCAAAAAAACCTCACCAAAGTACGTACCAAAAAAGCCTCTTCAAAAAGTAGGTACCCAGAAAAAGCCTCACCAAAAATTACGTACCAAAAAAGCCTCTTCAAAAAGTAGGTACCCAAAAAAAGCCTCACCAAAAAGGGCGGTCCAATTTACAAAATAAATACACATTCATATGGATTCTTTACGAATCGTCGGAGACTTGATGGACATAAGTTGCACGTAAATTGATTTGAGAATACTGAAGTATATGATGTGGAGTTAAGGGTATTTTTTTAGTGGAGCATTAACACTGGAAGAAAAAATTGTTGACTTTACAGGTGGATCGGCAATACCATAGACGGGTCAGTGTGCCAGAATCCAATACTCAGGGCGTCATAATTCTAATCGTCACTTTGGCCTCCATGCAGACACAGTGGCGGCGATTGGGTGCTAAACGGGGGGGGGGGAGGGAAGATGGCGTAGAAGGAAGTTGTGAGTGTTTTTTTTTTTTTGGGGGGGGGGGGATAAAAATGTTGACAAACCTTCCTATAATTGGAAAAAAAAGTATAATAAATATAGCACATTATACAATGTAAAAATGTGCTTTAAAATGAGTACATGAACGCACTCGGTTTTCTTTGATTGCAATTGCATCGTAAATGAGCGATGGAGTACTCAAATTTAAGTAATCGTACTTTCACAAAAATGAGCAGCAATATGGTTTAATAGTGCTAATATCAGCTCCTGTTCAAGCCATCTGTACAAAGCGACCTGACAAACTTAAAATAGTTGTTCAGAAGAAGGTTTTATATATTCTTTGATGTCGATTGCTTAAATGTAAACTGAGTTATTACGACTCAATTATCTTACTTCCCATTCTTTTTCCATGCATTTGTAACATTACTTCTGTTTATAACTTCGTCACTTCGCCCTGGCAGTTTAACGGATTAGACTCCGGACAAAGGTGCCTGCAGATCTGAGTTCGATTCCCGGTAATTCGGTTGTAATTGTCAATATTTATTGAAAGTTTCTTTTATGAAGGCAGCCTATGTAGGCTTAGCATCTGCTCTTTTTATTCATTTTTACCCATTGTGCTCCTTGTTAATTAAAATTGAAAATTACGTATTCGGTAAAATTGAAAATTCGTACCATGATAAGCGTCGAATGTATTAAAAAATGAATACATTTTACTTATATTTGAATACTTATTTTAACAGCGCGATTTTCAATTTTTTTTTTTAATGTTTGTAATTTGACATTAATTTAAGTTTTGTCTTGCTCCATAGTGCTCAAATATGAAACATCAACATAGGTAAATTTTAACATAACTTTTTTTTATGAAAGAATATTATGGGATTGGCTTACAAAACAATATGGGGTTTATGCAAACATTATTAAGTATTATTAAAGTATTAACTGATGTTAAATGTTTTTTATTTTGTTATTCGCTTGAACGTATGGCAGTGCTTTAACATATTCTATTTGAGGCAATTAGTTACAAAATCGGATATTTCAGTTTTTATAAATTTTACTGAAAACTCCAAAACCGTTTACAGCAACGATACCGCGCCTCGTACTCAGTTTTAAGTGCCTTATCTGTTAAACTACCAGAGCGTTTTTTAACTGTTTTAAACGGAAGAAATGTTGAAAAAGGTGTGCCAATAAAATGGCAAGTAAGGTAATTGAGTTGCAATGACTCAGTTTCTGTTTTAGTAATCGACATCAAATAATGTGGAAAACCATCGTCTGAAATGCTATTTCAAGTTCGTCAGTTTTCATTAAGATCTCTTGAACAGAAGTTGTTGGGATTAGCTATATTAAATCACATTGCCCATTTTTGTGAAAATGCTGTTATTAAAAATTTGAGTACGTCATCTCTCATTTCATGTGCAATTATACTTAAAGGGAAATAAGCAGCTTCACGCATTGAGTACCTTGTTTTTTACAGTGTACCTGTGTGACAGGCGCAGTATTGCATTAAGAACTTGAGAAAAATAAATAAATAAAAAATAAAACGGTTTTATGAAAAATGTGGGTTCAGCCGATTTTGAAACTAATATCTTCATTTGATTACTGACATTCATACACACAATTGACGTAGATATTGAAATAAGAAAATTAACACAGATATTTTGAGAGCAATAACTTTATCTGTAATATAGATTAGTTTTATATACTTAATATTATATATTCATTTCTATTAAAGTATATTTAGAAGTAGATAATTTCAGTATTAGAATAGTTACCAGTCACGTTTTTTTCATCTTGAGAAAATCTGAAAATAAAGACCTTTTTTTTCATTCGACAGTATGATTTAAAATATGGAATTATTTTTGTTGGTGTTTCAAAATGGGATTGGTGTTTCAAAAAGTATTTTTCAATGCCATTGTAGAAAAATCCAATGGTACAATTTATTCACCCAGTTGCAAAACTTGTTAGGTAAAAAAAAATCTACATTTTCGAGCCATTTTGTTCGTTAAACCAACCAATATGGGGTCCGTAGCTCAAACTGTTGCATTACACTACTGAAAGTCCGAAAATGCCGCAAAACCCTTTGAATCCGATTGCTGCACATACGAGTCAAATTCATTCGATTCGCGACATGCGTCAAAAACTCTTTATATCCTCACCTATATGCACTTGCTGCACTTGGTTTGGCTGTAAAACTCGTTAAATCGTTGATATGTCCCCCCTCCTATTTTATCAATATAATCAACCACCTACAAATACTCTTCACTTACTTTTGTGTAAGAGAATGGCAACGCTCTTTCACCTGATGGAAATATTGCTACATATTGCTGCAAAATTTAATAAATTCTTCATACTGCAGCTGTATCAGTCAATCAATCAAGCATCAATCAATCAATCGGTCAATCAGCCAATCAATGAATGAATGAATGAATGAATGAATGAATGAATCAATGAATCAATGAATCAATCAATGAATGAATCAATCAATCAATCAATCAATCAATCAATCAATCAATCAATCAATCAATCAATCAATCAATCAATCAATCAATCAATCAATCAATCAATCAATCAATCAATCAATCAATCAATCAATCAATCAATCAATCAATCAATCAATCAATCAATCAATCAATCAATCAATCAATCAATCAATCAATCAATCAATCAATCAATCAATCAATCAATCAATCAATCAATCAATCAATCATCAATCATCAATCATCAATCATCAATCAATCAATCAATTAATCAATCAATCAATCAATCAATCAATTTATCAATACATTTATCAATCAATCAATCAATCAATCAATCAATCAATCAATCAATCAATCAATCAATCAATCAATCAATCAATCAATCAATCAATCAATCAATCAATCAATCAATCAATCAATCAATCAATCAATCAATCAATCAACCAATCAATCAATCAATCAATCAATCAATCAATCAATCAATCAATCAATCAATCAATCAATCAATCAACCAACCAATCAATCAATCAATCAATCAATCAATCAATCAATCAATCAATCAATCAATCAATCAATCAATCAATCAATCAATCAATCAATCAATCAATCAATCATCAATCATCAATCATCAATCATCAATCATCAATCAATCAATCAATTAATCAATTAATCAATCAATCAATCAATCAATTTATCAATACATTTATCAATCAATTTATCAATACATTTATCAATCAATTTATCAATACATTTATCAATCAATTTATCAATACATTTATCAATCAATTTATCAATCAAGTTATCAATCAAGTTATCAATCAATTTACCAATCTATCAATCAATTTATCAATATATCAATCAATTTATCAATCAATCAATTAACCAACCAACAAACCAATCAATCAATCCCTTCATCCATCCATTCATCCATCCATCCGTCCGTCCATCTATACATTCATCCATCCATCAATCATGCAAAAACTATACATAATCAGGAAAAGTACTTATTCAAAGAGAAAGTAAAAGTTAAAATGGCAAATTTAAAGTAAAGTAATTAATGTAGTTGGTTCTAAAAATATACTCTACAAAAGTATTTTTTCCTTTTCTGTAAAACAATGTGGATGGCTCCTAACAAGTTTTGCTACTGGACGACTCAATTGTTTTAACTACCTTACCTCGGATCAGTTGTCACGAAATTGTTGGAGAGCTGATTTTTATTCGGACTTTGTGTTTTCCGATCAGCATCAGCATCAGCATCAGCATTCGGGAGAGACGAGATTCGGCATTTCCCTTGGGAGTAGTCCACCTGGCTTCCAAGCGCTGTCCCCCTTCCGTCTTTATGCGCACTCCACGAACGAAAAATGGATCTTAAAAAGGGAAACATCTATGATAATAAAAAAGAAAGAGCATGTCTGTCTGTGGCACGCCAAATACTATCTTCCACAAAACAAATCTTCACTGTAAAAAATGGCACTTTAAAATGATCAACTCGTTTTTCTTTGAGTGCAATTGCATCGTAACTGAGCGATGGCGTACTCAAATTTAAATAATCGTACTTTCTCAAAAATGAGATCTGTTAATCACCAATCAAATTTATCTTAATCTTCAATTAGAAAAAATCGTTAAGTGCACTCTTCAAAAAATGCTTGGGGCTCCCCTGAGGAATATATGAGTACATGGACATACTCGATTTTCTTTGAGAACAATCGTATGAATGAGCGTTGTCGTAATCAAATTTAAGTAGCCGTACTTTCTCAAAAATGAGTAGTATGATTCAGACATTGCTAATATCAGCTGCGGTTCAAGCCACCTTAACAAATCGACCTGGCAAACTTAAAATAGTTATCCAGAAGTTGGTTTTCCACATTATTTGATGTCGATTGCTAAAATGGAAACTGATTTATTACGACTCAATTATCTTACTTTCCATTCTTTTGCCACGCCTGTTTAACATTACTTCCGTTTGTAACTTATTAACGCGCTCTGGTAGTAGAACGTTTAAGATCCTGGACTTCGGTACGGACATCAGGTACACGGATTGGGTTCGATTCGATTCCCTGTAAGTCCTGGTTGAAATTTATTGAAAGTGATTTATGAATGCAGCCTATTTAGTCAAGCAACTGTTAGTTTTATTCATTTATGAGTAAGTGTCGTTTTCAAAAATGAAACTTATGTATTCGGAGCTATGATCCATTCGGACCTAATTTTTTTGTACTTATTTTTAAGTATTTATTTTTAAGTACTTATTTTTAAGTACTTATTTTTAAGTACTTATTTTTAAGCACTTATTTTTAAGTACTTATTTTAAGTACTTATTTGTAAGTACTTATTTTTAAGTACCGTAAAATGGGGCAACTTTCTGCCAAGGTTACAACATTGTGCCACACACGGTTTCCAGATTTCAATGCATTCTAGCGGTAATATAAATGCAATTAGAGGTTTGGAAAAAATCCTGTAGTTAGCGATGATGATGTTGAATCTAAACTAGCATGTAATAACCTAGTCAGTTATTAGTTATGGTTATCAAGAAAATATTGTTTGTGACACAGTGTTTGAAGGTTTTTAAGATATCAGGAGAGTCTCATCTGGACCTCATTATAGTTGTTCCCCTGGAGATTTGGTAAGTTTATACATTAATTACTATATTATTATCTACAATATGCTGTATTAAGCAATTAAAAATGTTTGTAAGTTCTGCCATAAACTCACATGTTATCAAAAATGACAACTTTGGGGTACAACTTTGTGCCACTCAATTTTCTTATTTTTTGAGCTTCAATCCGCTTTTTATTCAATCCTTTTTGCAGATAATGGTCCGTGATGACAGAAAGAAGGTCGGAAGTAGTGATGAGAGATATTTTAATAACAGGTATAAAATATCATTATTTCAATTTCTGATAATTAAAAATATTATTTATGAGAAATAACAGTTATTTACTTGCTAAAAAAAAACAGTATTTCGAAATCAAAATTTAAAAAAAAAAAGGAAAAAATACGCACTTCAAACAATTAATAAATGCGCTGTTTAATTTTAACCAGAAACACCTACACCGCCAAACAAGAACAAACACAAAACAGACGGCCTTGAGAAAAAAAAAGTCCATGCAAGGGCCTTGGTCGAAAGTCGAAACGAATCTTACTCTATGATACAATATCATTATATAATTGATCGCAGAATGATCGTAAATTGCTGAATTGAGATGTTTACGTCACTTAGTTATTGGAACATTTCCAAAATGAGATCCAAAATATTTCAGGATAATGTTGGTATTTTTATATTTTAATAATAAAATATATTTTATTATTAGAATACTTACTTCGTTATTGGCACGTGTCCAAAAATACGATCAAAATAATTTCAGAAATACTGTTGATATTTGCGATTACGATTAAAAATATATATATATTAGGTATATCAGAACTCGTTGGTTCAAAATATATTTTGGAAGTTTTCGATATTGTGTTTATCATACGATTATTGAATCGGGATATTTTTTATATATTTTTGCGCGTTCTAGTCGGCGAAGCGAAAGTTTATTGTTTTGTGGGAAGGGTCGTGATAGGATGGTTCAATTCATTTAATGGGGGGGGGGGGGGGGGGGGGGAGAAGATGTTTTTTTTTATGGTTGGGATGAATGAATGTGTGAATCCGCTTTACATTATAGAAATTATTTGGTTAGGTGCGGTTCTGTTTGGAGAAATATACTTTGTTTGCGTTTCGCATTTAGGTGAAAGATTTTTAATTAGAAGTGATTCTTTGGTATATTCGTCGCATTGATTTGAATAATGTTAATTTTTTTATTTATCACGGTCTGGTATATTGCGCAATATTAACTAAAAACAACATTTTGATGGAAATTTAAAGTGTATGTTAACAAAAATTGAATAGTACTGAGTTTTTTTATGTGTTTATAGAGATCGCCAATTTGAATGCGCCATTTTATTACCTGTAAAGTATTTTTTTAAATCATATTTAATAATAAGACATTTATTTTATTACTTGATGATATATTGCTGTAAAATCAGTATATACATTTTGCAAAAATAAGACTAGAATTTTTGTTTCTAATTAAAATCTATAAGTTTTACAATATTTGTTTTTAATATTTTTTGCATGTAATATCATACAATCTAATTTTTTTTATTACCTTTGAAATATTAATAAAAAATGAGCATTTAGTGATATAAAAATGTCTGGGAAAAGTTAATATGTTTATATAATAGAAATAATTTATTGAAATATTAGTAAGTGTTGGATCATTAAAATTATTTTAATAAAAAGATTTGCCACTATCAGCTGATAAAAAAAATTCATGAAAATTTAGCATTTGATATTTTGCACAGCCTAATTCTGAGGTTGCGTCATTTAATATCGCTCAGGATATCAAGTAACAGTTAAATATACTAGTTATTTCATTATAATATCGTAATAACTGTCGTTATTTAAAAATAACTACTAAGCTCATCCCTAGTCGGAAGTCGCACTTATCGGGCTTACACTAATGAATACCTTAAAAAGGTGTTAGAGGAAATGACAGAGAAGAGGATTTCAATCCGTAAGGCCCAAGAGAGGTATGGAATTCATCGAAATTCACTTGCATTTATGCTGAAGAAGAGAAAGGATGCTGAATCATCCCCATCTGAAGGTTTGATGAAATCAGGAAGATTGGTTTGAATATACCATGTTATTAGTTCGCAGGAAACAAAGTGGTACTTATAGGAGACAATCTCAGTTCACATCTTAGTTCTCATGTCCGGCGTTTGTGTCGGAAAATGATGTTAAGTTCATAGCGCTGCCTCTACACTCCACTAATGTAATTTAAAATTATTTTTGGTAATGTAATATTATAAAACCGTTTATCATTGAAAGTTTTAAAAAAACTCGTTTTCAACCATTTCGCACACTTCAAAATTGATAAAAATGCGAAAAAAAAACACTAAAATGATGAGAACAAATTTTATTTCCCTGCTCATGGCATAGTAGATGAGCTGAGTATGAAAAAAAAGCATGGTCAAGATTGTGCCACATTAAGTTTCAATGTGTTTTAAAGGCAGAAAAAAGAGTGGCACAAAGTTGTACCCGACCGGGTACAACTTTGTGCCACACGAAAAAAATTCCCCCTCCCTTTCGATAAAGAAAATAACTTTTTTCCCACCCCTTAATTGGATAGCCGAGATGTGTAGATATGTTGCGTAAAAATTTCAGAGCGATTGGTGCATAACATAATAGATATATTCTGAAAAAACCTCAAAAAGTGGCACAGAGTTGCCCCATTTTACGGTACTTATTTTTAAGTACTTATTTTTAAGTACTTATTTTTAAGTACTTATTTTTAAGTTCTTATTTTTAAGTACTTATTTTTAAGTACTTATTTTTAAGTACTTATTTTTAAGTACTTATTTTTAAGTACTTATTTTTAAGTACTTATTTTTAAGTACTTATTTTTAAGTACTGATTTTTAAGTACCGATTTTTAACAGTGAATCATTACGTATATGCTAGCTATATAATGGGTAGAACACATTTATCTGGCTCAACTAAACGGGAAGAAAGAACAGAACAAGAAACGTTTGAAGAAACTTTGTTGAAGTACCGACCATTAACGTTAATTCGAATTATCAGAGTTTTAAAAGGTAAGTTTTTCGCAGTATTTACACTTCCATTAAAGCTGATTGATTATATTTTTTTGCGTTGTGTGCTTACATAAATTTCGCGGTTTTATTTTGAGGTACGTCGAGGGACTATCCTAATATTCTTTTGCCCAGGGTCCTAAAGCTTGTAAGTCGGTCTCTGTTCAGACATCCGGATGGTTTTAAGATTAAAACAGATTTGTCTACTATTCATAAATTGAAAGTTACTAAAGTTATTAATAATATATGTAAACATAATAATGTATAAAACAAGAGTTACGTAAGCATATATCATAGAAAATTGTTCAAGTACTTTTAAGATAATAAATGTGGTCTTTATATAAAATAAGATTAAAATATTTTTATGCATAAAATATGTTGCAAAAATGAGTAAAGGATGCACTTACCTAGTCTGGTTCCTCAATTTTAATCGTCTTCGATAGCTAATGAAGGCTAAAAGTGCTACTAGAAAAAGTACAAGACTCGCAAAGAACACTGAAAAATAAAAGTATATTTATGAGAAATAATATACGATAACTGATTTTCTAACAAACATTTTTTTTATATTAAAAAAAAAAATCAAAATCGGACAATATTTTTTTTTTAAACGGTCCGGTTAATTCAGAATTCCGGATAATTTAATGCCAGATAAACGGATATTTTTTCCAAAAGTGCCCAAGACATCCTCCATGAAACAACAAAAGAGTATTTTTTAAATATCTGAAAAAAAAATACATCGCAGTCGAATTAATAACCTTTCTCCTCTCGGTAAATCTTGGCGGTTCTTTGAAGGCAGCGTATGTAGGCTAGCACCTGCTCTTTTTATACATTGTGCTTATTTTTTAGTACATGTCTTTTTCAAGATTGGAACTTATGTATCCAGAGCAAGACCGTAGCCAAAATTTTTTTTCGGTTAATTCGGGGGGGTGGGGGTGGTGGGGGGGTTGATTGAGAGTTTAATTTCCGTTGTTACGACAACACTGAGACAAACTTTTCCTTTATAATTTTCGAATGGTATTTAAACAATTTTCTAAATTATTTGATGCAGTTTCTACCTCTATATTCCATATACTTTCCATGCTAAAATATCCCGAATTGTAGTGTTTTTTTTTTTAAATTTTACATAAAAACACATTTTAAATGCCTATTATTTAAAATCCATTTTAACCAATAATAAGGGGATGAGTAGCAATAAAAACCTATAGTTTTGGAGATACGCAAATTGATTCTATATGTAAAAAACATAAAATGTTTGAACTTCGTTACAATTTTTATAACGATTTGAGAAGAAAAATACACAAAATCCCTTTAAAAAATTAGTTGGGGTACAGTATGGCTGCTTACAGTATTGTTTCAACCGCGACCATAGAAGGAACTGGTTATAAGCGTTTCAGAAGTTACAATTTATAGTTCAGTGCCGAAAGATATCATCGAGAGTTCAGCTCACTTCCGTTCAGAACACTCACAGCCGATGTAGAAAAATAGAATATGATTGGCTGTGACGTCATAGTTAATATTATTGGATTCAAGAAAGAAAAAAATGGACATGAAGGAAAAGAAGGAGGAAGAGGAGTGTTGAAAAAAAGTATCACACAATTTCCAGGGACCGACTTAGAAACTTATTGGCCCAGGGCAAAAGAACATTAGGAGGCCCCTCGACGTAACGCAAAATAAAACTGCTAAATTTAGGCACAAGCACCCAATACAAAATGACGTAATCAGTCAGGTTTAATGCAAATATAATTTTTTTTTTTTAAACTACTAATTTTCTTCTTTTGAGAATTTGAATTAACGTTAATGGTCAATTCTGCAACAAAGTTTTTTCATACGTTTCTAGTTCTGTTCTTTCTTCCTTTTTAGCTTTTTTTTAGTTGAGCCAGATTCGTATGTTCTACCCATTTTATAGCTAACAAATCCCTAATGATTACAATGTTAGCCCTAATGATTACAATGTTAGCCCTAATGATTACAATGTTAGCCCTAATGATTACAATGTTAGCCCTAATGATTACAATGTTAGCCCTAATGATTACAATGTTAGCCCTAGTGATTACAATGTTAGCCCTAATGATTACAATGTTAGGAAAATAGTATCCGTAAACGACAAATCTACGTTGAATTAGTAAACACAGCTTATTTATGGTCTTGGAGCTTGCTCATTAATTTAATTTTACTAGTGATCTAAAGCGCATATCTTTGAAAAACGCGATGCAAAAGGTGACATACATCATGAACGTGCTGAAAAGTGAAATTGATTTAATTGGGTAAAATAATATAAGTTTTGCAAAACAACTAACGATTGATTAAAAAAAATTAAAAATTTTGATTAAAATAAATTTAATTGATTTTTTAAAAATTCTTTAGTAAATTTATTTTTAACTTTTTCACATATATTTAGCATTAAATCACTTTTGGGGGCCCCTTTAAAATGGGGGCCCTGGGCAAGTGCCCCGAATGTCCTCCCCTAAGTCAGTCTCTGACAATTTCGGCCCCCCCCTGTCTACGGCCCTGATTTAGAGCTATAAGAAGCATCGAATAAACTTAAAAATGAGTACACTTCACTTATTATTGAGTATATATGTTTAACAGTGTAATACATGTTGTATAATGCATTTATTTCCCCCTGATGGAAATAGGTAACACAGTAAATATCTGGAAAACAAAAAAATTCTTACAAAATGACTGAAGATCGAAGTTTCTTTTAATTGTTTTAGTAGTCTGGTAATTTTCCAAAAACACGCTTCCATTATAGTTTTTCCAGTATAAGGAATAGATTTCATCCATATTTTCATCCATATTCCCTTCCGTGTTTTCATCCATGTTCACCTAGAAAAGTGTTTAACATGAGAAAATCATAATTTTCATTAATAAACAATTCAAAACTTTTGAAAATACTGTCAATTTTTTCTGTCTTAAAAAGTTCGACTTTGGTACTGTGAAATTCATTACACGCATTATTTACACACTTATAGTTGTGGAAGATTATGAATTTTATTTATCGCACTTATTAAGTTAAACATGAAAATTACAATTAATAATGTTTAATTTTCTTTCGTAATTCTCAAAGGACGGGGCTCAATAAATATCCTGATAGTTTGAAAGGCCCCATTACAATATTGTGAACACTTTTCTTCAATTTTAGTTTTCGAATTTTATATGTAAAAGGAAAACAAATTAAAGCCATTAAATTTTTTATACACTTACTTAAAATCAATGTGATAAATTTTTTTTAATATGAATCAGTAAGTCCATCTACTCGTCTCTACTACATCTTTAACAATTTAAAAATAAACCCGGTTATTCGGCATTTAACTATCCGGAATTCCCAATTCGCCGGACCGTTTGAAAAAAAAAATATTGTCCGAAAATTCTATTTTTGTTGGATAGAGAAAAATCCATTTAATCCAAATCTGCAAAGATAATTAGTTATCCGGCTGTTATATATCCGGAAATGTCGATTAACCGGAATTTTTTTTAAACAATTTATTAGATTTCAAAATATTTTCATTGTTTAACAGAAGTTGTACCACAACAACATTTTGTTTAACTAGCATTTTTTGGCATTGATAGGGATTGTTTTACAATGTACATTGTTCAGCACAAGTTGCTACTTGAATTTCTAAACTAATGCTAAATTAAAAACTAAAAAGGGAAAAATAAAATAATCTTTTTTTAAAAAAAAAAACCGACTTAAAGAAAATGCACTAAAAAGTAAAAAATAACTTTTAATTTTACGACCAAGTTGAAAAAATTGAATTATTTAATAACAATTTTGTAGTTATTATAACTTTTTGAAGTTGGTGCCAATTTACAAATGTCATACATAAATTTTTGCGACGATTTCGAAAAATTTTAATAAGTATAAAATTCTTATGAAATAATTATATTTTTTCAAAATAATCGTAAAACTAAAAATAATTTTTTACTTTTTAGCGCATTTTCTTTAAGTCGGTTTTTTTTTAAACAAGATTATTTTGTTTTTTCTATAAATATATTTCTAGTTTTGTTTACAGGTTTCCCAAGTTAAGTAAGTTTTCATAAAAAATAAGCATGATAAGGTTAACATTTTTTTATTTTTTATTTTAAGTTTTTTTTTTGTCTTCTACCTCCTGGTGCTCCGGTCTTCGGACTAAGAGAAGCTGCACATTTCCTCCCCCCTATGATTTCGTTGACTTACCTTCTGAAATCGTTCTTTTTCAGGCTGACGGGCAGTTGCTCCAGACCAGAAGACAAGCTGGTCTGGTTAAATACCAGGCACGTAGGTATAGATTTTCGATGGGAGGGGTTCAACCACCCCACCCCCCCAAAAAAAAAATCAAAACTCCCCCTCAGCCGCATTTTTAAAAAAAAACTTATTAATTTTTATTGAAGTACACAGGATTACATTGGCAGATAAATATCGAACAGCAACATCATTTAATTTTTATGGAATCGTTACTAAAATCAGTCATTACCTATTTTTAAAATTAGTAAAAAGCACTCCTAATTAGGAAATAAATTAAAGAGCAAATTTAAATTTTGAAAATCCTTGTTTAGAATAATATGTGTTTGGAGCATCTTGTTTACATCCCAGTTTGACGTTATTTTCCCTTTGTAGAATAAACCCAAATACTAAATACTGAAACACGATGACGTCATGCTAGGCTTGGTTTGAGATAAAAATGACCTCAAAACATGTTTTTGACGCCTCTTGAAAACTACTTTTTTAGATAAGACCCAGGAAAATACCAGGTTTTCCCCATTCTGTTACCCAACAAGAAATGTTGTACGAGAAATTGATTTTTTTCTAATTTTTAAAATATTTTTATGATTTTTACAGCAATTCGATTTTTTTTCTTGACTTTCAATGGGAGGGGTTTGAACCCCCTGAACCACCCCTTTACCTACGTGCCTGTTAAATACTATAATAAACTCTCTAGTTATGGTCTCTGCAATAAAACTTCTATGTATTTTAACACCTGGATAAATTATCAAAGATTAAAGAAAAACAGCCCTTTCAGTCAAGTTGCCACCCAGCAACCACCTAACTGCAATTTAGAGTCTCATTCATTGGAATGTGTCTTGAATCCAGCTTAGGGACTCCCCAAGGTTTACTTACACTTTAACTTAAAGCCCCAGGTCAACAAGAAAGACTATGTTCCTGAACACCTCAGGCAACTGACCTTGAAAAACCTTAGGCACATACCAAATAACGCCATTAAGATCTATACCGACGGCAGTAAAATTGACGATCTTGCAGGTAGTGGCATTTTTATAGAGACTCCTCGAGGTAATTTGACTCATAGTCATCGTAACCCAAACATCTGTTCAGTATTTAGAAGCGAATTGATAGCAATTGACCAGGGACTGGAGGCCATTCTTTCTGAGAAGGACTATGGAGACTTATGGAATTTTATCATACAGCCGTAGCCATCATCTTAATAACCGGCTGCTTGCTGGTGACAAGACCGGTACATCTATTTTACTTAAACTAAAATTATTTTTTTTGGACCATGATATCCAATTTCAGTGGATTCCTTCAGTGGTTGACTTACACGGCAATGAACGGGCGGATAAACTTGCCAAGGAGGGTTGCAAACTCTCCACCCCCTCCTCTTGTGCCTTGACTTGCCTAGAACATTATTCAGAGGAAAAATCTAAATCCTTGGCTGAGTAGAGAAAGCCCCCTTCCCATCATTGGTACTCTATTCCTCCCGTGCGACAGAGACCCCCGGTCTGCTGTTTCTAGGCTTGCTAGCGGACACAACAAGTGCATCTCATCTCATTTTTTGAGGGCAGGAAGGTCTTCACCACCTGCACTGAGTGCCTCGACCATCAGGCTTCTGCAGAGCACATAATGGAATGCATGAGCTTTTCCAGGGAGGATATCTACGGCGATCCTCTCCTTGTGCTCGACTTCCTGAGAGTCACCGTGGTCTCGTGGATCTTGTCCGTGTAAGACTTGGTAATTTTAACACGCACACGCACGGGCACACACACACAAATATATATATATATATATATATATATGTAATGTTTATTATTTATAGTTGCAGTCGTTATTATTTTATGATAAGTTCCATGATGCAGGTATAAACGAAAGTCCGAAAGATCAAGTTCACAACATTTATTTCTCCGGACTTCACAGCCCGACTTGATAGCTCGAGGTTACATCGTGAATCTGTAGATAATACGGAATACTTTTAGAAGGGGAATGGACCGTGGACACCTCTGATTGGTTCATCTCAGTTTTGGTTCGCATTTTCTAGTTTGAGTTCGGGATTTTGAAGTGGCGTGGGTGGGAAAGCAGTCACATGAGGAATGCTTTTGTACTGCGAAAAGGGGGCGATATCCATAGTTAAAGAAAGTTAATTAAAGTATATTTTAAAGGGGGAAAGAGTTATAAAATATATTACATATATATATATATATATATATATATATATATATATATATATATATATATATATATATATATTGATATTGGGATTTAAGCAAGAAAGGAACGAGTCTTTTGACGTTTAATATTAAATAAAATTTTCCCCCTTGCCTAATTTTTAATCGACCGAAAAGCGCGCGAATCAAACTGTCAAATTCCTCCAAAAGGAGGTTATCAATTCGACTGTCATTGTTTTTATGTATGTTCGCGCAAGATTTATGTTATAATTCATATATTTGGAGCAATTTTTTTTTGTGTGTGGGGGGGGGGGGGGCGTGGTTTCACTTGTTCAAAATTTGAAAAAATATATTCGGTTATCCGGCCTTTAATTATCCGAAATTTTCATCTGGTTATCCGGCTGTAACACATCCGGAAAACTCGATTAATGTTTAGATTAATTGTTTCTCCGATTTCAAAATGTTTTCATTGTTTGATAGAGGCTGTACAATAATGGACAGTCGTTCATCCGGCATTTATTAGCATGGATTGTGATTGTTTTACAATATACATTATTGAGACAATATAGTTTTTTTATATTAAAATACAAATACAACGATAAAACTACTCAATAAAAATACATGAAATCTAGACATGTTTTGGGAGATATATCTTCTTTGGTCAGCAGAGATAAAAAGTCTATGTGCAAAATATAATGAATATCAAACCCTGAATTGAAAGTGTTGTCAAAATACAAAAACTATCTCAATCGGTTGTAGTTAACTATTGTGTGCCAACAAGCGGGAAATGCTGGAACCGCGAATGTTTCATTGACTATCGAATCAATATTGGTAAAAATATGAAACATCTCCAGGGAGTCAAGTTCAACTGGAAATTTGGGTTTACAAATTAAATGGGAGTTAGAACAATTAAAAATATCACTCAAATGTTCCCAAGAGTGCTTAGCAATGAAGGACTTCTTTATTTCTTGTTGACAGTATGTGCTTGGTGTTCCTTGATGCAAAATCTTAATGCTCTTTTTGTTTGACCGATATATGGCATGCCACATTGTCATGAGATACTATATATGCCCCAGTTATTAAAGTCGTCAATGGGGTCTTTAAGTTGTATAAAGATGATCTAACTGATTGGTGAAAAATAGAATGTATATGGAATTTACCGAGAATTAAAAAAAATTTATGGCTGATGTGAGGATAATATGGCAAAACAATCAAAGCATTAGAGCGATTAGGTAGATTAGAATTTTTAAGTGGATTTTTAACTTTATGATGGGCTTTGTCAACGATGTTGGATGAAAAACCTCGATCCACGGCGACATCTCACAAATAATAAATTTCAGTCTGGAATTAATCTGTTGTAGAAAAGATGTTTAGAGCACTATTAATAAAAGTATAAAAATTAGTTATTTTTTGTTGCATTGGGTGACAAGACTTAAAATGAGGGAACAAAGAAACAGCGAAGAGTTTTCTGTATGAGGGGGTGACAAATGGTCATCTTTACGAATAATTAAAACATCAAGATAGAGAGAACATTGTTGGATTCGGATTCGTCAGTAAATTGTGTATTAGGATCTATGGAATTTAATAAAGGGATAATTCTTTCAACTTCTCCGGTTGAGTTGTTTAAAAGAGCGAAAGTGTCATCAACACATCGTTTCCAAAAGGGGGAATTTGACAATGGTGAAAAAAACTAAGACACTTTTTAACGTTGTATTTGTTTTTTAATATTCTTAACGCAATGTTTTCTAAGGCGAGTTTTTATCTTATCCATGATTGCTTATGCCGAGTTTGTTATTTTTTAACCGACTGAAAAGCGCGCCAAATGGAAAGAGGTCATTATTTCAACTGAAATGTATTATTTTTTTTATGTATGTTTGTGCAAGGTTCTAATTCAGATATTTCGATAATTTTTTTTGTTGGATAGGGGATGTTTCACTTGGGAGCCATTTGAAAATAATATCCGGTTATCCAGCATTTAACTATCCGGAATTCTTAATTAACCGGACCGTTTGAAAAAAAATATTGTCCGATTTTGAAAATTCTTTTTTTGTTGAATATAGAAAAATCCACTTAGGCAAAATCTGAAAAAAAAATCGGTTATCCGGTTGTTATATATACGGTAATATCGATTAACCGAAGTATTTTTAAACAATTTATCGCATTTCAAAATATTTTCATTGTTCAATAAACATCGTACAAAAATGACATTTCATATACCCAGCATTTATTGGCATGGGTAAGGATTGTTTTACGATATACATTGTGCAGAAAAAATGTAAGCACAAGTTGTTACTTGAATTTCTTGGAGAATAATGGCAGTAGATTAACGCAACCGCTAAATGTATAACTAACAATAGAAAAAAAAAAATTCTAAAAAAAGGAAAACCGACTTTATAAAAATGCGCAAAACGAATTTTTTTTTTTTAATTTTATGAACGAGTTGAAAAAATTTAATTATGGAATATACTTTTTAAAGTTTGTGCCAATTTACAAAAAACATACATAAGTTTTGGCGCCGATTTCAAAAAGTTGTATTAAGTATAAAATTGATATTAAATAATTCAATTTTTTCAACTCGTTTTTAAAATTAAAAAATATTTTTTACTTTTTATCGCATTTTCTTATAAAGTCGGTTTTTCTTTTTTTTAGAAAGATTATTTTATTTAAAAAGATTATTTTATAAAAATGAAACTTAATGATTATCAGGTGTAATGCATCAAATACAAATTATTTGTTAGATTTTTGTTGTTTATAGTTTAAAAAGGTGATAAACATTCAATATTTTGGAAAAATTATATAGTTTATATAAATTTTGTATAATATATATTGTATATGACTATATATTGTATATAGATTACTGGGTAAGTATATTTAAAAGTTATAAGCAAACTTCGGCTCACCTTTTAACAGACAGAAGTGGAAAATGAGACTGTATGAGCTTTGCCGATAAGCTATTCATTGGCAAGTGAGATATTTATACCTCAGCTCGATTTCTAAATTAGTGTATTTGGCGACTTTTTTTGTCGCCAAACAGTGCACTCCGCAACTTAAGTATGAGAGAGGGATATTTTAAGCAAATTTAAGAGGAGTATTTTAAACAATTGATTTTTTTTAATATCATTCAGTGTAAACGGTGTGACGGTTTATTGTTTGTTATAATTATACTTCAATATATATATATATATATATATATATATATATATATATATATATATATATATATATATATATATATATATATATATATATATATATATATATATATATATATATATATATATATATATATATATATATATATATATATATATATATATATATATATATATATATATATATATATATATATATATATATATATATATATATATATATATATATATATATATATATATATATATATATAAATGCGAAAAACCCACTCATCACTCATCACTAATTCTCCAACTTCCCGTATACCTATGAAGATGAAATTTGGCAAATTTGTTCCTTATACCTTAAATAGGAAAAGTAAGCTATTTTTGTTCCGATCGAACGGATTTAAGGGGTTGTAAAACCCCTTTTTCGAAACTTCTCCATAGGATTAACATGGAGAACATGTAACAATGCAAAATATAAAATTTAAACAATGGAAATTTTTAATATTATGTAACGTACGAGGAGCATTCTGATTGGCTGATGACTAAATATCGCCAAAATGTCGCCAAATAACTAAAAACTGTCGCCAAATAACTAAAAACTGTCGCCAAATTAATAAACTTCGCCAAATAAATTAAAATTTCACCGAATGAATAAAACATTTCGCCAAATTAATAAAATATCGCCAAATGAACTAAAATATGATCATATATGTAAAAATAATATAAAAACCGGCCCGTCGCACCGGGGGGGATTTAACTGTGAAAAAGAAAACAAAACGAAAAATGCTACGACCAAAAGTGCAAGCCATACGAAAAATATATTATCAAACTGAAGAGAAGTATACAGTATGAATAATATAAAGGTTCAAGACAGGAAGCCCATCGCTAAATAAAAGTTTGTAATTTAGCCTCCGTGCACTCAGTTAGTTTTGTGTTATCCATTATTTATTAGTTTACCTGCCGAGAGGCCAGTTATGTTACCACTCTACCTGTGAGTGAAGTTCTGTAATCTATATATATAAAAACATCGCCAAATGAACTAAAATATGAACACATATGTAAAAATACCATAAAAATGGCGAAATTAGTGTCAAAAAATGATAAAATGTATGTCAAAATGGTGAAAATATGATTGGGTAACAGGATATTCCGTACTACATCAGCTATGAAAATTAAATTTGGCGTGGAGGTACACTTTAAGCCAAAATTGCTCACTAAGAAATGATTTTCAAAAATTCGAACTGTAAATGCCAAAAGTAAAAATCCTCGCCACTTATCCACTGACTCATTACTATTTCTTTTATTTTCTGTATACCTATGAAGATGAAATTTGGCAAATTTGTTACTTATACCTTAAATAGGAAAAGTAAGCTATTTTTGTACCGATCTAACGTATTTAAGGGAGTGTTCAATGAGACAGTGGGATTTTTTGTACGGACCGTTAGTTTTGGACAATTTGGATAGTTTTAGAATTGTTAAACTCCACATACTGATAGGGTTTACCGAACAAAGTAAAACTTCTCGAATGTTAATCAACGGGAATATCATTTATTTGTCAGCATTGTTTTATCGCCAACTTCTCCATGTTATAAAGTTTTCAGTTCCAGCTAGAACTTGCTAATAAAATTTATTTAATTTGTTTGGGTTCGTTATTTTATTTTTCTTCTGATGGGTGAGGAATTAAGATTATTTTTCATCCGCTTAAATATGTTTTACTTGTACCTCTTTTGCGAGTTATTTTCTTCCCGTGCATAGAACTTAAAATTCAAAACTGAACCAGTGTTCACGTTCTCAGTGAGTAAGCGTCTTCTTCTATCTACTGGCGGGCCTCGGGCGTGGCCTGGTTGGAAAAGCGGGAATTACTTCTCAATGAATTACTTTCTTGACAAACGAATTTATTTATATCATGTTAATTATCGCGTTAACTGTGAAGTGAAAAAGGAGAAACAAAAATAGCTTACTTTTTCTATTTAAGGTATAAGGAACAAATTTGCCAAATTTCATCTTCATAGGTATACGGGAAGTTGGAGAATTAGTGATGAGTGATGAGTGGGTTTTTCGCATTTATTGGCTGAGATTACAAATTGGCTGAGAATGTTTTTAACGGAACATTAGTTTTTAAAACTTCGAAATTCTTTAGAATCTTAAAATTTTGCGTACTGATATGGTTTACTATAAAAACAAGGGAAAAAATCTGAAAATCTAGATTTTGGTAAAGAAACCTTTTAAAATCATTTTCGTTTTTTTCTTCTTAATATTCCTGCCAATTTCAATAACGAAATTACAAATTTTGACGTAGGTGTCTAATAAATTTTTTTGGAGATAGTTATTATTATCAATTACAAGAGTTGTTTATCTTTAAACTTCTGAGCTGTTACTGTAGGTAAAAATATGGATGTTAATCAACTGGAGTGCAGTATGTATATCCACAGTATTTTACAGCCAACTTCTCCATATTATCAATTTTTCAAGTTCTTGCGGGACCTTGCTAATAAAATTTCGTTACATATTGGAACTTTTAATTCTTTGGTTCCATCTGATATGGGACAAATTAAGAATATTATTTATTTAGCTAATAATTATTGTATTTGTATCTATTTTGTAACTTATTTCTTTCCCGTGCGTAGAACGGGTATTTCAGCTAGTATATATATATATATCAAATATCGATATATATATATATCGATTTAGACACTGATGATAAACAATTCTTCTTCTTTGTACTTCTACATTGTAAAAAAAAAGTGTTTAAAATTTTAGTACATGATTTCTTCTTTTTTTTAAGTACAACCAACATATGATGCTGAGTTTCACCATTTTACTGTTCTATCACGGATTCCATTTAGTGTTGAAACTTTGCACCAAAACTCATAACGTTGCATAAAACTTAAAATTCGAGTTTTCTTAGTATTTTAATAATAGTATTTTTGTAGCATATCTGGCAACCCTAGAACACAACTTTTTTAATTTGTTTCTCCAGTCTACCGATCGGGCTCGAACCAGGGATCCTCTGATTCTTAGATGAACGCCGTTATCCACTGGGCCACGTAGGCCCTTCTTCGTCGGTGTCTTTCTTGGACGTGATTCCTCGGCTTTTTGATGTAGTGACATCGAAAATTCCGGTTTCAGGTAAAGAGGTTGAACTAATTATCGGTGAAACCTCCGCTTTTTTAACCGACTGAACCAAAACTCCAAAATAAAACAGCCAGAAAAATTAAATTAAAACCGCCAACGCGCGCCAAGTCGAGAGGTTACCAATTCGACCATTATGTATTTAAAAAAAATAAAAATATGTATGATCGCACGGGATTTTGGTTCTACTTCAGATATTTGCTCAATTTTTTTTTGATGAACAGAGGCTGTTTCACTTGGGAGTAATTAAAAAAAATATCCGGTTATCCGGCATTTAACTATTCGGAATTCTCAATTAACCAGACCGTTTAAAAAAAAATATTGTCCGATTTCGAAAATTCTTTTTTAGTTGGATATAGAAAAATCCACTTTGGAAAAATCTGCAAACAAATAATTGGTTATCCGGCTGTTATATATCCGGCAATGTCGATTAACCGGAGTTTTTTTAAACAATTTATCCGATTTCATAATATTTTCATTGTTTAACAGAAGTTGTACAACAATGACATTTCCTTTAATTAGCATTTATTGGCATGGATAAGGATTGTTTCAGCACACGTTGCTACTTGAAAATGTCTTCATGTGTTTAAATGAGTGTTAAATTAAGAGACTATAAAACAATCTTTCTAAAAAAAAGGGAAACCGACTTTAAGAAAAATGCGCTGAAAAGTAAAAAATAATTTTTAATTTTACGAATGAGTTGAAAAAATTGAATTATTGAATATCAATTTTATACTTAGTACAACTTTTTTAAATCGGCACCAAAATTTAGGTATGATTTTTGTAAATTAGCACAAACTTCCAAAAGTTGTACTACGTATAAAATTGTTATTTAATAATTCAATTTTTTCAACTCATTCGTAAAATTAAAAATTATTTTTTACTTTTTAGCGCATTTTTCTTAAAGTCGGTTTCCCTTTTTTCTAGAAAGATTATTTTATTTTTCCCTTTTTAGTTTTTAATTTAGCAGGGGGCTTCGCCCCTATTCACCAAGAAATTCTAGTAGCAACTTGTGCCCAACAATGTATAGTTTAAAACAATCCCTAACAAAACCAATAAATGCATGTTAAACGAAATGTCATTGTTGTACAACTTCCGTTAAACAATGAAAATATTTTGAAATTGGATAAATTGTTTAAAAAAAATCCGGTTAATCGATATTTCCGGATATATAACAGCCGGATAACCTATTATTATTTTGAAGATTTTGCTTAAGTGGATTTTTCTCTATCCAACAAAAAAAGAATTTTCGAAATCAACGAAATTTTTTTTAAAACGGTCCGGTTAATTGAGAAATCCGGATAGTTGAATACCGGATAACCGGATATTTTTTTCAAATTGCTCCCCTTTGAAACATCCCCTATCCAACAAAAAAAAATTGTCCAAATATCTGAAATAGAATCGAAATCCCGCGCGCAAATACATAAATTTTTTTTTTAAAAAATACATAAAGGTCGAATCTATAACTACTCGACTTGGCGCGCGTTGGCGGTTTTAATTTAAAGTTTCTGGCGGTTTTATTTTGGAGGTTTTTTTTTGAGTTTTGGTGGGAGCGCTGGGCAGTTGGTTAAAAAGTAAATAAACTTCTGATTGTGATGTTTATTTTCTATGTATTTATTGTTTTGTAATATCTGAGTGTCCATTTTTGAGTAAAATAAGTTTAAAATTAAAAGTAATTTTAAAATTATTTTAAATTTTTTTCTTTCCATAATTTTTTGTTCAAACAAAATTGAAACGTGCACTGTTAAAAATAGGTATTCAAAAATAAGTAAAATGTACTCATTTTTGAATACATTTGCTCATCATGGCTCCGAATACATAAGTTTCAATTTTTAAAAAGACACGCACTTAAAAATGAGTACAATATGTAAATATGAGTAAGAAGAACATATACTAGCCTACTTAGGCTGCTTTCAAAAATTACTTTTAATAAATATTAACAATCATACAACCAAGACTTACCAGGAATCGAACGCACATCTGCAGGCACTGCTGCTCAGAGTCTTATCCGTTACCAGGGCGACGTTAAGAAGTTATAAACAGAATTATTGTTAAAAAGGTGTGTCAAAAGAATTGGAAGTAAAATAATTGAATTGTAATACCTCAGTTTTTCTATTTAAGCAATCAACATTGAATAATGTGGAAAACCATCTTCTGAACAACTATTTTAAGTTTGTCAGGTCGCTTTGTTAAGATCGCTTGAACATAAACTGATATTAGCAATATTAAATCATAGGGAAACGAAACGTCACCCAAAAATGGGACCAGGAGATTATTGTAGTTTCTGAAAGTTGGCTGGTCTAATACATGTTGAAAATTTAAATAGAAATGGATAGGGAATTTTTATAACATAATGTAAATAAGCCAATACAAATTTACGCCTATGAATTGCAGTGTCCGCTAAGAATTTTTTTACCCTTCGATCAGCTGTCCCGTAACTTTCCCCGCCCTGAGATCACCACAAAAAATTCATAGATAATAATATTGAATTTATGCACTGTTTCGGTCATATTATGCTTCAAATCTCGTTAAGTATCACTAATTTAAAAAATTGATGCTGCCATCTGTTGACAGTAGGGATAACTTATTTAAGGCAGTTGATGTTATGTTCTGTTGTGCTTTTCGCACAAAGGAAAAGTATTATTTTAGTGCTGCCATCTAGTTAGGAAAGACATTACTATTACATGAAGGACATTTATTTAGTTGGTTCTACCATCTTTTGAGCTTTTAATTACTTATTTTAGCCCTAACAAAGGATATAATATTTATGTAATGTGTGGTTAAAATTAAAATATCTAATTCTAAAATATTCATTAAAACTAGCATTTAGGTGTAATATTTCCAAGTTTACATTTCATTAATTCTAAGGAACCCTTTTACGTTAATAAAACAAATGGACTCTTTAAGCAAAGTGAGACAAAATACCCATATAAAAATATATAAGAGCCCCATACAAGAAAATATTAAAATTAGTGATAACTCACTAATAAAATTGGTTATCAGAGATTGGGTGGGATTATGTTAAATATACATTAATATATTGAGATACTTCTACTGAGTATTTCTTAAAGAAATTCATTGTAATTCAAAAATTAAGAACATATTTTATGTTTTAATGATATTTCTATTTGACTTTTCTTCTTGTTTTTACTTTTATCTTTGTTCAAAGGTTCATCTAGTTGATCACTTCATTGGCCATGCGGAAATTGAGATTTGAAGCTACTATAAAAACATCTTCGCCATATTTGTTGTTTTAAGGCGCTGTAATTGCTTTTATATAAGGTTACGGTTTCATTCAATCAAAATTTCGTGAACTCGTAGCTAATCAAATTTTCATTCCAATCAAAATTACGTAAATTCGCAGTTCATAAATGTGCATCTAGTTGAAATGTGCATCCAAATGTACTTACAGTTGATGATTTCATTGATTATAAGCCCATTGAGATTTTAATTTGCTTTATAAAAATCTTCGACAATTTTGTCATTTTGAAGCATTGTGATTGCATTTATATTCGGTTAAGATTATATTTAATAAAAATATCGTGAACTCGTAGTTCATAAATGTGCATCTAATTGAAATGTGCAACCAAATGTACTTACAGTTGATGATTTCATTGATTATAAGCCCATTGATATTTTAATTTGTTTTATAAAAATCTTCGCCAATTTTGTCATTTTGAAGAATTGTGATTGCATTTATATTCGGTTAAGATTACAATTAATCAAAATTTCGTGAACTCGTATCTCATAAGAGCTTCATTCTAATCAAAATTTATTGAACTCGTATCTCATAAAAAGCTTTATTCTAATAAAAATTTCGTGAACTCGTAGTTCATAAATGTGCATCTAGTTGAAATGTGCAACCAAATGTACTTACAGTTGATGATTTCATTGATTATAAGCCCACTGATATTTTAATTTGTTTTATAAAAATCTTCGCCAATTTTGTAATTTTGAAGAATTGTGATTGCATTTATATTCGGTTAAGATTACAATTAATCAAAATTTCGTAAACTCGTATCTCATAAGAGCTTCATTCTAATCAAAATTTCTTGAACTCGTATCTCATAAAAGCTTCATTCTAATAAAAATTTCGTGAACTCGTAGTTCATAATTGTGCATCTAGTTGAAATGTGCAACCAAATGTACTTACAGTTGATGATTTCATTGATTATAAGCTCATTGATATTTTAATTTGCTTTATAAAAATCTTCGCCAATATTGTCATTTTGAAGAATTGTGATTGCATTTATATTCGGTTAAGATTAGAATTAATCAAAATTTCGTGAACTCGTATCTCATAAGAGCTTCATTCTAATAAAAATTTCTTGAACTCGTATCTCATAAAAGCTCTATTCTAATAAAAATTTCGTGAACTCGCAGTTCATAAATGTGCATCTAGTTGAAATGTGCAACAAAATTTCGTGAACTCGTATCTCATAAAAGCTTTATTATAAACAAAATTTCGTGAACTCATTGTTTATAAAGGTTTCATTCTAATAAAATTCGCGAACTCACAGCTCAAAAATGCTTCATTCTAATAAAAATTTCGTTAACTCGTAACTCATAAAAGTTTTCAAAAATTTGGGAACTAATAGTCCATAAGAGTTTTTTTCTAATAAAAAATTCGAAAAATTACAAAGTCTTTGACCAATTATGTGAACTGAAGAACAATATCAAGCAGAGTTAAAGTATAAAATTTATAATTAAAAAAAATTACAAACATGGAATATCAAGTTAGCATTTTTTCGCTTTCTTCGATTTCAGTATTTCTTCGAGTTCTGCTGCCTCTATTTTTGGTACTCCGTCTATTTCACTCATTTAATTTCGTGAATTGCAATAATAAATTTTTGCAACTCGTTGTTTTGCAAATGTGAAAATGTAGTAATTAGTTGGTGATGTTGCGCAATACCATTACGTACACACAAAATCTGAAATATATATACCTAATACAGATAACAAAATCTCTTTAATTACGGTGACTTATACGAAGTAGAAATATTGGCACAATGAACCTATACAGATGTTTGTGACATATATAATACACTATTGAGCTAATTTCTTAAACTTTCTGTAAAGTTTAAAACAAACAAACGCTCTGTTTCCATCATGTCAAGTAGTATCAAAAAAGTTGACGTAAGTCTCATTTCCATTAAATTTTGTAAACTAAAATTAGAACAAAAATAACCTTGTATTCCTTTTTAATGTAACAGCTGCAGAATTAGAATTTCCGATTGGCGTTTTGAATGAATTTTTGTTATTTTTTTTTTGGAACAAATAATTTTATTATTCAAACATATGATGGATTTTAGCACAAACTTGAAAAAAAAATCAATAATGAATACCATAAAACCTTTAAACACCTTCACAAAACTTGCGTGTTATTCAAAATGCCTTTATAAAACAGGCAGAATTTTTTTTAAAGTTTATAATTTTTCTGCATAAAACCTTTAAAAAACCTGCATTATCCCTTCAAGATTTCAATGCTCAATTTTTTAACAAAAAATATACTTGAATTATGCATATTATTTTAAATACCTGTAAAAAAACTTCCCACTGTAAAAAATATGTACTCAATAATAAGTAAAATCGCTCAGTTTTGAGTACATTCGATGCTTATCATAGCTCCGAATACATAAGTTTCATTTTCGAAAATAACATGTACTTAAAAATGAGTACAGTGAATGAAAATGAATTTAAAGGGCAATTCTTGCATACATAGGCTGCCTTCATAAATCTCTTTCAATAAATATCAACAATTACAACACCGGGTTTCGAACTCAGATCCTCAGGCACCGAAGTGCCGTAATATTGCTATTATCCGCTTCTGTACAAGCCATCTCATCACCTGACAAACTTAAAATAGTTGTTCAGGAGATGATTTTCCACATTATTTGATGTCGATTGCTGAAATGGAAACTGAATTATTACAACTCAATAATCTTACTTCCCATTCTTTTGGTACACCTTTTTCAAATTTCTTCTGTTTACAACTTCTTCAAGTCGCTCGGTAGTTTCACGGATAAGGCTGAGGACAATGGCGCCTGAGAATCTGGATTCGATTCTCGTAGGTCTTGGTTATTATTGTCGATATTTATTAATAAGTATTTATGAAGGCAGCCTATGTAGGCTAAAATCTGCTCTTTTTACTAATGTTTTAGTATACATCTATTTTAACATTGAAACTTATGTATTTGGAACCATGATAAGTATCGAATGTACTCAAAAATGTGTACATTTTACTTATATTTGAGTACCTTATTTTAACAGTGTAAGGCAGAAGTTTATAGAGAGTTAATTAGTGAATATGCTCATATTTCATAATTTGACGAAACTTGCACAGACAATGGACTTCAACATTAAAGTCTCTGTTATGAGCTGATAGAGTTCTTTTAATCTTTAGGAAATAATTTGCAATAAAAAAGACAATTTTTACTTGCACTGTTAATAACAGGTACTTAAAAATAAGTAAAATGTACTCATTTTTGATTACATTCGTTTCGTGCCATAGCTCCGGATACATAACTTTCATTTTTGACATGTACTCAAAAATGATTAAAATGAACAGTTGCTTGCCTTACATAGGCTGCCTTCATAAATCACTTTCGATAAATGTCAACAATTATAACCAGGACTTATCGGGAATCGAACACAATCCGTGCACCTGATGTCGTCCGCATCGAAGTCCAGGGCCATATCCGTTGTACTTACGAGAGCTAGGTGAAGAAGTTATATATAAACATAAGTAATGTTAAAAAGGCGTGGCAGAAGAATGGTATTAAGATTATTGAGACATAATAACTAAGCTTTCAAATGATGTGGAAAAACATCTTCTGAACAAATATTTTAACTTTCTCAGTCAGGTTTGTTAAGACGGCCTAAACAGAAGCTCATATTAGCAATATTAAACCATCCTGCTCATTTTTGAGAAAGTACGTCATCGCTCATTTACGATTCAATTGTATTCAAAAACGAGTACGTCCATGTATTAGTTTTTAAGCAGTCTTTTTCCAGTGCGGTTTTTGTGATATGAGTTGAAACTTTCGTTTCATTTGATTTAATTTCATTTCAGGGTCTAGTGGCGCTGGTGACTGGAGGAGCCTCTGGTCTTGGAGAGGGCACCGCCAGGCGCCTACTGCTCCATGGTGCAAGTGTGGTGATTTGCGACTTACCCACTTCGAAAGGCGTCGAGCTTGCTGAGGAGTTGGGGGATAAATGTGCCTTCGTATCCGGAGATGTACGATTACTAATATTTTTACGATGCTTCCCAATCTGTAATAGTTTGTGTGAGAAAAGTTATACAATAACAGCAAAAGCGCATGATTGATGCCGAAAGGTTAAAGAGGTGGAGCAAATGGTGCCAAATCAGTATAAAACCTTTATTAAAAACCTTGCTTCAAATAGCTTTATAGTACTTTCATGGTTTTTAAATTCTTCATTTATCTAACTACACTGTTAAAAATTTCCGCGATCGAGAATAGTGCAGCTTTTACCAAAAAAATCGCGCAATCTCCTAAACTGCAACCGAAACCTTCGTTGAATCTACATCAACAAGTCCACAAGCAGGGATACTCAGACCCGGTTTCTGAGTGGGTAAAGGCGTTTAGTTTGTAAGCAGAGTATTATTAGTTCAAGCCTATGCGGTGTCACAAATAAGAAAAAAAAAATATTAATGCAATATAACTTTCGTTGAAATTGAACCACTTAAAAAACACAAACTTATTTAGAAATGGAAATATATGGACATTAAAACTAGCTTATACAAATAATAATTGGATCAAAATTAACTTTTTAAACGTAGTCAGATAATTTAATTTGCCTGCACAAAGTCTTTAAAAAACCCATGCAATTTCGCTTCAATCACTTCAATAATGGTTTTTCCAGCATTAATATTCATATAAAACCATTTTTACAACGTGCATACTGGCACTTTTTCGAGTAGTATGCTACTTTGTCACAATTGCTCTCTTTAAATTCATAGTAAAATAATTAATTCCTCTACAAACGCTACTTTACAAAAACTTTTTCATTACTTCTATGCATTTCATATGTTCTATTGTCATCGGCTCAGAAGTTGTTGTTGCTTATCCGCCATAGTCTGACGGAGTCATACAAGATCCACGAGACCAGTGACTCTCAGGAAGTCGAGCACAAGGAGAGGATCGCAGTAGATATCTTCCCTGGAGAGGCCCATGCATTCCATTATGTGCTCTGCAGAAGCCTGATGGTCGAGGCACTTAGTGCAGGCTATTAGTTAGTTGACTCAGAAGTAAAACCAAGCCTCAGTTGGTAAGGCGTTCAGCTACTAATCAGAGGATTTGTGGTTCGAATCCGTGAAATGGACTTGACATAGAAAAGTAAAAAAGTAGTGATCTTGCGATCGGAGGGTTGCCAGCTTCGCTACAAAAATACTAATAAGTCGTCCAGAATATCCAACAAATTATACTGGCGTGTATACGGGACTGGTGCGCGATAAATCTGATCGGGGTCCAAAGTCCCGACGTTTATTGAAGGCGTTGGGTGCCAGTTCAGGTGTTTCCTCGTCATCTGACCATGGTTCTAAAAATAACGAGGTGCATGTATGAATGTGTGTGTGAATGTGTATGTGTTCTCGGGTCGTTCCTTCGAGATTGACCCCGAACCGTCGCCAATAGCCCACTGTGCAGCTCTAGTGCGACGTTAATTAACAAAACCAAACCAGAAGTAAAACCACCTATATTTAAATCAAAGATGTAGCAGCTGTTGCTAAGGAAGAAATAAATGCGATGAACTTCTAAATGTCAATGACCTTGGTGCTGCGCATTAGAGAGGGAAAAAACCCGTTGACCTTGGATTTCTTTTTGCCAACAACGGCTGCTAAATCTTTGGTAATTATACGTGGTTTTACTTCTAAGTCGACGATGTGCTGTGTAATTCTCTTTGTCATACTTCTTTTCATCTCGGGTTTACTTGCAACCGTGGATCAACCATAGATATCTTCAGTCCCTAAGATTATTAACCATAGAGACCATTAAAAAAACTGTTACAAGAATGAGTGAAAATTTATTTTTTTAGTAAAATGCCAACCAAATACATAATTACTTTATTGTTATAGGTTACGAATGAAGTTGACATTGGACAAGCATTAAAGTTCGTTGAGATGAGATTTAAAAAGCTAGATGTGTTGGTCAATTGTGCAGGCATTGTTTCACAGAATCCTATTTATGACTTCGACAAAGACGCTCCTCATCCTTTACTTCATTTCGAAAGAATCGTCTCTGTAAGTATTCTTGTCGAAATTGCTCTTATGAAAGGAGTAACTGACGAAGATATTTTTATTAACTATTACGGACCACTGATCTCTAACTGTAATTTCTGGATAGGGCAAGACATTTTGTTGACTTGAAGCCGATATAGAGGCAGTCATGATGAGTCCCAGTTTCTTTGCTACCACAATATTTCGTATATTTTTCATGTTAATATAAGCAGACGTGTATTGTTTTTGGCTGAGTTTTTTCTATTTTCTTTTTAAACCCATTTTAAATGCAATATGCTATAAAAATAGAAAGTCATTTTGCAAGTCAAAGTCAAAGTAAATAAAAAGCAAGAGCAAAACCTATTTGTTTGTCAATATAAAAATTAATTCTATAAGAAGAAAATATAATATTTATATATCATACATTTAGTATTTCTAAATTGCTGTGCTAATAAAAACACCACTAAATCACTTAAAAAAAATATTGGGGTACATCATGGCTGCTTTCAATTAGCTTCAACGCGCCCACAGAGGAAACAAGGTGTGAGCCTTCCAGCAGTTACAATTGGAGTCAGTGTTATGGATTCATCAATAATTGGAAGATGAAATTAAGATATTTAATTTCCTTTTGTTGAGAACTTAAGCTGGTCGAAACACAATATCAAAAGAATGTACCTTAAAATTTTGGAATGTAGGAGGATTAGGAGTGGTTATACTAGACACATATTGGAGCCCACCTTTTCTCACTACACAGTTAAAATTTTCAGTTCAACGATGTACCATATCTTGGTGCAAAACAGTGGTCAGCACCATATTATGGTGGAATCTAGGTTTAACCAAAACTCTTTCATAAAAAAAACCCGGAGATTTCATCGATAATTGGTTCAACCTCTTTAACTACACCCGAAATTTTCGCTGTCACTACATCAACAAGTACCTCCGAGAAAGACAACGACGAGCATGGGTCTCCGTGGCCCAGTGTCTAAAGGCGTTTAGTTATGAATGTTGGGATTCCTAGTTCGAGCCCGATCGTTCACAAATTGTGATCTTGCGATCGGACAGTTCATGTCGGACATTTGAAGTTGATGTTCGTGGGCACTTCTGTCTACATAACCTTATCCAATTCCGTATAAGGTAGGGTGGTATTTGAATAAAGTTAATTTTTTGTCAAATCCTATATTTCCATATACTTTTATGAATTGTGAAATTGTGTGAGTTGTTGAAGAAACTGAATACAACCAGTCGAAAAATTATGTTTCGGCACCCTTAGAGGCCTAAGGCCTCTCTACACGAACGAGTACAACGCGGGCGAGCTGCCCGGTGATTCGATAGAATGGACCTAAAAGTTCAGCAGACATAAATAAAAACTCACGTAGTTGGTCCGCGGCCTTTCGCGATCCGTCTCTTCTGAATCTGTTCATCCTATTGTTCTAGGTAAACACTATGGGCACCTTCAACGTCATTCGTCTGGCCGCGGGACTGATAGGGCGCAACGAGCCCAGCGGCCAGGACGGACAGAGAGGGGTCATCGTCAACACGTCCAGCATTGTGTCTCTGGACAGCTGCAACGGCTTAGTGGCGTACGCGGCCAGCAAGGGGGCGATCAACTCAATGACACTAGCCACTGCCCTGGATTTGGCTTCCCAGGGGATACGGTGCTGCGCCATTGCTCCAGGTACATATACGTGCATTTGCTTATTTGATGCCATTGATAATGGTACATAGTTTAAAGAGACTTGATATCCCAAAATCGATGAAAATGTCAAAAAAAAATATATATATTGTTTTAAAATAATATTTGAACCCCCTAGTTTTTGTGAAAACGAGTGGGTTCAAAGCAATTATATAAATATTAGTAATTTTATTAAAAAATTTTTGACTCCTAACCTCCAGTTTTTATGAACAAACACTTACTTAAATCGCTAAAACTCAGACAAATATGCATGATTCAGCTTGAATTTTTTTTACATGAACATAAATGTAATATATATATATATATATATGAAAAATGAAGAAAGCATTTTACACATTTTTTATGCTAAATACTCTTTTCTGAATAATTTACATCTAACCATTGAAAAGTATTTATTTTTGGGGTACCAAGTCTCCTTACGTTTTTCAATATTTAAAATATTACTGCAAATTTAATTAAAATGGTTGGATTTACAGATTGGCTGTAAGCTTAAAATATAGATAAATAGTATAGTCCAACAAAAAAAGTCAACATTACTCAAAATTGTGAAATTAAAGGTTTTTTTAAAACAAACAAACAAACAAACAAACAAAAAAAAAAACAAAAAAAAACAACAAAAAAAAACAACACAAACAGCGCAATGTTGAAAGGTCGAGTTAAAACAGGGACCTCGCTAACGCTCAGTCAATAAACACTATTTAACTGTGTATCTTACAATGTTCTCCAATATACATCAAGCGACCCGGTCGGGCTCGCAACGCTAAGCCAAAAAAGAAGAAATAACGCCAACAAGAAACGAACGCCCGACGGGACTTAAGCTTATATACACTGCACAACTTGTAATGTTAAACCGCGTTCGTAAAACTTATTCCAGAACCCAAACTACGTTTCATAAAAAAATAAAACTAATATTGTTAGAACCATATCAGTGCAACTTTTAATGTAATACAAGAATATTTTTTTTAATTGAAAATCAAAGGAGATACGGCAGCGATTCTCAACCTGTGGGGCGCGCCCCCCTAGGGGGATGCGAGCACACCAGAGGGGAGGCGCGAGAATATCCAAGATAAACTATTATTTTAAAAAAATGGATTAACTGACTGGAAAGAAAGCACACATACAGACAGAAAACAAAATACATTTCGACATATTTAACAAATAAAGTAAAACAACTTACTAAATCAAAACTTACTTAATCAAAACATACTAAATTAAAAACAAATTTAATAATTATTAGTGACTTCCTTGGGCCTATCTTGCAGAGCAAAGTTTTTCGAAGGAAGGCTTAATATTAGAAATAGACACTCTCAGTTCTGTTTCTATATTTAGCCGAGATCTATATTTTGTCTTCAAAGAAGCCACAGCAGAGAATCCAGTTTCCCAAAGGTAGGATGTTGAAAATGGTAATAGAATGCGAAATGCCCTTGTTTTTAGTGCAGAAAAATCATCCTCTACTCCTGCCCAAAATTCAAATAGTTATTTATTACTAAATTGTCTCTAGGTTTCGCCACTTATCGTGAAGTCTATGAATTTTTCTTCCTCATCAATTGAGAGTCCTTCGGGAGTCTTATGAAATGAATCCCTAACCCACCCGTAACTTGCTATCAGTTTATCGTCAGCAAGAAAATACTTTTTAAAATTCTTTGCCAGCATGGCTAAATGATTTTCAATGGTTACAAAAAATACTTTTACATGTTCTTCTTTAGCTTTGTAACTTTTAGTACAATCATCCACATTTGCAAATATTGTTAGGTTTTTTTGCTTTAAATTTCTGCTCCACAATTCCAATTTTCTACAAAAAGCATTAACTTTATCACTCGTATCCAACATATGTGTATTTGCTCCTTGGAATTGAAGATTCAAGTTATTTAATTTCTCGAATATGTCGACCAAGTAGCTCAATTTCATCACAAATAAACAATTGCGAAAATTCTCGGCTTCCGGTCTGTTTTCTTCTTCTAGGAAAATGGCGATTTCTTCTCTTAATTCATAAACACGTTCCAAAAATTTCCCACGTGATAACCATCTTGCCTCGCAATAAAATAGTAACGCTGAATGTACTGAACCAATGTCTTTACAATGTGAGGAAAAGATTCTCGATTTCAGTGGGTCTCATTTTTATATAATTTACTATGGTTACAACCGTAGTTAACACAATATTCAGAGCAGGACTCATTTGTTTCGAAGTCAAAGCTTCTCTGTGGATCATGCAATGTGTCCAGACCCACTGAGGCGATTTTTGTTTTGCAAGTGCTTGTATACTTTGGAATCTTCCGGACATTGAACGAGCACCATCGGTGCATATTCCGACGCAATTTTTCCATTCTATGTTTGCATCGTTCATAAAATCATTTAAAATAGCAAATAATGCGAGCGCTGTTGTTTTGAGTTCTATTGGTTTGCAGAAAAGTAGTTCTTCTACTACTGACATATTATCACAAAATCGAACATAGGCAATTAAATGAGAATCTTTATTACTATCTGTTTCTTCATCAAGCTGTATTGAAAACAATTTGTCACGCAACTTCGAGAAAAGCTGACACTCTACATCTTCAGCTATATCACCAATTCGACGAGCAACAGTATCATTTGAAAGAGGTATGGATTGCAATTATTTTGAAAAATTATCTCCAAACATAGTTTCTACAATCTCAATTGCTGCTGGCAAAACAAGCTCTTCACCAATGGTGTGAGGTTTTTTACATCTGGCTATTTTATATGAAACTTTGTAAAATGCAATTAAAGCTTTTTTATTCACAGACAAAGTTTCTTTAAAAAATGATTTTTGTTTTTTATATGATTTTAATTTTAATTCAAAGAATTCTCTGGGTTTGTTGCGTACTCACTATGAAGCGTTTCCAAATGTCGTTTAAGTTTATTAGGTTTCATGCTGTCTGCGGCCCATATTTTTAAGTAAATGATACACAGGGTCCTTTCTTCTTCATTTACTTCAGTACTGGTAAACCCAAAATTTAAGTATTCTTGAGAATATTTTCTTGATTTTATTTTCGGGACCACGCTCGTCTGTGTACTTGTTGATGCTTGACTATCGTCTAATGCTTGCTTACTTCCGCTTAAAAATGTATCCATGAGTCTGCATAAATCTGCTGCCGTGAATATTTAATATGGTGAATTGCAATTAACACAAAAACATATATAACATACACATTCATGATAGATTCGATAGCGATAGAAGGATCGACTCGAATGAGACTGGCTGGAATTGAAACTTGTGTTATCGAACATCTTCCTTCTTTCTATGAGAAAACATTTGCTCTGCGCATGCTCGAGACAGCATCGGTCGTGTGGATTCCCTTCCACAAACATTACTTATCTTTTTTCTCTTTTGTTTAGCCATGCTTCTGTTTTATTTCTTTTATTATTCGAAAAATGTATTCCCAGTTTCTAAATTTAGCTCACCACGTCTAGGTTAACTTTCATTAACGAATTTTTCTACTTTCATATTCTTTTAACGCTATCTCTCTGTTTGGCTTTCATTTCAAATAATTTAAATTTTCTCCTCTTTCATTCGCTTCATCTGTTCACCGCCAGCTTGGCAAATTGCCAGATGTGGTTTCTCGCCAACGTTGGCTCGCTTTTACTCTTGTTTTGGCAGTTAGTTAAAAATAATTTAAAAACAGAATCCAAAATACTCATTATACATTATTTTTGTACACATTTTATTGTAAGCGGGGGGCGCGATGAAAATTATGATTGAAAACTGGGCCGCAAATACTGAAAGGTTGAGAAACGCTGAGATACGGAGTTTTTTAATTTGCGTAAAGTTAAAAAGCCCAAATTTGTAAGTCGAGCTAGACGCTACTTTATTCAACCGATTTTGTTGATTAATAGCTTATATGATAGCTTTATGGCATCACAAGTGCCTTTTGTTACTTTTATTTTATAATATTAATTATTTATAAGTTTAATTAGCTAAAAAATAATTAAATCCTAAGAGCCAAAACTCTATGCCTCAAGGCAATTAATACTCAAATATGAAGTCCTTCCACTGCCCGGTCGCCAATACAAATTGTTTTTTAGAACGGCTTAATAAAAGTTAAAATTATCGGTAAGTAATACGCTCTACAAAATAAAAATTATACTGTCGGAATGATTAATATCTCTTTACTCGATGCAAAATAATTTCAATTCACTTGGACAATTATTAAGGGGGTCCGATACCTTCGACATTTTTTTCTTTATTTTTATACTTGTACAATCCAATTTTTTTTCTCTTTCTAAATATGCATAAAAAACCATTTTAAGACGCTCCATTTTTTTTTTTAAATTGCACATTTATTTTTAAATTAACATTTTAGTCAATTTTTTAACAATTTTAAAATTCCTACTCCTTTTTTGTTTTTCAATATTTTGAAGCAATTTTTTTTATTTAAGATCTTGAATAATATGTTAATAGATGTATGCATTCAAATTTTGATTCAGATACATCACTTTAAAAAAATAAAATATATTAGAAATTTTGGAAAAAAAATTGACGAAAAAAAATAAAATTCCATTTTAAGTGGTTTTAAAAAACAAATTATGATAAAAATAGGAAATCTGAATGCATACATCTATTTAAAATATATTTATCTTGCTATACACACCAAAATTATGATTTTAAGTATAATAGTAAAAAAGCCTTAGCATTTTTAGTGTTCATTAAATTTCAAAACCACGAACAGAGATATTTGCTTTTAAAGTTTACATATGATACAACTATGTTATAGGAACACATCGTTAACACATTCATAACTAAAAAAGTAATAGGAATTTTTTGAAGCAGTTTTTTGTGAGTTATTAAGATAAGTTTAAATATTATTTTTTAAATATAAAAAAAAAATGACTTTTTTTGCGAATTTTGGGTATCGGACCCCCTTAATGAAGATAGAAGCATTTCAAATAATTAATATATTGAAATTTTTCCCCCATATATCTCGTAGGACGAACGTGTTAATTTAATCCTAAATTTTTAATACAGCGTGTGTGATAAATTATTCCTTGAACTATCGGATTAAACTATTGACATGGAAAAAAAATAGTAATTTTAAAAAAAACTTTAAATGGTGATTGGTTTGACATTCTCCGAAAGATGGGTGTGAAAAAAAGGACTGATATACCCCAAAAAAACTTTAGAAAAGTAAAAAACGCTAAGCGCCCCTCCCCCTAAAAAAATCTTCGAAACTGTGGCTAAAAAAGTTGTGATATAAAAAACAAACAAGCCAATTGCACTAGGGGGATCAACTATGCACACCCTCTCACTAGCCTTCTCCCGGAAAACAGCTGCGCTTTCTTTTCTTAGCTCGGTTAAAATTTTATATGTGTATAAAATTTCTAAAGTTTTTTGGGGGGTACGCATTACTGTAATAAATACTTTGTAATTGTAAGATAAAAACTCGTCTTATAGAACATTGCGTTAAGAATATTAAAATACAAATACAACGTTAAAATAATCCGTAAACTCCGGACATGTTTCGGGAAATACATCAGCGGAAAATGTGCATATTACACAGTTTGTGCTGATATTTTGTTAAATCAAGTTTGCTAATTCAATAATTTTTTTTAAATCTCTAGGCTTTTTCGATACTCCTTTGTTTAACAAAGGGGGTGCAAAATCTCGCCATAGTCTGGTAGACCAGACTCCTTTTCCAAAGAGATGCGGCAGCCCGGAAGAATTCGCTCATCTCGTCCAGACCATCGTGGAAAACCCAATGCTCAACGGATGCGTCATACGGTTAGACGGGGCATTGCGCATACAACTGCCGTCCAGGAGCAAATCTGACAATGTGCATTAAAGTCGATTCCTCCCTCCGATATATCCTAACTTACATTACAGACCCCCATAAGCCAGTATTTTTTTTAGAAAATCCCCATTCCCGGGGAAAAATATCCCTATTTATTGCTGGTACGATTGACTTTCCCAGCTCGGAAGGAATTTAAAGATATAAGCCTATTATTCAACACACAATATTTATTATACAGGATGTTTAAAAATTATCTTTACAATTTTGACGTGCAATAAAGCGTAAAAGAAATAAGATGGACAAGCTTGCTTTTACATGCAACACATAAAGTTATATTTGTACATTTTTTTTTTCAAAACCATTAATAAACCATTAAACGCACCATTCAAAAACTATTCACCTATGGGTATATTAAAAAAATTAACTTTACCAAAAAAAAAACATAAGAAATTAAGGTAGAAAAGTTACGTTGTATGCTATGTAGCAGCAACACATAAAGTTTTATTTATAAATCTTTTTAAGGGGGACCCGAGCCCCAAAATTTGGAAAAATTGCTAATATTTTTTTTCTTCATAAAACGATGCTAAACAAACTTGAGAAGGTGTATACAAAATTTCAAAACAGTAAAAGAAAGAGAACATATGTTTTTTTAGATGTTTATATGCCATTTATAATCTTTCTACATACTGTTCTTCTGCAACAATCGTCATTTACTCAAAATATTTTTTTTTAATTCTGGTCACGTTTAAAATGCTAAGGCTTTGTAAATAATTAACTTAAAACTAAACTGTTAATAGTTTTTGAAGCTCTAATATTTGTTTTATAAACGTATGTATAGCTTTTTTAAATTAATTTATAAATTATTTTTTTACAAATTATTAAACTTAAAAGTTTGAATATATTTTGGGTTTTGAACTTAAAATAAGTTTTTAAAAACAATTAAAACACAAATCTGCAAAAGTCTATACATACGATTGTAGTGTGTACTTTGATGTTATTTAATCAATTAAAAAAATTTGAAAACATTAAAAATTTAAAAAGGAGTAGTGTTTTTAAAAAACGTCTTTTTAAGCTTAAAAAATTCCAAAAATATCAAAAATAATTTTTTTAAACATATTTTTGTTTTTGATTATTGTTCAGAAAAAGATGTTCTAATAATATAAAAAAATTGGTATTTCTGAATTCATTAATAAACAAATTAGGATTTGGGGCTCGGGTCTCCCTTAAGTTTCATTTTTTAAATTTGGGATTTTTAAAAATGTGTACAAATAAAACTTCATATGTTGCAATTACATGTACAAGCAACATTACTTAGCTATCTTATTTCTCTTAGGTTTTACTGTGTGTCAAAGTTATAAAGTTAATTCTTATACACCCTTGTGTATCGAAATAAAATATACTTTTTGCAAATGTATAATTCATCTATTAGCTACATTTACAATACATTTTACTGGGCTATTTCAATTACAATTATTTTACAGAACGCAGGTTTTTATTTTGTTTGGTTTTCCCATGACTATAAAATCGCTGAACAGTTTCTGTCAACAAATGTGCAAGTATTCTATGACCAATACACTACAAATTATCTAAGTTTCAATGACTATCAGTATTAACCACTCACAGTATACGTAAACATATAAAAAAATTGTAAATAACCAAAGACTAAATAACTTAAAATATAGATATCATAATAAAAATAGTTGTTATAGAAATTCGTTGTAATCAATCAAGCATATTTGAAAGGAGTTGTTTTTGAAATATTTCCCAACATTCCCTGTAATTTTTGTAAAACAACAGAAAATAAAACCTGGAATCGTGTATTATTAACCTGTCCAACTTATGACACATTCAGACACAAATAATTATTACCAATTGAAGGCGTGGATGTAAGAACCATACAGTTGCATTTTTTTTTTTTAAATTTACCCTTTTTCATTTATTCCTTAAAGAAAAATAATCCTTTATCTATGGTTGCAAGAACCAGACAGCTCTAGAGATATAATGGAAATGGAGCTGTACCCTGTTAAAAATAGGTATTAAAAAATAAGTAAAATTTACTCATTTTTGATTACATTCAATGAATATCATAGCTCCGAATACATAAGTTTTATTTTTGAAAAAGACATGCACTCAAAAATGAATAAAAAGTGCAGTAGCTTGCCTACATAGGCTGCCTTCATAACTATATTTCAACAAATATCGGCAATTACAACTTAGACTCACCTGAAATCGTACCCAGGTCTTCAGCAACAGTGTCCACGCACTTATCCGTTCAGCTATCAAAGCGACGCGAACATACGTAAACTTAAAAAGGTGTGCCTAAAGAATGGGAAGTAAAATAATTGCTTTGTAATTACTCAGTTTCCATTTAATGGGGTAGGGTAGTGCGTTGAACACCAATTTTAAAAGTATCATAATTGTGCTTCTACTACTCAAACGTTAACACAATTTTTATGATATATGTATTATGTTATTATTGATAACTTTTGAAATTTTTGAAACACAATCTCTATTTGGAGTTGAGTTGTAACAATTTTAACATTTTAAATTTAAAAAGTTTAAGGTACACTTTTCTAGTAAACTATTATGAATATAAACAAATTAGACTGCATGTTCAACTTGTGGAACCAATAAAATTTATAGTTTTGTATGGGTAAATATATTTAAAAAATATATACATTTTATAACTAAAATTTTTTATGTAAACAAAAGTAAATTAATTTTTTTAAAAACGTTAAGTATACATTTTGTCTATTTTTTGAGGTTCCATAAGTTGATCATGTAGTCTAATTTGTATTTCAGAAAAAAGTTTGTTTATATTCATAATAGTTTACTAGAAAAGTGTACCTTAAACTTTTTAAATTTAAAATGTTAAAATTGTTAAAACTCAACTCCAAATAGAGATTGTGTTTCAAAATTTTAAAAGTTATCAATGATAACATAATACATATCTCATAAAAATTGTGTTAACTTTTGAGTAGTAGAAGCATAATTATGATAAATTTAAAATTGGTGTTCAACACCCTCCCTCCTTAAGCAACCGGCATCAAATAATGTGGAAAACCATCTTCTGAACAACTATTTTACGTTTGTCAGGTCACTTTGTTAAGATGGCTTGAACAGAAGATGATATTAGCAATATTAAATCACATTGCTCATTTTTTCGAAATTACGATTACTTAAATTTTAATACGTCATCGCTCATTTACGATGCAATTGTACTTAAAAAAACAAGTACGTTCATGTACTCATTTGTAAGCACTTTTTTTACAGTGTACTTTTAAATGTTAGGTATTTTTGTAATTAACTATCGGATGACTTAAGGTTAACTTTAAGGAATAAAAAGCTCAAAACAGTTCAAACTCTAAGGGAGGGAAGTGAATTATGAATATCGTGTTTTGATCAGTTTGCGTAAAAGGGTAATTAGTTTTAGCCAGCCAGAGCCATAGCTATGAGCATTTGAGCCTATTTATAAATTATAGCCTTCGCTTTAGGATCTAATTAGATTGTTCCTAGCAAAATATTTATCAAGGATTGCCTCTCCTGAGAAACAACTATAGATCCGACAGTGCTTCTACAGAAGGAAACATGACTTTGTACGCTAATCATGAAACAGGACTTTGTACGCTAACCAGGAAACATGACTTTGAGCGCTAATCATGAAACAGGACTTTGTACTCTAACCATGAAACATGACTTTGTACGCTAATCATGAACCAGGACTTTGTACGCTAATCATGAAACATGACTTTGAACGCTAATCATGAAACAGGACTTTGTACGCTAATAATGAAACATACTTCGTACGCTAATAATGAAACATGACTTTGTACGCTAATCATGAAACATACTTTGTACGCTAATAATGAAACATGACTTTGTACGCTAATCATGAAACATGACTTTGTACGCTAATCATAAAACATGACTGTACGATAACTCGATCTAGCCAACCAGTTTTTAATCATCGTGTTTGTGTGCAACAGAATTAACACAGAATATTCTTATTTACTAAAAACTAGTACTTTATGCTGTCGTCTCCAGGATTTTTTGTATAAAAATAAATGCAAATCCCGTTTTGTTTTCTAAAATGGACTTGTTCTATAATTAACCTAAAATAAAATTATTCAAAATAGTGGAAGTGCAAGTAATAATTTTCATAATTCACTAGCCAAACATTAATGCAGTCTTTTATATGGAATTAAATATCATAATATTGCGATACAAATGTTGATTTTCATTTTAATGTATATAATATTTTTATTTTTATGTCTTAGTACTTGCTAATATCGATTGTATATTAAAATTTCAAAAATAAAATACGTTACTTTATATTTGTCGTATTCCTTCCATTTATTATAAACAGCTATACATGTTTAATAATCAGTTACAACAAAATCAGAGCCTGGACTCTTAGACCCATTCTAAAAGGACGTTACTTACGCGCGTTGCCTTTTAAAGAAGCCTCTGTGTTTGGCGCATACAAACTACGTGGTTTGTATGCACCATTCACAGAGGCTTCTGTAAAAACCAACGCGATTTAATAACGTCCGTGTAAAAATATCCTTAAATAGAATATTTGTTGAGTTATCTTTTTTCTACTCTGTTTTGTAAACATGATAATAGCCTTTGAAAATAAGACTTGGGTAGGAAACCATGCTTTATGTGAGGGATATAGAGGGGGGAGGGGTCTTAGAGGTTATGTGACGTAACATGAGTTCATGCAAAAAATTCTTACATTGCTTTCACAAACTTTGATGTAAGTCACTTGATATAGAAATCCTTTTCTTTCTTATGGTATGATTGGTGAAATTAACGGAATAGAAGTTTTAAACTTCAAAAAGTTATCGTGATGTGACGCTTGAGGTTAACGTGACAGTGCGTGACATGTCAGAATAAAGTGCACAAAAGGATGGAACTTAGCGTGACGCAATAAATGAACCAATGAAGCGGTTATTTATTGCGTCACGCTAAATTCCATCCTTTTCTGCACGTCATTCCACCATGTCACGCACTGTCACGTTAACCTCAAGCGTCACATCACGATAACTTTTTGAAGTTCAAATATATTTCATATATTTAAATAATGGAATACAAAATTGTAATGATTGGGCTCGTAAAGAGCTAGTCCCAATGTCTAGCAGAATATAGCTCCTTGTCTGTTTTGATTGTCACACCTTTGAAAATAAGTATATCCAAATTTAGATTAGATAAATACTACTTTCACGTCATTAGATCCAACCAGAAGCTTTATATCATGATACAGCGATTAGAAACTTCCTTCGACGATTGACGTATAATGGCTGTTGCTGAGTCATCTTTTTTCGACATTATTCCTTGACTTATAACGACATTCACATCCCTGTAAATGTGATTTCTGACTCCGAAAACCCCCATCAATGCCTCGTACATACTTTGCTTTATTTAAAAAACAGACTAAAACCGTTAAGGTATATACATAAAACATGATAATTTGAGCGGCCCCGGACTTTTCGACGTTTTGTTGTGATGTCCGGAGCGCTATCGACTAAGCTACAAGGGAACGTTCCAGAATTTATAATTTTTTTTTTAAAGATGCCTCTTTGTGCAATATTTTTTAAATTGTTAAAATTAAAATTATTTTAGAAACTAATGGGAACAAATACGCGTCTACACCAACTGAAGGATAAACAAGCTGTCCCGTTAACGTCGGGGAATACCATTCATGTCCCATATGTGTTATTATTTGTTTCTTATGTTTTATATACACACGCATATATATATATATATATATATATATATTAGCCTTTTAGACGCAGAGAAAATAGGTGTTTTGCGATTCACAGACATGCTCTTTTACTACCTCACCTGGATTCTTATTGCGTATTTTAACGTTGAATTTGTATTTCAAAATTAATACTATTTTACTATTATATTTTTTTACGACAAAATTCCTGTTGCACAAGAGCAATATCATGTGAATTGAGCTATTTTTCATTTTTTTCAAGGAGTTATAATGTCGGCATGAATCTTCATATAGCCATAACATGATATATCGATTCTGATACTCCAAGTAAATGATTTAAAAGATGTTTTTAGTCAAAATTTGGTTATTAAGAAATGCTGATTAACAATCTTTATTATGTTAAAAGTAGTAAAACGATTTCAGTATGATTATCTAAAATTGTTAGTGTGATTTTTGTACCAGTAGCAGCTCGTGGACTACAGCAATTACAGCTGAGCTCTACCTAAATTTAATAATATATTTTAACACTAAAATCAGATATTTTACTAATTTTCTTAAACGTAGATTAGAATTGAAAATGAAATTTCTACGGTATGTAAACAAAATCTCCGATAAATAGCAAGCCTGTTGCCTTAATGCACAATTCAAGAGAGAGAAAAACTCCATTCAATCAAAACTGCAGCCAAAAAGCGAAGTTCGAAATCGGCTGCATCGTTGTCATGTCAACTTATACGTAGTATGGAGATTCCCCCCTCCTGCTAATGCACTCATTTGTGGCGAAATACAACCCGAAATGAATTTTTTTGATTTGGGCTGCGGCTTCGTAATTTTTTTGATTTATTCGATAAACTAATCGGCTTGGGCGTGAATCGCGGGGATGGGTGGGAGAATCGAGAATCTCTCCAAACGGAAATATTTTTCGTGATAAATTTACTGTGTGCTGTTGTTTTGTCATTTAAGTTAATATTAAAATTGACCTATTCGCATGTTTAAAAGAAAGGAGGATTGTTTTAGTTTATCAAAACAATAAGTAAGCGTTTTCTATTTTTTTTCGCATGTTATCATTTTGTAAAAATTGAAAGGAAACTTTGATTTGAGTAGTAAATAATAAAGAATTCCCGTTCATGTAAGGTTGTGGGAAATAGAGGGATGGGATTCACATGATTTCGACTGCACTAACATTTTCGATCACGGACCGCCACTGCTTTGTACTTCGCTCTTCACTTGCGGAAACTGGAGTGTTTCGAGAAACCGCAGTGTGCCTCGCGAATGGGACATTCCGTCTGATTAAACAACGGGTTCGTGGACTGATATTCAAGGTCACACTTCAACTTTCGCGATAGCGCAAGCGATACTGAACGAGAGGCGTCGCTCCCCGAATCACTCTTCGAAGTGACTGCCTGGAAGCGAGGATCAACCTTCAAAAATGGACGCCGGGAAACATGCTAAGGTGAGTGTATTTTAAGGTGAACGTCTTCCGCCTTATCCACACAGAGCCGGATTTAGATTTAGTGGGTCCCTACCAGTGGCTTTGGTTTGGTTAATTAACGTCGCACTAGAGCTGCACAGTGGGCTATTGGCGACGGTTCGGGGTCAATCTCGAAGGAAAGACCCGGGAACGCACACACATTCACACACACACACATTCATACATGCACCTCGTTATTTTAGAACCATGGTCAGATGACGAGGAAACACCTGAACTGGCACCCAACGCCTTCAATAGACGTCGGGACTTTGGACCCCGATCAGATGTATCGTGCACCAGTCCCGTATACACGCCAGTATAATTTGTTGGATATTCTGGACGACTTTCTAGTATTTTTGTAGCGAAGCTGGCAACCCTCCGATCGCAAAATCACTACTTTTTTACTTTTCTATGTCAAGTCCATTTCCCGGATTCGAACCACCAATCCTCTGATTAGTAGCTGAATGCCTTACCAACTGAGCAACTGGGACTCAACTACCAGTGGCGGCCCGTGGTCGAAAATGTTTGTGCAGCCGAAATCATGTGATTCCCCCCCCCCCCCCTCCCCCCTATTTTCCACAAACCATACATGAACGGAAATTCTTTATTATTTACTATTCAAATCAAAGTTTCCTTTCAATGTTTACGAAATGATAATGCGACAAAAATAGAAAACACTTACTTATTTTTTGAAAATTAAAGCAATCCTGTTTTCTTTTAAACATGCGTCTCGGTCAATTTTAATATTAACTTAAAAAACGAAACAACAGCAGGAACATAATGGTCCTGAAACAACAGCACACAGTAAATGTATCACGAAAACCATTTCCGTTTGGAGAGATTCTCATAAGTTCACGTTTCACCCACCCATCTCCGCGTTTCGCGCAAGAGCCAATCAGCATATCGAATCTCAAGTGCAGCTAAAACAAGAAAACTCATTTCGGCTGTACCTTCTTACAAATTCAGTGCATTAGCAGGGGGGGGGGAGGAATCTCAATACTACATAGAGGTTGCCATGGCAACGATGCAGCCGATTTCGAATTTCGATTTATGGCTGCACTTTGGATTGAATGGAGTTTTTTTCCTTCCTGAATTGAATTACGATAACAGGCTTGCTTTCATTTATCGGAATTTTGTTTACTACCATAGAAATTTCATTTTCAATTATAATCTTCATTTAAGAAAATTAGTAAAATATCTGATTTTAGTTTTAAAATACACTATTAAATTTAGGTGCAGCCGGGTGTACATGCTGTAGTGGACGAGCCGCCACTGGTCCCTAGGCTGAATATGTGGTGTGAGCCCCCAACTATTGGGAGGGGGTGATATGGAGTATTCCCGGTAAATAGAAGAGGGGGATGGATGTCGGAATTGTTTTTAAAAATATATTTTAAAGAACTGACTGTAAATTAAATCATTTTGAAGTGTTGAATGAATTTGTAATACACTGTTTTTTGTAAATTTGCAAAATTTTGTTGCAAAATTTTAATCGTTTCAGGGAATCTCAAGGTGGTGAAATGGTATTTTAGAATCTATGAAAATGATGATGCATTTGTCTTTGTGTTACCTTCAAATGGCTCAAAGCAAAAAATATATATATATATATCGCAAATGAAACATAATTTTTAACATAGCATAAAAGTATTAAGGTATATTTACATAAATCTGTTACGAAAAATAACATTTTCTTCCATCAAAAAAAGATTGTAGTATATTATTTACAGTAGGATTATGACATTTACAAATATTTTTTTCTAGAAGTTTGCTTAGTTTTGTATGTGTGTTTGGTGCGGGCCCCTAGGCTGCGGCCTATGCATCCTATGCCTAAATCCTATCCAGTTATCCCACTTCTTTATTTACACACGCTTTTATTTTGGTGGCTTGGAACAAGTATGCCCAATTTCAATTTTATTATTTTACGTGAGCATGTCTTTCGAAACGGTTCATCGCCCCAAGGATCCATACTAAATAAAGCACAATTCTTCAAATCTTCATAACACCAGGACGAAACAGTCTATGGGGATACATGACCACCCATTGAGTAGAAAAAAGGAGGTTTTCCGACCAGGCTGATTGTTAATCCATCCCCTTCTTTTGTTCATTCGCCCGTGAATGTAGTATACGCTCCCTCCCCCATATAACTCCACAATTAGGAAATTCACGTGTGGGGATAAACCATCTACAATGGACTAGAGTATAGTGAGTCGCGCCGACCAGGCTCATTGTTAACCCAGTCTTTCTGACTTTTAACCGCGTGAGTGGAATGCCATCCATTTGGCTGCAGTATACGCTTCCGACCCTATATCTCCAGGGGGAAAGTGCCTATGGAGATAAATGACCTACCTTTGAGTAGAGAGAAGAACCGTGTCGACCAGGTTGAAAATTAATCAATTTTCTTTCTGCCTTTGTACCGCGTGGTAGGGAATGCGTCAACGTTCTGGAAAAGGAGCAGCAAGCCGAGAAGACACTCGTACGGGGAGGGTAGAGTATTGATTGTGATAATTTGACTTTGTCCCACAGAAATAACCATCTTATTTCAGACTGGAGAGGCGAAGCACGACACAATCTTCAAATTTGAAAGCCACACTTCCAAATTGCAAATCAGCATTAAAAAGATTTGCATAAGGATAAGCCTCCTACTGCATCTGCTGTATACGTCCACACAATGCCGTACAGCAAAGCATACATACGCATTGAGGGTGTAGACTGGAACGACTTCAACCAATCATCAGGTTACTTAGAGCAAAAATCAAGGAACAAAACATTCGTCTGTTACAATTGAAATCAAACAATAACGAACAATGTGATGAGCTACCACAACGAATGAGACGATACTCCTAAACTTCATGAACAAAACGACTGCTCGCCTGATTACAGACATGTTTCTGTGAAATTACAAACGAGACTTCGAGCATACAGACAGTGCTACAACGAACCACATCATTGATCAGAATCCCGTCTACACATCGCCTAGGAGAAAAGGTGGAGATACTCGGTGCCTATAAAATCCGGACATCTACCTGACAGAATCCTTGGTTAAAGAGTCGGATAACCAAACGAAGCATACCTTACGGACACGTGTGTGGAAAATTCACCCAGGTTCGGTCTTTCCAGGATAGGTGCAGATCGATGTCAACTATACAGAATCAAGATGCAACGTACAGAAGCGGTGTCTCCATTCATATGCACTCATAAGATGCATAAATCTCGAGTTTGTCTGGACGAATCAACTGTGGAATTGAGAAATCTAGACTTAAATCACACTGCAGCAACCAGTCAAATTGAGGGTGGTTCCCTGTTTGAGTGGACTGACTTCAAATCTTTGAAATTTTTTTTTATTTATTCAAGTTCGGAGACGCTGTGCTTTTATGCATAGAACTGGGAGTGACAATTTTTTCATCCATTATAAGCTGCTGCTGCAGGCGATGAACAAAATATTTTTTTTTTATTTTACACCTTTTCAAACAATGATGTTGTGCTGAAAGACTATTTTTTCTTGTATTCAAAATACTAGTATTTTACACGTATAATTGCACGAAAAACAAAAAACTGACACTATGAACAAACATTACACTTGACCATTGACTTTGGAACAAATTATGATGAACAATTACGATTATGATGTTCATGAATGGTTATTTACTAAGATGAAATTTACAATTTTGTTTCATTGCTAATATACTTTTATTGATAGTATGAACTGATATATATTCATGAAATTCTTTTATTTACTTATTTTATTTATTAATACTGATTGTACATTGAAACTCCTTGGAAACTTGAAATAAGTACGACCACCCTGAAATTTTTTTTTCTCCAGAGAAGTGATTCCCAGATTAGCTTTGTGAATTTAGTTTAATTTAAAAATTCATTTGTTAAACCCTAATTAAACGAAATTTTTTTTTTAAAGTTTTTTTTTTGCGAAAGTTAGAAAAGAGTGTTGAGTCGAAATATTCTATTTTGGCTCGACACGAATTCTATACATTCTCATGGTCATAAAACCATTATTCGCGCCCCTCTTATCGTGCGCCCCTCTCTGAATCAACAGCTGCAGACTCGGGGAAGTTGTTTTCGATAACAAACTAAATATGGTGAAGGGATGAAATTTTAACTTGTTATGTAACGCCAGGATCTCACGCACGGGGATTTCTCTCTCAATAGATCCAAGAATTTAACTGGCCTAATAAACTTAGTCGGAGCAAAGATTTCCGACAGTTTTGTATAAAAGGTTTTTATATTTGGTTGACGTTAGAAATCCGTAGTTTTCTAATAAATTTTAAAACGCAGATGTTGGATGTTTACAAGATTTAAGGAAAACAGGTAAAAATTGTCAACATCGAGCAGCTGAGAATTTGAGTTCGGGGTGTCGAGCCATCTGCTTCTTAATCCACTGAAATCGTTTAAATTTGGAAATGTAGGCGGAGTTAGTCCGTTATTGGAGATTTGAGTATTTTTAATGGAGGTAGGCGGGTGGAAGAAAAAGTTTAAAAAGGAGAGACATCGAGTTTGAGAGAAAATTTAGTTTTAGTTCAGCTCCGGTTTTGAGTGGAGAATGAGAGTTCCCTATCTGTGGAGAACAGATCCCTAAGAAATGTTTGTGAAGTGCGACTTCTAGTTCGATGACCTGACATGGTGCGAGCTCCGTTGATGATCTCCAATCTTTCCCCACCAGCCAGGACAACGATGAATTGTGTTGGAATCACAGTTATTTTGGGTGAGTCGAATTGTCTTGATCGAAACTTTATTTCCAAGGAGTTCAATATTTAATTAACTTAATTTAACATGTATGGAATTTAATATGTTATAATTATTAGCTAATTGTGTAGTATGTGAATTAGATTTAAAGTTTGTAGAGAATTAGTAATTTAGAGAGTGGTGTATAATTTAAAATGTCACCTATGACATTTCTGATCAACTATCTAATATAGTCTTGTGTCGTAGTAGAATTATGTTGTAGTTTACTTAATGTGTAAAATAAAATGTTGTTAATTATAACTATCGCCTTGGTCATTTTCTATTGGGATATTGCGCATATTCGTTTGTTAATAATTAAATTGATTAAAGTAATAGTGACTATCCTAAATATTCATTTAAGGATGATGTTTTAGTAGAGGCATAACTTTAGTTTGTACTACCACTTACGATAACTTAGGCCATAAGCAACTTAATAAGAAACTATAAAATTAAGAGACAATAAATTAGCAGGAGGGAGGTACCCCTGCAACAAAGTGTTAGTAATGGGGACATTTATATTCCTATTGCAAAAAGTTTGGATTTTTAATTTTTTTGTGCCATAAAATGAAAATTAAAAAAAATAAATTTGTTGAAAACTGCTTCGGAAGCCGACCCATCCCTCTTTGTCCTTGTTTCTCTCATTTATTAATGAAATAAACATTAGAAAATATTTGAACTATTACTAGCATCCTACTAGTTAATTTCAAACCTGCACTTTTTTTTAATTGCTACACTTTATTGTTGTTTTATTATCAAAATTAAAAAATCATTTTCAATTCAAATTATAAACTAAAGACAAAACCACTTCAACCCCGTTTCGTTTCTCACTTTGCAAGTCTCGCATCTCCCTTTAAACCTTTTTGTAGCGGCAATCGTGAGGTCAACAACGATAACAACACCCTAGAATTATGAGCAAAATAAAATGTAATTTTTCCGTTACGGCCCACTTCTCCCTATATACAGCCTTACCCGGAATAAATTTTAAATTCGTTACAAATTAATATTTTTATAATTATTATAAGGTTTGTGGGATATTAAATATTTCTGCTAACTTAAAAATTATACTGTACATATCCCGGAACACTGACAAATCGTATATTCATCTTTTAAATATATAAAAAAAAAACTTCTGGATTTCGGAACAATTTGGCGCTGAGGAGTCCAAGCAATGCGAGACCGAACAGCTAGTTCAACTTATTGATATTTTATTTCACATTTCCCTTCCAATAATCATGATAAACATTAATATTTTTGTGGGGAAAATCACATTTATATTTGTAACGTTAAATTTTAAATATTTAATTCGAAATATTTTTTTACAGATTCAGTCCTTTCAAGGTTTAATATCCGCTCCTTTCACTGCATTCAAGGCAAATGGGTAAGAAATTATATCATATTTATTTCATTTGATAATTTTACACATGACATAAATTTATAAAATTGACATTTGGTAGAAAATATTGTCTAAATAAGTGATTCTTGCCCGTTGTGAAATATCTTAGGAACTTTATACGAAACAGCCACAGAGCTGTTCAGCGATCTCGTAAGCAATATTGCTTTTGGAGGGAATGTTCACCATGTTGCATGTTTCTTATTGTGAAGAGAATACATTGCAAAATGCATGATTGCAACAACTTAAACAACTTGCCGAAATTGCAACAATTTAAGAAATTATTTCAGTAAACACATATTTTTCAGGGTGATTTGAAAAATACTACAGAATATACTACATTCTTATAGCATAACTCAAATATTATTACACAAAAGTTTTACTCTGGAAATATACTACGGTAGTATTGGAAATACTACGTGTGCCGACTCTGGTCGTTTGTCCCACATGCTACAGAGTACATAAATGCTAAAACCACACAAAAGATGAAGTGTCGTCCTGTATGGTGCTGACATCTCGTGGGCAAAAGGAAAACCAGAAGGACATCCGCAATCCAGCAACAGTCATAAAGGATAAAAAAAAAATATGTATAGCAAAGGTGTTATGCGTTATACAAATATACAATGAGACTGCTTAAAGCGCCGTCTTACGGTAAAGTCAGTAGCTTGCGTTATTATATCAAAGTCTATATAAAATACACGACAATTGTCGATTACAAAGTTGTATAGCAGCATCTATTTACGACGAAATGATATATTGTGTACATGATTGCTATATAACGCGTACAACGCTTGTTTGTTTTTCATGTTTTCTAACACTGTTACGTTACGAAACACGCTAAGTGGGGAAATACTGTAGACAGCATGTTATGGGATGGCTATCTACATTAGTTTCAATAGTTAGCTATAGTTTTAGTTAATTTGACGTTTGTTCAACGCAGTGTTCTAACCAAATCCTAGAATATTTTGTAATATATATTATAGGGTATTGGTACAATAACTTTTACACAATACACACTATAACTTTTATACTTACAGCACCACAATAACTTTAAAAAATATTTTTTTTACTTTGATAGCGCTTGTTTTTATATATGAATGTTTAGAATGTGTGTACTAATGATTTTTCTAATTTAAAATAGGGAACTAAACGGTGATATTTTCCCGAAATATGTGGATCATTTGGTGAGCCAAGGTGTTACAGGAGTGTTTGGTGAGTATCACTATTATGAGGACATTTCACCGATTAGTGTGATACGGAATATATCTGCTTATTATCGATATATCATACAATCTAATCCAAAACAGAGCCAATCAAAATTATAGTTTTCTTGAGGGAAGAGAACATTTTCAAAACCAATTGTTTTGTTACATTGAGATGATCCTTGGGAAAAAGCAAATAATTTGTGTTCTGGTATTGAAAAGTTGTTTTCCATGTTAAGGTTACATTAACTTTTTGACAAGGGTTATATTTTTCGAAATATGTTAAACTAGCTCTTTCCTGCGGCTTTAAAGGTTTGAAAAATAAAATAATGACCTTTCAGATTATATTTTGTTTTTTCAATACTTTTGTGTGAAATATAGGCGATTGTTTTATTTGAATTAAATTCATTTCCTTTGATTGGGCTTTTTCATTTCAAGCCATAATTATAGTAGTTGTGCATAAAGATGGGTCTGCTTTTAATTTAATTCCCTTTAAGATTTAATGTTATTTTTATATATAGCTTAAAACTTTGAGTTTGTAATGTTATTCTCGCTTGAGATATGTTACTTTTAATTTTAATACGAATTAGTAATGTATTAATTAGTGTGATACAAAATCGTAGCATGGGTTTCATGAGCTACTAGATTGTAATCCCTTGAATAATAAAATATAATGTTAAATTATTGTTTTATAAAATAAATATTGTCAATTTTAGTGAATGGAACAACAGGCGAAGGATTGTCACTTACTGTTGAAGAACGAAAGATCGTCGCCGAAGGTTGGGTTAAGGCAGCAAAAAATAAGTAAGAATCACATTTATATTTATCAAGTTAATTTATTTGATATTATATAAAGTCCAAGTATAGATATGATACAAACATTATAAAAAATACCTTTATCTATGTCAGTGGTTTTATACACTTAATAGCGATTTTATATGTCAGTATATTATGTTATCAGTCAGTAGTGGTATTCAGCTTCATATGTCATAGTCAGTGTTAGTTGTATTATCATAGACAGCGCCACTTGTATTATATATCAGCATTATGTTGTCAGTTATTAGTTGTATTTAGAGCCATTTGTATTGTCATAGTCAGCGCCATTTGTATTATATATCAGCGAGCGTTATGTTGTCAGTCATTAGTTGTATTCAGCGTCATTTGTATTGTCATAGTCAACGTCAGTTGAATTATATGTTATCGTTATGTTCTCCATCATTAGTTCTATTCAGCGTCATTTGTATTAGTCAGCGTCATTTATATTAGTCAGCGTCATTTGTATTGTCATAGTCAGCGTCATTTGTATTGTCATAGTCAGCGTGAGTTGAATTATATGTTAGCGGTATGTTCTCCATCATTATTTGTATTCAACGTCATTTGTATTAGTCAGCGTCATTTGTATTGTCATAGTCAGCGTCATTTGTATTGTCATAGTCAGCGTGAGTTGAATTATATGTTAGCGGTATGTTCTCCATCATTATTTGTATTCAACGTCATTTATATTAGTCAGCGTCATTTGTATTGTCATAGTCAGCGTCATTTGTATTGTCATAGTCAGCGTGAGTTGAATTATATGTTAGCGGTATGTTCTCCATCATTATTTGTATTCAACGTCATTTGTATTAGTCAGCGTCATTTGTATTGTCATAGTCAGCGTCAGTTGTATTATATGTCAACGTTATGTTCTCAGTCATTAGTTATATTCAGCGTCATTCGTATTGTCATAGTCAACGTCAGTTGTAATTATATATAAGCGTTTATATGTTTTATAGTTTAGCGGTTTTATATGTCAACGCTTATTATAGACACCAATGATATTATAAATAATTTATAATGTATATAAATATAAATATAGTTTCGGGAATAATATTTCTTCGGGAATATAGCTTTGGGAAGGATAAATATAGTACTAAGTATAAAAAATTGTAATAGATAAATATAGTACTTCGGGAATACAGTACTAAGTTTAAAAACTTTTAGGACATTTTCTGGAGTTCTATACAACGAACGAAATGGGGAAATGTAATGTCAACTCTTAGGTACTGCGAGTGTTTTCTGTTATTCTTAAAATTTAATATTTTACTTAATTTTAGTTTAATTGTAAATTTTATTAAATTTTTTGTTAAATTTAATTATACGTAGCATAAAAATACTACAGTATTACATTTAATGCCCATTACAGCTGTATAAAAGGTATATTTATATTTTTAGGTTAGAGCTTGTCATAATACAAATTGGCGCTAATTGTGTGAAAGATGCAGAAGAATTGGTAAGCATTGCATGTTTTTAATACTAATCGTCTAACAAAAAGCATACAAAATATAAAAAATTGACATAAGTGAAGATTTATGTGTAATTTTGTTATAAAATATTTTGACAAGAATTTAAATTTGTTTGATAGAAATCCAAAACTTTTGTTGTGGGAATAAATTACATATTACAGTACAAATAAATTATTTATATACTGTCTTATAGGAAGCAAAATATTTTTTTCAGGCTAATAAAGATTTTACGGTGTATACAATTGTGACTTTTTATATTTTTGTGCACTTATGAACATAACGTACGTTGGGATTACTTTGACTTTGGGGGATTTAGCGGACACAAAAAAAAAATCTTTATATGTATTTCTTTTACGCGGTGATTGAAAACATCTGTTTTTCTTTACGCGGAATGGCAACAGTTAGTTTGTTTACAAAATGCTTTTGCGCCAGCATTTTGATTTTGCTATTATGTAAGCCATTTTGACGATTAACCTCTTCAATTCATTGGTAAATAATTATTTTGATGATGACAGCTTAAATTAGGAAGAATATAAGCCTTATAGTATTAAAAAAAATAGAAGTTTGTAAAAACGTTTACAAACTTTAAATGAGCGGAAAATTGAGGTGGCGCCATCTGTTGGCAATTTTTAAAACTATATTCCTATGAACTTCATCTTAATGACGTATTAACTCAGTAAATTACACATTTCTGGTAGGCAAGATTATGGTAAGCTTAACGTGAATTATGGCCAAAACAAACTACCAATAATGTTAGAAATTGAACTAGAACGTAGGAAAGGTACGAAAATAACATGAAAAATTATTAATAATAGTAGGCTTGCCAGTGGTACCATTGGCTTACATTTGTAGTTAAAAAGTAATTAGTTTAAATGATTTTATATTGATTTACATGGCGAAAAAATGTATTGATACCAAGATGAATTATAATTTAAATTTACAGTTTTATAATTAAAAAAGTATTGTTACTAGGATACATTGTTAATGTGTCCTACCTTTTAGCGAGCGAAGCGAGAAGTGGTTTGCGAAGCAAACCTATGAGGATTGCATAGCAATCCTCCAGGGTTGGCGGAGCCTCCTAGTATTTTAAATAAAACCTGCATGTAGCTGCTTATTAGTTAAATCATCCTATTGGAGAGCTAGTAAATCAAGTCTATATTTTTATGACATCAGACCGAGGTATGACTAAAATTTTGTTTGTTTGTTTTGGCTGAAGTAACCCCTCTATACTTGGGGACAAACCTAACGTGAGCCTAAAGCAATTGAATATTTATACATATCATAGCTTCCGCTTCAGGGTCAACTTAGGTTGTCCCCGAGTATAAGGTCCTAGTAACCCCAAGCCGCAGTATATAAAGTTCTTTCAAAGAAAAAATAACAAAATCGGCACAGGAAAAGATCATAACTTTAAACACAAAAGAAAAAAGCCGATTTCTTATATACACACTTTATGATGAACAACCCTTGTATTTAATAAGATGGTTTATATCATTTTAATTTTAGTAGGGTGTAACCCATCAAAATATTTTTTTGCAATTTATTTTAGGCTGTTCATGCTGAGAAGATAGGTGCTACAGGAATAGCTTCTCTTCCTCCATTGTTCTACAAATACCAGACGCATGGTAAAGAAAACATTGAACTGTCATAATTTTAAAAAATTATTTTACAAAACATTTTAACATCAAATTATTTTTATAGCACAGTGGTTTAAACAGCTATTTAGAAACTTATGGACATAAGTTTAATTTTTGAAAAAGACATGCACTCAAAAATGAGTAAAATGAATAAAAAGATCAGTTGCTTGATCACATAGGCTGCCTTCATAAATCACTTCCAATAAATATCAACAATTACAACCAAGACATACCGTGAATAGAACCCAGATCTTCATGCATCGCAGTCCAATACATTATCCGCTGTACTACAAGGGCGACGTGAATAAGTTATAAACTTAAGAGTTGTTTAAAGATGTGACAAAAGAATGGAAAGTAAAATAATTAATTTGTAATAACTCAATTTCCATTTAATCAATCGACATCAAATAACGTGGAAAACCATATTCTGAACGAATATTTTATGTTTACCAGGTCATTTTGTTAAGATGGCTTGAACAGAAGCTGAGATTAGCAATTTTAAACCATACTGCTCCTTTTTGCGAAAGTACGATTACTTAAATTTGAGTACGTCATCGCTCATATATGATGCAATTGTACTTAAAAAGACAAGTACGTTCAAGTACTAATTTTTAAGGACTATTTTTTACAGTGTACATTGTCATTTGAATGATCTACATTTCAGATCACTTAATTGCCTACTTCAGAAAGGTGGCTGAAGCGGCCCCCACCCTGCCCCTGATGCTCTACCACATACCTTCATACTCCGGAGTAGAAAGTAAGTTGCAGTAAATACCTAATTTATTATAAAAAATATCTATTACAACTACAATAGATTATGTATCATAGAAGTAAGTCTTTAAACCAGTTTATGTCATTTTTCGACGTACTTTTTCTCAGAATGTGCTACAGATACTACCTTAAATTTTTTTCTGGCACTCGTTAATTTACTGAAATGAGCTTTTGAAGAAAAACCTTATGGGTTTAAATATATTTAGTCACTTTAATTGTGTAAAAAATCCCTTTTTTTCTGTTGAAAAAATACGTTATTTTAAATAAATAAAACAATAATTTTTAAAAGCTCATATTCAAAAAAATTGTGCATTTATAATTGCAAGTTTCTGTAAAAAGGTACATCAAACAAAAAAAAAATCACATTTTGAGAAAAATTGTCTGTTAACATCATTAACATATGTCAACATTTACTGTTAACATCAGTAAACAAATATATTTTATTACATTTTAGTACTTTCTAATTGGAATAAAAACATAGCTAATATGTCATTCTAAAATTAGTTAATTGGGAATAACAAGATATAAAAATCTGGAAAAAAACGATATTTAAAGAATTTGTTGTTCTTACTCAAAGCTTTACTCCTTTGTTTGGCACGTTTCTTTTCTTTCCTTGCAGTCCAGTTGGCGGATTTCATGCCAAAGGCACGAGCAGCCATCCCCACCTTCTGTGGCGCCAAGTTCACATCTACGGAGGTTCGCGACTTGCTCAACTGCCACAGACTGCCCGGAGATCCTTTTAAAATATTGTCTGGTTTTGATGAGGTAAGGTTTTACAAGAAGATGTAATTTTTTTAAGTGAACGCGGTACCATTTGCACTATTAAAAATATGTATAATACTATTTTTTTTAAATTTTAATAATAAAAAAATACTGTTCATTGAGCTAACTTGCATGATAATATTAAAAAAATACACATACTTTACAATGAGCTTACACTAATATACGTTTCACCATTAATAATAAAAAAGTTTTGGTGTTTCTAAAACTTTATATAAAGAAACACTAAACACTAAGAACAAACGATTTAAAGTTTTAGTTTCTTGACAAACATAATCCAGTTGCCCAGAAAAAAGTATCAAGTAACTCTTTAAAATGCGTAGATGCATATCTTGAATTTTGCAAGCGTATTTAGAAGATTCTAAACTATAATATAACAATATAACTAATAAATTTAGAACTAATAACTAACTACAAACTATATAACTAATTACAAACTATATAACAACTAACTAGCTACAAACTATATAAGTAATAACTACAAACTATATAGCTAATAACTAATTACAAACTATAAAGCTAATAAATGACTACAAACTATATAACTAATAACTAACTGCAAACTATATAACTAATAACTAACTACAAAATATATAACTAATTACTAACTACAAACTATATAACTACTAACTAGCTACAAACTATATAACTACTAACTAGCTACAAACTATATTACTAATAACTAACAACAAACTATATAACTAATAACTAACTATAAAATATATAACTAATAACTAACTATAAAATATATAACTAACTACAAACTATATAACTAATAACTAACTATAAAATATATAACTAACTACAAACTATATAACTAATAACTAACTATATAACTAATAACTAACTATATAACTAATAACTAACTATATAACTATGTAACTAATTATAAACTATATAACTACTAACTAGCTACAAACTATATAAGTAATAACTACAAACTATATAGCTAATAACTAATTACAAACTATATAGCTAATAAATAACTACAAACTATATAACTAATAACTATCTACTAACTAATAACTAACTATAAACTATATAACTAATAACTATCTACTAACTAATAACTAACTATAAACTATATAACTAATAACTATCTACTAACTAATAACTAACTATAAACTATATAACTAATAACTATCTACTAACTAATAACTAACTACAATTTATGTAACTAATAACTAACTATAAACTATATAACTATAACTAAATGCAAATTATATAACTAATAACTAATTACAAACTATATAACTAATAACTATCTAATAACTATATAACTAATAACTAACTACTAACTATATAACTAATAACTAACTATAAACTATATAACTAATAGCTAAATACAAACTATATAACTAATAACTAACTAAAAACTATATAACTTTTAACTAACTTCAAACTATATAACTAAAGTAATAAAAAATATAGAGAATTTCGCATTTTTTTTGTCGTCCTTTAACAATATTATTTCCTATATAAATTAATGTGCGCCTAAGATATAATCAACATATTTTTCTTCAGTAGCCCCGGTCTCCCCTTCCATTTGAGTAGAATCAATACTTTTCTATCTCCCTGGTCAAACATTCTCTAACATGCATTGACAAGGCATCTGCATTTTCAATTTTACCTTCCACAAAAGTCGATAACCACTTCCACTTCAACCCTTCCCACACTTTAATTGCGGGGGATGAGGAGGTTTTCCTCCCCCCCCCCCCCATAATCGAACCAACCCCTTTGACCCACCATCCACTTCACTTCAGTTGAATCTCTCTGAGTGCTCCCACCTTTCTGCGCTTGATTTGTAGAGGAGAGGTCGTAAGTGAAATACGAAAAAGGGGAGGGGGGGTGCTTCGAACTTCCGCAAAAATTTATCGTCTGACGTGACTCGCTTCGACATACCTGGCTGGCCCTAGCCCCCTTGTAAAAAGATTTAGGAATAAGTTCTTTTTTTTTTCGTTGGGGGAGGGGGGGTGGATATGGCGTATATTTATTGGGCACAATGGTCGGATTTGGCGAGTTTTGTTTTTCGTTCTCCGGGAGAAATGGGAGTTTTTCTTAATTCTCCTGAGTGGAGCTATAAATTTGGGAGTTTTCCGAAGGAGGAGTGGGGAGGGTTTTCGGAGAGATGAAACGATAAAAGGCGGGAGTTTTGCGAGTTTTTATTTGCGGCTTTGGGTTTGAACGGGTCGCAAATCGGTGATTGAAAGGACATAAAAAGGATTCGTATTTCCTCCTGAATCTTGAGGGGGAGATCAAAATAATTCTTTGACGTCGACTTGACCTCCGGAGAAATTCAAAAAGAAATTCTTATATATATGCACTGTACTCAAAAATAAGTAAAATTTACTAATTTTTTATTACATTTGATGCTTATCATAGCTCTGAATACATAAGTTTCAATTTTGAAAAAGACATGTACTCAAAAATAAGCACAATGAATAAAAAGAGCAGATGCTAACCTACATAAGCCGCTCTCATAAATCACTTTCAATAAATATCAACAACAACAAAGAACCAGATCCTAAGGTACCGTTCCTCATCACGTATTAAACAGAAGAAATGTTAAAAATAATTGCCCAAAGAATTGAAGTAAAATAATTCAGTTGAAATTACTCAGTTTCCATTTAAGCCATCCACATCAAATATTGTGGAAAATGTGGAAAACTATCTGTGGAAGAACTATTTTAAGTTTGTCAGATCGCTTTATTAAGATAGCTTTAGCAGAAGCTGAGATTAGCAATATTAAAACACACTGATCATTTTTGAGAAAGTACGAATACTTAAATTGAGAACGTCGTCTCTCATTTACGATGCAATTGTACTAAAAACACTAGTACTTTCAGGTGGTCATTTTTAAGTACCATTTTTACAGCGTATTTACAACAAGTATATACCAGTTCTTCGCATGGGGTACGAACCACCGATGATTAGTTCGGTAGTTTTTATAGTAGAGCTAAACTTAATATACCATTTTGTAGGGAATAAAGTCTACTATACATTAATATACAAAAAATTTGCATAGGGGACTATCTTCATACTTGAATCCGCACCAACTTTAAAATTTTCAATAGCAACACCTAGTTTTGATAGCGCAGAAATGATCCCCGCCCTCAAAATAATCTAAATATAAATTTTCGTTAATTTCCTACGTTTATATGCAGAGATATTAGACGATATGTATATATCTTATTTGAGGGGCTACTTCTACATTGTACAAAGTATTATTAGTGAGAGTTCGAAATGAAGTACGCGGGTAGAAAATGTTTTGGCGTAAGCCGTGGTTCTTTTTTCCCCGTAGTCATTCATTCCTCCACTCCCGTATACCCCTCGCCTTTATATAATAATTTACAATTTTATGCCAACACGATCACATCGCTTTTAATTCTCAAAATTAGTAGATTTCTGTTAAGTTCAGCAGATTTTATATTTGTGTATGACCCCTTAATGATCATTTGATGCACATTTTGATATAGCCAAAAAACTACAAAGAGGAAAATCATGAAATTTTAGATATGCATATAAAACGTTTTTCTGAATCCATCACTATCAAAATATAGCATGGTTGCTATTCATAAATTTTATGAATATTTATATCCTAATTTAAATAAAATTAAAAAATATGCATATAAGTAATGAAAGTTAGTGTATTTTATTTGAGTAGTTTAGAAGTAACACATATAAAAATATCAGTTTAATAAAATTATTATTTCGAAAGATATGATTAAAAGTTTAATAAATTCATTTAGCATTACGAGTTCTAAATTTCGATATTCATAATTAAAAAACTACTTAACCAAATGACTTGCAAATTGATATTCAACGATAATATTTGTCGTGGATTCTAAATATTGAATCAAAATTGGGTGTTGCTATTGAAAATTTTAAAGTTGGTGCGGATTTTAATATGAAGATAGTCCCCAATGAAAAATTTTTGTATATCAATGTGTAGTAGACTTTATTTTCTACAAAATGGTATATTAAGTTTAGCTCTACTTTAAAAACTAACGAAATAATCATTAGTGGTTCGTTTTTTTTCCCCGGCTGTACAATAGACATCGGCATATTTAGTTTAGATAATAATATTAATTAAATAATTATTTCTGAAACCAAAATCTAGCAATGCATATATTGATTTAAATTTTCAACACTGCTGTTTCATGAATTATTATCATCTGTATTACTTCAGTAGTAAGATCCCTTTTGCCGGTCTCACAGAGAAGGGATCTTAAGGGAGACCTGAGCACCAAATTCCGAAAAAAAAGTGTATTTTAGTTACTCATGCGATATTTATCGAAAAGGCATTCCAACATATATTAGTTATGTAGTAAAGATCTTTTGTACGGTCTTTAGATGAGACGAATATTAACACATGAAGTATCAAAAGAAAGATAATTTCACGGGCAAGGGACGAATCGTACTTTCAACTTGTAAATATCAACGTTTTTTTTATAAATTCGTTTAAAATAATTCATGGTACATTTTTTTTAAAAACAGCCGTTGATAATGCTGCCATTAATGAACAGAACTAACGAATGGGTTTGTGCGTGGAGGGGAGGGGGGGAGGGAGGGGGGTTGCGTGCGATATTTATCAGACGGACATGCTAGTAATATTAAATTTGTTATGAAATGAAGTAGAATTTTAAAATAAGTGTGAACATGATCTTTCAATTTAACTATTAAAAAATTAAATATTATTTTGTTAAAGAAATCTATGTTTTAATTATTTAAAAGATTAAACATATATTACTTATTTTAATGTATTTTATTGTTGGCAACATCTTATAAATTATCAAGAATGTTGATATTTCTTTTGATATGGAATAAAATGGCTTCTGAAACCATTATAAATTCATTTCAAAACTAAGCAGATTTTATTGTAAAATTCGAAGTCTCAGAGGCATAACTTGGAAATGAATATAATAAATATTTAACTGGCTATAATAAATATTTAAATATTTTATCGGCATTCTTATTCGTTTTACTGTTTCAGTGACTAAATTTTTCGCGATAGAAACTTTTCAGAATTTATATTGAATAATTTATTGTATTTATAACTGTTTTCGATTCCATTTTTCTTTCTTTCTATTCAGGTGCTTTTGCCTTGTCTTTCAAGCGGTGTCTCAGCGGCAGTTGGCGCGTCTTACAATTTCATGGCTCCCATTTCTCTTAAGATCTTAGATGCTGTGAAGAAGGGGGATCTTGAGAAAGCAAGAAAAATACAAGTAAGGACGATTTGTGTTCTCTGTGTTATTACTTTGTGTATTATCAACATGGCTTTCGCAAAAGGGAGGTAGGCTCATCTCGCAATGTCGGAAAAATCTCAAAAATAGTTGGCAAATTGGCAAAAATTTTTGGGGTGATTTTTAAATTAAAACAAAAAAAAATTTAACTTAGAAGTTTCACTTCAAGTCTTTCTGTCAAGTCTATAGGAATTTACTAACATTCTTAAAGACCACGTACACAGTTAAAAGTAGGTACTTAAAAATAAGTCAAATATACGCATTTTTGATTACTTTCGATGCTTATTATAGCTCCGAATACATAAGATTTATTTTTGAATAAGACATGTACTCAAAAATGAGTAAAATGTGCAGCTTATTGCCTACACAGGCTGACCTCATAAATCACTTTCAATAATTACTTCTAGAACTTACCGAGAATCGAACCCAATCCTTCTGCCTGATGTCATCGAAGTTCAGGGCCATATCCGTTTAACCACCACATCCATATAAAGAATTTATAAACAGAAGTAAAATTAAAAATGTGTGGAAAAAATGGGAAGTAAGATAATTCAGTTGTAATAACTCAGTTTCCATTTAAACAATCGACCACAAATAATGCGGAAAACCATCTTCTTAACAACTATTTTAAGTGTGTCAGGTCGCTTTGTTAAGAGGGCTTGAACAGAAGCTGAGATTAGCAATTGTAAACCATACTGCTGAGTTTTGTGAAAGTACGATTACTTAAATTTGAGTTCGACGTCGCTGCAATTGTACTCAAAGAAAAACGAATACGTCCATGTGCTTATTTTTAAGCACATTGTTTTACAGTGTAGGCATGAAGAACGTTTTGGAATAACTCACCGAGAAGGTTGTTATTACTCTATGAGCGTCACGGCCAAGTGTCGTGATTTATTGAATAAAATAGCAGAGTAATGAATGAACAGATCTTTCAAGGAAAGTAGTTTTAATAATTGAATGCATAACGATGAGCTATTATCAACGAATGAACGTTTCTATCAATGAATGCGACAATATGCCTAGGTAAATCATTTACCAAAAATTTATTAAATTTTAGTGTCAATTTCTTACGCGATTATTGCTGGCTTACTATTCATTGTAAAGCTGCAAGTTAGCTCCTTAAGAGGAGTCTGGACCTCCTACACTGCCAATGTTAAATTGTCATTTTTCGATGTACCTTTTCTCAGATTGTGTTATGTGTGTAATGTGTTTCTCAGATTGTGTTATGTGTGTAATGTGTTTCTCAGAATGTGTTATATGCAGAATATATTTGAACAGGCTTGAATATTTTTCTGTGTAAACTAGATGTACTTTTTAATGTACTTAAATAAATTTAAAAAAAAAACCTTGTAGTTTTTAAAAAAAATATTTTTTCTAATGAAAATCACTTCAATTGCGTAAAAAAATCCCGTTTTATAGTAGAAAAATATTTTTAAAAAAATAAATAAAACAATTATTTTTAAAAGATCATTTCAGTATAATCTTGGATATATGTAGAGCCTGTATACAAAAAATTGCGCATATAAAATGAAAAATTTCTGTGAATGGGTACATCGAACACAAAAAATCATATTTTGAGAAAAATGGATTTGAAGAAGGCAAATTCTACATGTTAACACAAGTAAACAAATATATTTTATTACATTTTAGTACTTTCTAATTTGAATAAAAACAAAAAATAATATGTCATTTTAAAGGTAGTTAATTGGAGAATAAAAATATATAAAAATCTCTCAAATGATATTTTGAAGAATTTGTTGTATCTACTCCCCTTAAACCTTCTGACCGTTAAGAAAATTAACCAAATTATAAAGTTGTTTTCTCAGTTAGAGTTTAAATTATATTTTACTAAATTTATATAATTAAAAAAAAACTTTTTATTTTTAAAGAGATGGCTTTAAATGTATACTCAAAGAAGTTTGGAAAATATTGAAAATTAAAGTATTTTTTAAAAAATTTAAAAATTGCGTGTATTGGTGGAAAAACTAGAGATAGAAGGACGCAGAAATACGTTAAAATCTGTCAGAAGGTTAAAGCAGATATAATATTTTTTCATTTATACTTTAATGATAGAACGTATAGGAAAATAACCTTCCAGAACAGTTTTGTGCAAGGCTTCCTGCAAATCATTGCGTCCTACTGGCAGGACCCTCCATTCATTTTGTGCTCATTTTAAACTGTCTAACCTTCATGTAGTAAAACTGTGAGTTAAAAATCGAAACTTTCGAAATCACCAGAACTGATGCACACAAAGCGGATTTTACAAGCTCAGTTTACTTTACTTAAGGTAGTAAATTTTCAAATTCCTATAAAAAAAAATACATTTGGAATTTTAAACTTTTTATTTTTTAACTAACTCTGAATTTTTTAGTAATAATACTCAAACTTTAAGCGATCACGGAGCACTGAATCAAAACATCATAATGCTACAATCAACAGTTTAAATTCTTAATTTTTTTAATACTTATTTGAAAGAATTCCATTTGCATACATTCATTCCATTTTTAATCCATAAAATAAATCAGCAAAATGACGAGGAAAAACAACGCTTCTGCAAGATTTTATGACTCATCTCCGTTTAATTCCTCTTAAACAGACATTTTTAGTTTCTTTTATATATAATACATTTTTATTTCGTATTTAGATTTTTTTATAATGTGTTTATTTCTCAAATAAAAAAAAAAATTGTGAGAAAACAAAACGAAAAGCGTTTCTAATAATAACTTCACGGATCACTTTGGACCCTCTCGTCTCGCGGACCACCAATGGTCCGCGGACCTCGGGTTAGGAACCACTAGAATACATCTATAAATATTTAAATTTGTCGCTAGAGTTCATTCCCGAAATAACGTGAATCAATTTCGTAGCCCTAAACCATATTTGTATCGGAAAAAACGCTGTGTTAAATCAAAACCCACGTAATTAAAAACTGAATTTAGAAACCATTGGTAAAACAAGAATAAAGAAATATATAGCGTACCTATTTTTATATGCTGTTCAACATTCATTTAGAATAATTCCAAAAGATGGCGCCACGGATCTGACCAAAATAATGTTTGGAAAAGTTTGTTTAAAACTCTCTTTAGAAGCCTTATATTTTTTAATTTATAATACAAGGGGCTCGAAATGGGATATCAGGGCAACTGTTAAGGGATTTTAAATATTGCCATTTATATAAGACAAAGTCTGCAATAAAACAACGTTTAAAAGCTTAGTTTTCTTTTTACTGTTTTATTGTATTTTACATCTTTATGTAGCAATTTATTTTTGAAATAAAATCAAACATCAAAACATAAAAATTGACAAACGAATATACATTCTATTGCATGCATGGATTGGCCACCATATTCGCTCGATCTCATTCCCATTGCAAGTATGTGTCTTTAATCGTACCGAGTATTTAGCAGTCTCTACGTTAATACGGCTTACTTTTCGTATACGGGCAAATATTTGCACAAAATAGCAAAGTAAAAAAACGGCATATTTGAAAATCCTTATGATTTCACGTGGAATCTGCGTATGGAGAAAAATGACAAACCATCGTGTAGAGGAACGTAAACTGTTTCGAACAGGCCGATTATTAATTCATCCCCCTCTCTGACCTTTGTACCATTTGGGGATGGGTGTTAGACCAACAGCAGTTTACGATTTCGTTCCGTAACTGTGAAATACTCTTATAGAAATAAATGACATACCATTGTATAGAGGAAGGTGAGTCGCGTCGACCAGGCTTAATATTAACCCATTCCGCCCTCTTACCTTTGTACCACGTGTAATGTTGCAATTAATTTTTTGCTTTAAAATGTGATTAATTATCTAATTAGATATATGAAACATTATTCCTTAGCTTGCTTGAAACTCTAACATCGTAGCATTTCTTATAAATATACGTGTTGTAACCAGCGTTATTCATTTATGTTATTATCTTATATGTTTGTCCTATTATCATGTACCCGTCACCTGTATATATTTTCATGTTCCCGTTACGTGTCTATATATTGTTCCCGTTATTACGATTGTAACGCCCTCTACATATGTTATGTCTTTCCCGCTGCGCAGGAAAGCTTCAGTCATGTAACTGCCTCTTACGGTGATGCGTATGTAAGGTTTCGTTCCTCCCCGAGATTATTGTAATGTTAGGCATATGTGATTAAAGATGTTTATGTTCTATCCTTGAATAGTTATTTAGTCAATACGCCTTATAAATGGCTACCCAACGTGGCGCAACACTGTAAGAACAGCAATTGCATGGCTCGCTTTTTAGGTTTTCGTTCCGATTGATGAAAATGGCGAGGGCCGCCATTTTGAAGTTCGTTTCTAAACGAACTATATTTCTGTTCTTTAGGCAAGAAGGAATGTCATCGGATGTTTAAGATAAGTGTTATTTTGTTTTCTCTTCAGTGTTATAATTTTTTTAATTTGTAGGCTAGGTTAAAGTTTTGAAACGCAAAGTTTCGTTTTCAGTATACATCCTGTTTACTGTGAGGAGACAATTTTGCATAACACGTATGCTGTGTCTCGTTTGGAGTGTTATCTCTAATGATTTAATTTTAACTAGTCTTTTGAAATTAAACCGCAATGGTTTGCTGTGTTTTGGCACTGAATTTCAAACTAAGAACCACCTTGGTTCTGTAAATACTGATTGTGCGAATCGTATTTGGTAGCATTACGAATTCAAAATTCGTACACACGGAGATAAAAAGCAAAGCAATTTTTCCCCCTCCTCTCCACATAACTGATAGTGTTTTATTTCTCATTTATTTGAAATTATTGCTGGCCTTGAAAATTCTGATTGTGGGTTTTATCTATTTTATTTTGTTCTTTTTCGGGAAAAATAAAAGAATGTGGTTTTACATGTAAAAATAAGAAAATTTGTGTTCTTGAGTGTGATTTAGAATAGTAGATATTTTATTGGCAGGAAGTTTTATTTGTGATAGTGCTTATTTAATTTAATTAAAGGCATTAACTAATTATTAGTTATTTTAATGTTGTTTTTAAAATTTATTTTGAAAGAACACTTGAATTGATTCCTCATTAAATGGAAATTGTTAATGCTATTGTTTTGATTTTATATTTAAGTACTTCATAGATTTCTAAATAATTTAAACAAAAGTGATTCTTCTTATAAATTGTTCAATCATGTTAAAATATATTTTGGTATTCTGGTAATCTAATATTGAAATGGTACCATAGAAATAGTGCATTTTAACTAGAGATCGGGTGTAATACAGTGTCATCTACACTTGAAAAGATTTAATACTGCATAGTGTTATTTGCTTGAATAAATGAATAGTTGGAATGATTTTATAATGGTTTACAATAAATTTATAATAGTTTAAATGATTTAATATTATTTTAACTGATATTAATTGGTTTTCTGAAAAATAATTATAGACGATTTGAGTGCTAATATTTCATGGTAGGGTAATTGTAGTGAGTTTAAGTGCATTGAACTGTGAAATAGCTCTAGGACTTTGAGGTAATTATTTTGTGTGCCTGTTATCTACTGCCATAATCTGAACTCACAAAGAACTAGACTGAAATCCCACGATGGCTTTTCTCGCACGAGGAAAGAAGATTGACCTGGTCCGGCTGGCAATTGAACTGGACTTGGATGGTATTGATAGTCTGAAAGTTATTCAACTGAAGACGAGAATACAAGAGAGTGAAGCATATAAGGACGATTTAGAGTTTGTCCAAGCAAGGTTTGAAGAGATAATCGCTGAAAGAATAAAAGAGGAAGACCTTGAAATTGAAGATAAGAAAAGGAGAGAAGACCTTGAAATTGAAGATAAGAAAAGGAGAGAAGACCTTGAAATTCAAGATAAGAAAAGGAGAGAAGACCTTGAAATTCAAGATAAGAAAAGGAAAGAAGACTTTGAAGCTGAAGAAAGAAAAAGAAGATTGGAACTGGAGTACGAAGAGCGGAAAAGAAAAGACGATTACGAATTCCAACTTCAGAAGCTGAAACTCCAGGATGAGGCAACACGATCCCAAGTTCCTCTTACCCAGAACGATGGTTTTCAAGCAGCCAAACCAAGATTGGACTTGCAGACGCTGATCCAGAGATTCGATCCAGTAACGAATGACATCAGCTTATACCTCGTTCTCTTCGAGCGACAAGCTCACAAAGCTGAGATTCCAAGGACTTTCTGGGCCTCTCATCTGATTGGTCTGCTGCCATATGATATTGCTCAGATCATTGCAAGAGAAGTCGAAGAAGTTGCACAAGATTATGAAAAAGTGAAACAGCTGCTTCTAAAGCGCTATAAACTCACTCCAGAAAAATTCCGTCAATTGTTCACAAAACATTCGAAATGTCAAGAAGGCACTTGGACAGATTTCGCCTACGAACTTAGGAATTACTTTCAAGGTTGGATTACAGGTCTCGAGATAACAACTTTTGAAGAATTGTCTGATCTGATGGTTACAGACCAGATTAAACGCCGTGTTCCACAAGAAGTCAAAGAGCACTTCATCGATGACTGGACACAAATAAAGACTACTACAGATCTAGTACAAAAGCTAGATGACTACGAGACGGTTCGTCCAAACAACAGAAATGACTCTACGTCGAATACCAAGAAGTGGTCCAGTCCAAGATTTAATACTGGAAACTTCAGAAAAGTGGCGCAGAATCCAAAGCCAAGGCAAAATGAAAGAAATCTTAATCCAGAGAACAAGCCTGCCATATACTGCTATGGATGTTCCAGACCTGGTTTCATAAAGGCAAAGTGTCCGACATGCTCTCCAACGGCGAGAAATGAGAATTTCCCTGCAAATTCACTTACCATGTACACTTGCCATTCCAAGATGTCCCCTATTGCACTGATTGATGTGTGCATATCCGGTGTACGAGCCAGAGTTTGCGCAGACACAGGTGCCAGCAGATCAGTCGCTGGTGAGATCCTCTACAACCTGCTGAAGAGAAAAGGAGTGGAGTTCCAGGAGACTTCAGTAACCATGACTTTGGCAAACGGTTACCAAACTACTGAAGAGGCTTGCACAGCCACGGTGTCCATTGAGATTGAAAACAAAACAATCATTCTGGATCTCCTTGCCCTTCCAAATGCAAAAGGAAATCGAACTCTCTTAGGAACAGACTTCCTAGAAAAGTCGGAAATTGTTCTCGACATAAGAAACAAAAGGTGGAACTTTTGTGACAACCCTCGCCGAAAGGTTTATTTTGGGAATGACATCACATCGACGTCTCAGCAACCTGTCGAAACTCTTCCCATCAACAGCTGTAATCTCCGTGAAGAAGAAGGCGAGAGCTTGAACATCGAGCAAAGGCTCCAGGTCAATAATTTGCTTCAGGATTTCGAGGAAAGCTTCAAACCAGGGGGAGAGAGCACGACTTTCATAGAGCACCGCATTAATACGGGAACGCATGCTCCAGTCGCTTATCCACCCTACAGAGTTTCTCCTGCGAAGAAGGAAATATTGAAAAAGGAACTGGATGACCTCTTGCAAAAGAAAATAATCGAAGGATGTGAGTCGCCCTGTGCTACTCCTCAATACGTTCCAGGTGATAAAGTGTATATGACCCTGCATCCCGTCAGCAAAGCTGCCACTGGACAATCCAAAAGGTTTATGCCAAGACGAGATGGACCCTATGTCATCCGTACACAAAGATCACCATCCACATTCGAAATTGCCAGCCTGGACAATCCCCAAGTGCCCCTGGGCGTGTACCACACTTCTGCCCTGAAGGCCTACACCCAGGACCCCATCGAACGTCCTTGCAATCCGTTTCGAAAGCGAGGACGGCCACCAAACTTACCCAAAAGAACTGGTGCTGGCCCCTCGTCGGGACTACGTCGGAGCCAGAGGGGGAGGATGTAACCAGCGTTATTCATTTATGTTATTATCTTATATGTTTGTCCTATTATCATGTACCCGTCACCTGTATATATTTTCATGTTCCCGTTACGTGTCTATATATTGTTCCCGTTATTACGATTGTAACGCCCTCTACATATGTTATGTCTTTCCCGCTGCGCAGGAAAGCTTCAGTCATGTAACTGCCTCTTACGGTGATGCGTATGTAAGGTTTCGTTCCTCCCCGAGATTATTGTAATGTTAGGCATATGTGATTAAAGATGTTTATGTTCTATCCTTGAATAGTTATTTAGTCAATACGCCTTATAGTGTTTCATTGTTTCCATAGATCATAAAAAAGTTTTCTAAATGTACGAAATGTGATGTACATTTATAAATCACTAAAAAACATCTAAAAACACATCTAATTTATTTATTACATTTATAAATAAATAACATAATTCATTATACCCAAGTGATATTTGAGGAATTTGAATTCAATCCAAGCATAACTTTTAAAATTTATGTTGAATTTAATGCAGCGTGCTCAAAATTTAGGAATAACAACTGGTTTAAATATCAAACAGCAGTGGCGGCCCATGGTCTAAAATGTTAGCCCTGTTATATCCCTCTACTTAAGTTTCTTTTAAAATTTTACGAAAAATAACATGCGAAAAAAATAGAAAACACTTACATATTTTTTGAAAGTTAAATCAAACCTCCTTTCTTTTAAACTTGCGAATCGGTCAATTTTAATATTAATTTAAGTAACGAAACAACAACACACGTGTAAACTTATTCAGGAAAACTACTTCAGTTTGGAAATATTCTAGGAAATTCTCTGTTCCCTGCAGCCCGCCCCGAACCAATCATTTAATCGAAATCCCAAGTACAGCAGATTTTAAAAAATACTTTTTGGCTACGTTTGTTGTTGACACACATCCTTCATTTTAGCGTGTAGGGAAGTCATTCTACGTAAAATTGTCATGGCAACGATGCAGCCGATTTATTCTTCGCTTTTGGGCTGCAGTTTAAATTCAATGGAGTTTTTTTCGCTCCTGAATTGTGCATTACGGCAACAAGTTTGATAATTATCGGAGATTTTTTTTTTAACTTGCCGTAGAAATTTTATTTTCATTTCCAATTATAATCTTCATTTAAGAAAATTAGTAGAATTTATAATTTTAGTTTTAAAATACACTAATAAAATTAGGTACAGCCCGGCTGTACTTGCTGTAGTGCACGAGCCGCCACTGCAAAAAGTGGTATGATAAAGTCAAATAAATGTAAATTTCGACATACATTTCAGTTTATATTTAACATACCTTTCATAAACCATTTAATTTGTAACAACCAATACATTTTATTAATAAAAAAATACCCCAGAGATAGATCAAGTTTTTTTAAAAATGAATATCCGCTTTTAGATTAGCTTTTCAACCCCCAGGCTTTCTTAGCTGCAGCTAATGAGAATAGCTATGCCCTGTTCCGTGTGTTCCCCTTTAACTTTCGGCAAACACATATATCCCCTTTTGTCTGGTCAAAAGGGTTTCTTTATACAGAATTTTATAACTTTTTCCCTATTTTTTCCCTATTTTTCCCCATTTTTTCCCCTATGTGTACCTTCAAAGTCTGATTTTTATGAGCTTTGCTGTTGCGTATCGTGTGGGGTTTTTTTGTCCGTTTTATTGCCTTTTAAAAAATCGCTCCTTTTTTTTTTTAATGTTTGGCGGGAATTATTTTGTGTGCGCTCTTCTTCACTTGTACTTTGGAGTTTTCCAAGTTTTATTTGTGTTTTCCGAATTTTTCTCGTTTCAGGAGAGTTTCGTTTTGTGCTTTAACCCTCTTTTTCTAAGGAAGAAGAACATTATTTAAAAAAAAAAAAAACTTTAAAAAAAAAGAAGGAAGCAAATTCGTTGTTCGATTTTTTTGTTAGCTACAAGATTTTTCTAAAGTATTTTCCGGCATATCTTACGAAATTTCCTTCGCAAGTTTTTTTATTGGTACATTCTAGGAATTTTTTTTTTTGTTAGTTGATGTCATAATGTTCTTTTTCACTATCATGTTTTGGCTTTTGGCCGTATTTCTACTTTTTATTAATAATAATGCGATAGGCTCTATTTAGATAAGTTCAGTAGTTTTCGTTTTGTATTAATAAAACGTTTGTAGATACTCCAATGAAATTGTAGTAAAAACGCAACATACTCATAACATTTTTCTTTATTTTTATTTTATTTAAGAGTAGTTTTATATTCTTATGGTTTAAGTACTCAAACAAAAATTTAACTGTTTAGAGGGATACGGATAGTTATAATATTGTATATTTATATTACTTTAGAAATCTAACTATTATAACTTTAGTAGAATAAAATATACGATTATACAATGTTAAAAATGGGTACTCAAAAATAAGTAAAATTCACTCTTTTTTGATTACTTTTTATGTTTATCATTGCATATATAGGTTTAATTTTTGAAAAAGACATGTATTCAAAAATGATAACAATTAGTAAAACTAAATAAAAAGAGCAGTATTTTGCCTACATAGGCTGCCTCCAAAAATCATTTTCAATAAATATCGACAATTACAACTAAGACTTACCAGGAATCGAACCTATACCTCAGGCACGGCAGTCCAGTGCTTTATCTGTTGTATTACCAGGGCGACGTGAAGAAGTTATAAACAGAATAAATGTTAAAATGGTGTACCCAAAGAACGGGAAATAATACAATTGAATTGTAATAACTCAGTTTTCAATCAGTAAGCAATCGACATCAAATAATGCGAAAACCATCTTCTGAACTACTATTTTAAGTTTGTCAAGTCGTTTATTTAAGATAATTTGAACAGAAGCTGAAGTTAGAAATAATAAATCTAACTGCTAATTATTTAGAAAATACGGTTACTAAAATTTGGGTGCGTCATCGCTCACTTATGAAGCAATTGAACTCAAAGAGAAAAAAAGTAAGTCCAGGTACTCATTTTTAAGTACCTTTTTTACAGAGTATAAATAAAAAACTGCAAACATTGAAAATTAAAGGTAAATAAGTATAGTAAAAACGCAACTGTACTCATAATATATTTTGTGTGATTTTTATTTGATTTAAGAATAGTTTTATAGTCTTATAGTTTAACTGCACATACAATAATTGTGTTTGCTTAGACGTGTACGAATAGTTATAATAGTGTAGGTAATACCATATAATATAATTATCCAAAATTTAATTGTCTACGAAATAAGATTTTAAATAAATGCAAACATAGAACACTATAATATATATGTAAATCAATGTTTACTATACTTCTAAATTACTTTTACAAAAACGAAAAATATTTTTTTTTAAAGGAGTCTTTTTTATTAAATACTCTTTGAAAATTCTTCAGATATATAATTTAGAATATACATAAGATATTATCTTTTTAACGAATTAAAGTAATTACACGAATTTAAAAAAAATATTTTTTATGATTTTTGCAGTTTAAGCAACATTAATAATATTACTTTTAAAAAATACAATAGATGTACCCTATCGAAAAGATCAAATTTTCTTCATTCCCACAACCGCTTTGGAATAGAACATCATCTTCAAATGGAATAATAATTTTAATAATAAATAATCATTTCAAATTCTAAATATATTTGTTGGTGTATGTCTAATAATTCTCAAAATAGGATTTATTCAATATGCATAAACTTTGTGTTTTTTCTAAAATAAAATGATTCAGTTTTATGGAAGATTAGTAAAAACGAATTTCATTTATATTTTGTGAGAATTTCTTGACAAATTTTATTTCCTAAGATGTGGGATTAAACTGAGTAAAATATTTTAAGACGGAAAAATTTGTATAAAAGTAGTTAAGTTAATTTGCAAATTTTACTTCTACGGCATCAAGTGAGTTTTAAGATAGAAAATGAATAAATAGTTATATTAAAAGCAATTTTACTCAACTTAAATTTAATTACAATAAAAAAATATTGAATTCATTTCATTGGGTAAAATATTTATTTTTTATTTTTCTCTTCCATACATAAAGCCTTACATTTTTTCTTTGTGTTGCAATTTATATTCTGAATCACGATAAATGAAATTAGAAAGTGTCTGCCTGTATATAGTATATATATATATATATATATATATATATATATATATATATATATATATATATATATATATATATATATATATATATATATATATATCCAGATGTGCATCTAAGGCTCGAGATTTTATAATTAATTTTTTTTAAATGGTTTACATTTTAGAAGCATTGCATAAAAAACACTTACAAAATATTTCATAGACTACACTGTTAAAAATAGGTATTCAAAAATAAGTAAAATGTACTCATTTTTGATTACATTCGATGCTTATCATAGCTCCGAATACATAAGTTTCAATTTTGAAAAAGACCTGTACTCAAAATTGGTATAGTACAGTAAGTAAAAATCAGTAGATGTGTGCCTACATAGGCTTCATAAACACCTTTCGATAAACGTTGACAATTACAAACAAGCCCTAGACTGTTAAATATAGGTTCTCAAAAATAAGTAAAAATTACTCCTTTTTGAATATATTTGATGCTTATCATAGCTCCGAATACATAAGTTTCAATTTTGAAAAATACATGTACTCAAAATTGGTGTAGTACAGTAAGTAAAAATGAGTAGATGTATGCCTACACCAATCATTTTCAGAGTGAAAATCAAATACAAACTTCGAAATCAGACAACAGACAAAAAGCAAACGTTCCACAAAAAAAAAAAAACGTTGGCAAAATGCAAAATAAATAACAGCAAACACAAAAATGTAATAAGGAAAAACAATTTAACATGACGTAAAACACAAATTCAACATAGCAAGGCTTATGCCTCCACTTCAAAAGGATAAAGGTTTTTAAGCACAGAACCATGAGGGAACCCATTCAATTTTAGTTTACTTATAAGAATTTCAACCTCTGAAATCAAACATTCTTTTAAATTGCATATTTTATGGTTTCGACTTAAATATGAAATAACAGTGTTTCTATTGTACTCTATGCTGACGTTTGAGAACTAATCAATCAAAGATATAACATTAAAGAAAAATCATTTTCTCTTGTCAAACAACCCTATACTAATTCCATGATTTTTACTAATGGAAATATCGAGATCCAAATAATTAACTTTTTTACTATCAATATTTGTCTTAATTAATTATAAGTCATTCATATCAATATCCTTCAATCTAAAATCGAGTTATGTTCATTAAAGACTCGCAGAACGTCTATATAACGTACTGCCTTTACTTCTTAATTTTCATATATATATATATATATATATATATATATATATATATATATATATATATATATATATATATATATATATATATATATATATATATATATATATATATATATATATATATATATATATATATATATATATATATATATATACACACATATATATATATATATATATATATATATATATATATATATATATATATATATATATATATATATATATATATATATATATATATACACACATATATATATATATATATATATATATATATATATATATATATATATATATATATATATATATATATATATATATATATATATATATATATATATATATATATATATATATATATATATATATATATATATATATATATATATATATATATATATATATATATATATATATATATATATATATATATACACATAAATACATACGTACATACATATATATATATTCAGCTAAACGCGTACATATATTCATATAACGCGTATTTATTAATATATAAAAGTCTTAATAAATTTACATAATAAAAATCTTTACCTATTCATTTAAAAAAATACATGAAATAGTGTTAAATCGAATCATAAAAAGCAGCGTGTTATTTACGGCGGCAATTGAATAGTTTTTGCAACATAGTTTTATTTCGAAATACCTCGAATACTTTACTACTTGCATAATAAATACATTTAACATTTGAAAAAAGAATAAACAAATTATTAAAAGAAATATTATAGTTTTGGCTGATATAATTAAATAAAGAACAATAAAAAAACCATCAGGAATGTTATGAATGGATTCGTTTTTTTTTATAAAATACTATTTACTTATTTATTTGTTTGTTTATTTACAGTTACGCTTATTAGAATTACCATTACTTCGCTTTTGGAGTTAATGTATTATTTGATTGAAATACTCTGACATTGCGGAAAAATGCTGATGATTTTTATAATTATTTATACTTTTGATCTACCATCTACAACAACTAGTGTAGATCAAATATAGCAGTAAAGGATTGCTTAGAGTAAAATTATTCTAACATTTAAAAGTAGATATAAAAGTATCAATTACATTAGGTTTAATATAAATTCATATAGATTAAACCGGTTGACTTTCTTCTTGTTTATGAAATGTTGGCTTATATATGATTCATTTTGTATTTTAGAATCGAGTTCTACAAGCAGTGCTCACCATTGCAAGACATGGTAACAATTTAATTTAATTCTTTTATATCTTCTTAAGGAGACCCGAGCCCCAAATAATAATTTGTTTATTAATGAATTCAAAAATTGATTTTTTTATATTATTAGAACATCTTTTTCTGAAAAATAATCAGAAACAAAAATATATTTACAAAAATTATTTTTGTTATTTTTTGCGTTTTTTAAGCTTAAATAAATAGACTTTTTAAAAAAACACAACTCCTCCTTTAATTTTTATTGTTTTTAAATTTTTTAAATTGATTAAATAACATCAAGGTATGTACTACAGACGTATGAATAGACTTTTGCAGATTTGGGTTTTAATAGTTTTCAAATACTTATTTCAAGTACAAAACCTAAAAAAATGTTCAAATTTTTATGTTTAATAATTTGTAAAAAAAATTATTTATAATTTAATTTAAAAAAAACTATTCATCCGTTTCTGAAACAAATACTAGAGCTTCAAAAACTATTAACTGTTTAGTTTTAAGTTAATTAGTTACAAAACTTTTAGTATTTTAAACGTGAAAAAAATATTAAAAAAAATATTATGAGTAAATGACGATTGTTGTAGATGAAAAGTGTGTAGAAAGATGATAAATGGTATATAAACATTTAAAAACCCATTTATAATGTTTCTTTTATTTTTCTGAAATTTTATACACACCTTTTTAAGTATGTATAGAATTGTTTTATGAAGAAGAAAAAAAATTAGCAATTTTTTGGGAATTTGGGGCTCGGATCTGCCTTAAATACATTGATTTCCAAAAGTTAAGCAAGCGGCAGTAAATTCAACATAGATATAAAAAGTTCTGCTTGGAATGACCTTAAGATTTCTACACTGTTAAAAATAGGTATTCAGAAATAAGTAAAATGTACTCCTTTTTGAATACAGTCGATGTTTATAATGGCTCCAGATACACAAGGCTTTATTTTTGAAAAAGACATGAACTCAAAAATGAGTAAACTGAATATAAAGAGCAGTTGCTTGCCTATATAAACTGCTTTCATTAATCACTTTCAATAAATTTCACCAATTATAACCAGGACTTTTTGGGAATCGAACCCAATCTGTCTACCTGATGTTGACCGCGCTGAAGTCCAGGGCCTTATGCGTTGTACTACCAGAGCGAATTGAAGATGTTAAAAACTGCAATCGACATCAAATAATGTGGAAAACCGTCTTCTGAACAACTATTTGAAGTTTGTCAGTCGCTTTGTTAAGATGACTTAAACAGAAGCTGATATTAGCAATATTAAACTATACTGCTCATTTTTGCAAAGTACGATTAATTAAATTTGTGTACTTCATCGCTCATTTATGATGCAAAGACGGTGAGCATACATAATGTACTCAAAGCGAAACGAGTACGGCCATGTAGTCATTTTTAAGCCCATTACATTTTACAGTGTATGAAGGTAGTTGTTTTAAATATTTATTTTCGAATGTATTTAAAAAAAAATAAACATAATAATATTTGCTTAATATTTAATGTTTCAAATGCAAGCACCACTTTTCTTACTTTCTAAAAATACTTTTGTGTATTTTTAAAATAAGTAAAACACATTTTAATAAGGGATATAACTACTAACTAAAGAAAGTCTAGTTCACACCTTGTCACCCGTCAAAGAATACTTTTCTAAAATGTCTCAGGGTTAATTTAATGTTATTTGTTATATTATGTCTTTACATGCTAATTATCGAATTAAAAAAGTAAATTATCTGCACTGTAAAAAGAGGTACTTAAATTTGAGTATCTGAACCTACTAGTTTTTCTTTGAGTACAATTAAATCGTACAAAAGCGATGAAGTACTTTTAATACATTTAATAATAAATTTAAATAACCGTACTTTCTCACAAATGGGCAGTGTGATTTAACATTGCTAATCACAGCTTCTGTTTAAGCCGTTTTAGTAAAACTTGGCAAACTTAAAATAGCAGTTCAGAAAACGGTTTTTAACATGATTTAATGGTGATTGTCGAAATATCGATAATCTCAGCTTTTGCTAATGATATCTTCATGAATATTGACACATTTAAAATAGTAGTACATAATTTATTTTTGTTTCCGTATGATTTGATTTCGATTGGTTAAATAAAAACTGAGTTATTATAATTCAATTATCTTATGTCCCATTCGTTTGGCACAATATATATATTTTTTTTTTATTACAACTTCTTTCGTTGCAATGATAGTGTAACGGACTATGCAGAGAACGGAAGTGTTGAGAATTTGGGTTCATTTCTTCGTAAGACTTGGTTGTAATTGTAGATATATTTGTTATGTTCTGTGTTCAAATATATTGAACATGATTTACTTTGCATGATATATCATTGAAAAGTTCATAAAATGAGGTAAAATAGCTTATGATGGCAAACATCTACACTGTTAAAAATTATTACGGTCTTGCACCAAAATTTGGTACCCATTTAGGTACAACCAACATTTGGTGCTTAGTTTCACCATTTTACGGTGCTACCGCAGACACCATTTAGTGGTAAAATTTTGCACCAAAACTGATATTTTCGCTTCACCCTTTTATGGTGAAACGTTGAACCAAAATTCGAGTTTTCTTAGTTTTCCACCGATCCAAGTCCACGGATTAATATACATATAAGTAATAAAAGTTAGTGTATTTTATTTGGGTCGTTTGGAAGTAACACAGACAAAAATAATAAAATTGTTAATTAAATTGTTATTTCAAGAGATTTGATTAAAAGTTTAAGAAATTCCTTTAACATTACGAGTTCTAAACTTTCGATATACATAACTAAAAAACTACTTGACCAAATGACTTGCAAATTGATATCCAACGATAAATTTTGTCGTAGATTCTAAACATTGAGTCAAAATTGGGTATTGCTTTTGGAAATTTGAAAGTTGATGCGAATTTCAATATGAAGATAGTCCTCTATTCAAATTTTTGATACATCAATGTGTAGTAAACTTTATTCCTTACTAAATGGTATATTAAGTTTAACACTAGAATAAATAGTAGCCGAAAAACCTGGGGTGGTTCGTTTTTTTTCCTCTTCTGTACATATCATAAGTCTGTAATCTCGAAACTAGCAAAGTTCTTTAACGACCGTTGCATTGCTTCTTCCCCAGGACAAGGTATATCCTGCTTCAAGGCCGCCATGAACATACTTGGACCTCTCGATGTAGGACTACCCAGAGTCCCCCTGGTTCCCTTGAGTTCCGAGGCCGTGGAAAATCTTAAGAAAGATTTGAATAAGCTGAAGGCCGAGGAATTTTCGAAGTTCTGAGAGATGTCTCGCTACCGAACGGAAATTCCGAAAAGAACTTCAGCGAAGAAAGTTTTATAAAGTCGCGAGGAGATTGATTGTGGAGCATTACTTCGTAAGCTCGTGGAACGTAACAGTCGGCAGGAAATATGTGTGTTTTAAATATTGACAAAATGCTTGTGTAATTCTATTGTAAAGTAAAATGCTCTTCATACAATTTTTCTAAATTATTTTCAATAAAAAAAAATCTTTAATTTGTATTTTAATTTGATAAGTTAACTGCCACGTAATGGAAATTATGATATGAAATATCAAGTAATTTTGTGTTAAAAATATATCCACACCACAAAATTAAATCCTTGTTACTGTTTTATAATTTGCATACATATACACATTACACATAGACTTATGCACATAAATTTTAAATTATATATATATATATATAATTATATATATATATATATATATATATATACGGTTATCATACACCATTAACATGCTGTACTCAATAGTACCTGTGATTAGTTTTTAAGACGTTAATTTTAAATAAAAATACTGTGTCTGAAATCAATATTACAAATAATAAATTTTGTTCCAAGACGATATTTTTTTTAAGTATAATTGTAATTAACTTTTGTTATTCGAGAATTATTATATCAAATTTTTTATAAATGAAAGTTAGACCAAAAATAAAATTTTCAACATATTTTCTTTAAGAATCCAGATTTAAAAAGAAAAAAAAGCAAAGATTTTGTACTTTTTTTGTTGTATGGTAATTTTGATAAGATTAAATTTTTTTCTCACTTTCGCTGGTTTCGTCGAAATCTATTTATAACACCTTTCTATAAGTTATTCTCAAGAACTGTTAAATTCCTCTTGTTTGACTTTGGCAGATATTTTAGAAAGTTTTAATGAAAAATTCTCCTTAAGATCAAAAATCATCTTAAATCAAAATTATTCCTAATGAAAAATATTTTGGTGAGTAGTTTTTTTAAAAAAAATATTTTTAAAGCATCGCTTAAGTTATGTTTATAATTAAATGTATTTAAAATTATTTATTTTGACTATATATTTTAGATGGAGTAGTTGTAATTTTAATATTTAGTTTTATTTGTATATTTGATTTATTCTTAAATAATATATCATGGATGCAAATGAGGTATATTTTAATAGAAAAAGTTAAAATCATATTAAATTTCATTTAACTGGTTAATTTATGAATGATAGCTAGTATAACTACTTCCATCCCGATTCATTAATGATTACACTAATTAAATGACAAACACTTCTGAAATAATATCCTTCCATAACCTGCAATACCTTTTGGGTTAATCGATTCAAAATGTAAGGTAACATTGGGTAAACTGGGTGTTAAAACTCGGTTTTTAACATTCAAATTCCATTTTTTACAGGATTTATTTTATGCCAAATTACAATTGTTTTTCGAAAATGGTTGCTTTTTCTTTGGAAACATAATCCTTTATTTTTATTAAATTTTGAGGTTTTTAAACACTTTTAATAACTGTTTTTCTAGTCCATTCTTTTTTGTTGCAAATGTGGGGAAAATGGGTATTTAAACTCGTCATGGAATTATTCGTGTATAAAGGCATTATTAAAACATTTTTTTTAGTCACGTTTATAATTTAAATAAAATTGAATAAACAACAAATATAAACTCTTAAACGCAGTTTATTTGATTATTAAGGGACTGTTTTTGGAACAGTCTTCCTAAAGGCAAGTTGTAATCAGCCCCTTTGAAAAATCGAGTTTTTTAATTGTTCGAGTTTGTGGCTTATTTTGATTCAGAAATCCATGCTGTATTTAGGTTATTTTTAATTTTTTTCTCAGAATATTTGTTTTATTTCATTTAAAACTTTATGATTATGTCGTAACGCTGTATACGACGTTTTTATATATAACTTATTTATCATTTCCCATTTTATATTAATTTAAACTCATCATGTATGTTAACGATTTAAAATTTCATATTAGTTAAGTTATTATTTAATGATTGAACTCTCTTGCTCAAAAACTCTCTTGCCAAAAAAAAGTTGGATTTATTTTAGCGTTTTTTGTTTTTTTTATTTTAAATTATTTTTATTCAGGCTTTGTTTTAAATTAATTCCCGATTTTTATCCCTGTTAATTTTCATCCACCTGAGACTTCTTTTTCCACATCTTCTGCCATTGCCTTCAAGCCTGCCTCCTTTACAAAATCGCAAGATTTTAACAGACAGCCACCTTTACGGACAACCACATATCCAACCTTTCAATATGCCTTTTCCTCAGCGCGTCAACAAGTAACTGACCTCAAATGAATACCCCACACAACCACCCTTCAGCGAATTAAAATACTGGTCACGGCACCAAAGATTTCAACTGTTGTAGCAATACGACAATTATCTTCAAATGGATTATGCAGATGGCACTCCTATTGTTATCAAAATGTGTTGTTCTTGAGAGTTTGTTACAAAAATAAAACAACATCCTCTGACGGAGCTGACCGACTTAGTCATCCAAGGATTTTCAAGTTTTCTATCAATACACATAAACTTAAAATTCACAATAATATTCGACGTTCAAATATTTTTTTAATGTAAAACGTTGGGATGTTTGTCGAAAGCTATATCTATTAAAAAAATTTAAAAAAATACATATATACACTGTTAAAAATTATTACGACCTTGCACCATTATTACACGGTAATTAGTTTAAGCATTTTACGGTGCTACCACGGATACCATTTACTGGTTAAACGTTGCGCCGAGGCATTACCCAGTAAAAAAAGTCTGCATAAAACCTTCATCAAAATTGTAAAATTGAAGGTTTTTTAAAGCATATTGAAACAAAAAAACTCAAGTTTTTTTGAAGTTTTTAATTTTCCTGCATAAAACCTTTAAAATATCTGCATTTTCCTATCATGATTAAAAATTGCAACTTTTTTGCAGGTTTTTATGAAGGTTTTTTACAGTTTTTATGAAGGATATTGAAACAAAAACCTTTAATTTTATAGATCTTCAAAAAAACTGCAGTTTTCCCGCATAAAACCTTCAATTTCAAAATTTTGATGAAGGTTTTATGCTGACATTTTTTGCTGGGTAGGTAGTCGGCCAAAAAAGAAAATATAATGTTTATCACCCTAATCACCCGACCATGGGCCTAACCACCCAACGTTGTATAAATATCAAAATTCGAGTTTTCTTAGTATTTTAGTAGTAGTATTTTTATAGCGAAGCTGGCAACCCTCCGATCGGAAGTAACAACTTTTCACAGATCCCGCTCGAGCTAGGAATCCTCTGATTCATAGATGAACGTGTTTACCCACTGTGCCACGGTGGCCCTTGTTCGTCGTTGTCTTTCTTGCAGGGGACTCCTCGGATTGTTGATGTAGCGACAGCGAAAATTTCAGTTGCAGTTAAAGAGGTTGATCCAATTATCGGTGAAACCTCTGCTTTTTCCGATAAAGGATTTATGGTTCAGCCTAAATGTATTAGAAATATAAAGTAAACTATTATGACACTGAAAGTAACTTTACAATTTTGTCCTTTTTATAACCACTCAGTTAAATGTAAATGCGTGATATTAACATACATATAAACAGTCTAAAGTATATTTGCAGTTAATTGTTTTCAATTATAATCCTCAACATTAATTAATGAGTCGAAAAATCATTTTCCCACTTTGAGAATCATTTTAAAAAGGCTAAATCGAGTTATAAAGTGGAAAATTTAAAATATTTTATTTGGAATACATTAAAAGGTTTTTCTTTTATAGACTACTCAGTAAAATTGGTAAATAATTTGACTGTTTTTTTAGTTTTTATTAACAAGTTTTCATTCACCAAACTATGTTTTATTTGTATACTCATATAAATCAACTATAGAACAGGTATTAAATCAAACATAAAAATAATTTTGTTAACATTTACTCCATTAAAATAAGTTAACATTTATTATAATATGTGTTATACAATTTTATGATTTCATACTTATTAGAATTTATATTAATTATATCTAGATAATTTACACCAAAAGCATTAAAAAAATAAAAAAGTTAACGAAATTGTTATATTTATTTAAATTATATTTTACGATGATTCGACATTGAAAACCACGAAGAATGCCAAATAAAGAACTATTAAAAGAACCAGAAAAACGAATAAGAACCATTAAAAATGCCAAGTGAAGAATCATCAAATGAACCAGAAAAACCAATAAGAACAATTGAAAATGCGAAGTTAAGAACCATTTTCAGAACCAGAAAAACGAATAAGAACAATTACTAATGCCAAGTAAAGAACCATTAAAATAACCAGAAAAACGAATAAGATCTTTTGTCAAATAAAGAACCATCAAAAGAACCAGTTAAACGAATAAGAACCATTAAAAATGCCAAGTGAAGAATCATCAAATGAACCAGAAAAACCAATAAGAACAATTGAAAATGCGAAGTTAAGAACCATTTTCAGAACCAGAAAAACGAATAAGAACAATTACTAATGCCAAGTAAAGAACCATTAAAATAACCAGAAAAACGAATAAGATCTTTTGTCAAATAAAGAACCATCAAAAGAACCAGTTAAACGAATAAGAACCATGAAAAATGTCAAGTAAAGAACCATAAAAATAACCAAAAAACCGAATAAGAATCATTAAAAATGCCGATTGAATAAATACACGTTCCTTTCATTTTATAACACTATAACATAGGAACAAATATAAAACGAAAACACAACACCACCTACGCATTCTTCATATTAATATCCAACAGAAACGAAAATATTTTCATCCAAACACATACTAATATCAGACATATTCTATCCCAAAAAAGCATTACAAAAATAAATTATCCCAGCTCAGTCATTTTTTTTTTACTTTGATTTCGATAGCCTTTTTTCGCTGACTAATGAGATAGCGAATAAAACTCGCACAAAAATAATCACCCTAACTCCTTTAATATGCTAAGCAAAGAAAGGTTGAAAGAGAGAGGTTGAAAAAGAAGGCTTAACTCAATCATAGCTGCCATATCTTTTTTTCCGCATGACGGGCGATATCCACATCTCCTTTCAGCCGAATATTCGACTGAATAAAACGGGTCTTCATTGCTGCGTAATATGCGTGACGTCTTCGGCTGAAACGATTCCCTATTTTTTTTTTCGAGAAATAAACCAATTTTTGAAAGTTTACGTTCCAGTTGTTTCGAGAGTCGAGTCCGATAAAAAGCGAAAAAGTGATACGTTTTTTCTTCTTCTAGAGGGAATTTTGTATAAAGTCGATATCTTCTTTGCTTTTATGACATACATTTAAAGGTAAATTTTGAATTTATTTTTATTATGTGGTTTACATTGATAGACGTGGGAGTTATTTCCTGTATGAGAGCTGATAATTTACCTGAAGGAACATGTCGAACGTTCGGATACGATTTTGTTATCGAAAAGCCTTATATGACTTTCTTCCTTCCAAGGTTACGACAATCGTATATACATTTCTACGTTTTGTTTGTTTTGTTTTGTTTTGTTAATTAACGTCGCACTAGAGTTGCACAGTGGGCTACTGGCGATGGTTCGGGGACAATCTCGAAGGAAAGACCCGGGAACACATACACATTCACACACACATTCATACATGCACCTCGTTATTTTGGAACCATGGTCAGATGACGAGGACAACACCTGAGCTGGCACCCAACGCCTTCAAGAGACGTCAGGACTTTGGAATCCGATCAGATTTATCGTGCACCAGTCCCGTATACAAGCCGTTAATTTTTTGTGGATGTTCTGTCGACATTCTAGTATTTTAATAGCGAAGTTGGTAACCTTCCGGTCGCAATATCACTACATTTTTACTATTCATAGTCTAGTCCGTCGCACAGGTTCGAACCGGCAACCCTCGGATTCCCAGCTGACGCTTTAATCCACTCGGCCACGGAGGCCTCCATTTGTAAAAGAGGCTTTTAAGTATGCCGTGTGTATCGAGGTAGGCTGCGTATATTATTTTAAATATTATTAAAACTACAGTAGATCTCTTTTCTCTTTAACGACCACAATTGAAAAATAAAAATTGGATAATTGGTTTTATATTATTTTAAACAAAAAATATTATTTTTTTTACTCAGAAGTCAAAAGATTCATGACAAAACGATTGTTAAAATTGACAAAAGTAGCCTTAACGAGCGTACATTGTTAAAAATAGGTATTCAAAAATAAGTAAATTGTACTGATTTTTGATTACTTATCATTGTTCCGAACTACGAGCATATATCCCTTATAGTAGAGAAATCATATGGTCATAATCTCGCTAACATCAAAGTGAGTCCAACATATATGGCCTCAGACACGTGGTTTATTCATAAATGTTTTCTTGTTCATTCAAAAAAATATCCTGTACTTCAAGAAGTAACACATTTACTATTATTTCCCAATCACAGATCAATCGCGAACTTTTTTTCATTCATAAATTTTGAAAGGAAGTCACATGTCTGGTGTCATCAGGTCTGGGATGTTTGCATCACGATGATGACGTCATATTTGCTCTACTACAGTCCATTCATGCTCGTAGGTTTCCAATATATAAGTTACATTTTTGAAAAAGACAAATACTCAAAATTGAGTAAAAATTAATAAAGCAGTAGCTTGCCTACACAGGCTGCCTTCATAAATCACTTTTAATAAATATAGGCAATTTCAACGTAGACTTACCTGGAATCGAACCTACGTCTGAAGCACCGCTGTCCACAGTTCCGTTAAGTTATTATCCGTTAAGTTATCAAGCAGATGCGAGATGCGAAGAAGTTATAAACAGATGCAATGTTAAAAAGGTGTGCCAAATAATGGGAAGTAAGATAATTGTGACGTAATAAATCAATTTCCATTTCTGAAATCGAGGTCAAACAGTGTGGAAAATCATCTCCTGAACAACTATTTGAAGTTTGTTAGGTCGCTTTGCTAAGATGGCTTGAACAGAAGCTGAAATTCGAAATTTTAAATGACACTGTTCATTTTTGAGAAAGTACGATTACTTAAATCTGAATACGTCATTGCTCATTTACGATTCAATTTTACTTTAAAAAAAAGTACGTTCATGTACTCATTTTTAATTACTTTTTTTTACAGTGTAGAATTCTTAAAAAGGGAGAGCTTTATTACTCACTAGGGAATAATATTACAATACAAAAAGTTTAAATACACAATAAGTGGTTAGTAAGTGAGAATTTGTATGAAAAAAAAATCATCGAGATATTTTTATTTTCTTCTATAATACTTAAAAAAATCAATGATCAATGAATGGTGTCTCAGTAGAACTAAATAATTTGATATTATACAGATATATTTCTTCCTTGCTGAAGAAAACTCTTTTTATAATATAAATTAAAAAAATATAACGGTATATATTTAAAAAATAACTTTCAAAATATTCATGTAAGTTAAAATGTAACACTAAACTATGTATTGAATCAATGCTATATCGTTATATCTGTGTTTGTGGCTTGGAACAAGAAGGGCCAATATCCTATGTTAAGTCATCTTTGGATAACCCATTGGTCCTTCTTATTGGAGGACCAATATCAATAAGATATCTAATCCAATTGAATCAAATCCAAAACCAATATCAATGTGCAATATCCTATGTTAAGTCATTGTTATACATTGGTCCTTCTTGTAGGAGGGCCAATATCAATAAGATATCCAATCCAAAAACAATATCAAGGTGCAATATTCTATGTTGAGTCATTGTTATAAATACTATATCGTTATATCTGTGACTTGGAACAAGAAGGATCATTGGTCCTTCTTGTAGGAGAACCAATATTAATAGGATATCCAATCCAATCAAATCCAAAACCAATATCAAGGTGCAATATCCTATGTTAAGTCATTGTTATACATTGGTCCTTCTTGTAGGAGGGCCAATATCAATAAGATATCCAATCCAAAAACAATATCAAGGTGCAATATTCTATGTTGAGTCATTGTTATAAATACTATATCGTTATATCTGTGACTTGGAACAAGAAGGATCATTGGTTCTTCTTGTAGGAGGACCAATATTAATAGAATATCCAATCCAACCTAATCAAATCCAAAACCAATATCAATTTGCAATATCCTATCTTAAGTGATTGTTATACATTGGTCCTTCTTGTAGGAGGATCAATATCAATAGGATATCCAATCTAATCCAGTCAAATCGAAAACTAATATCAAGGTGCAATATCCTATGTTAAGTCATTGTTATACATTGGTCCTTCTTGTAGGAGGATCAATATCAATTGGATATCCAATCTAATCCAGTCAAATCCAAAACCAATATTAATTTGCAATATCCTATCTTAAGTCATTGTTATACATTGGTCCTTCTTGTAGGAGGATCAATATCAATAGGATATCCAATCTAATCCATTCAAATCCAAAACTAATATCAAGGTGCAATATCCTATGTTAAGTCATTGTTATACATTGGTCCTTCTTGTAGGAGGATCAATATCAATAGGATATCCAATCTAATCCAGTCAAATCCAAAACTAATATCAAGGTGCAATATCCTATGTTAAGTCATTGTTATACATTGGTCCTTCTTGTAGGAGGATTAATATCAATAGGATATCCAATCTAATCCAGTCAAATCCAAAACTAATAGCAAGGTGCATTATCCTATGTTAAGTCATTGTTATACATTATTCCTTCTTGTAGGAGGACCAATATTAATAGGATATCCAATTCAATCCAATCAATTCCAAAACCAATATCAATTTGCAATATCCTATCTTAAGTCATTGTTATACATTGGTCCTTCTTGTAGGAGGATCAATATCAATAGGGTATCCAATCTAATCCAGTCAAATCTAAAACTAATATCAAGGTGCAATATCCTATGTTAAGTCATTGTTATACATTGGTCCTTCTTGTAGGAGGATCGATATCAATAGGATATCCAATCTAATCCAGTCAAATCCAAAACTAATATCAAGGTGCAATATCCAATGTTAAGTCATTGTTATACATTGGTCCTTCTTGTAGGAGGACAAATATTAATAGGATATCCAATCCAATCCAATCCAATCAAATCCAAAACCAATATCAATTTGCAATATCCTATCTTAAGTCATTGTTATACATTGGTCCTTCTTGTATGAGGATCAATATCAATAGGATATCCAATCCAATCCAATCAAATCCAAAACCAATATCAATTTGCAATATCCTATCTTAAGTCATTGTTATACATTGGTCCTGCTTGTAGGAGGATCAATATCAATATGATATCCAATCTAATCCAGTCAAATCCAAAACTAATATCAAGGTGCTATATCCTATGTTAAGTCATTGTTATACATTGGTCCTTCTTGTAGGAGGACCAATATTAATTGCATATCCAATCCAATCAAATCCAAAACCAATATTAATTTGCAATATCCTATCTTAAGTCATTGTTATACATTGGTCCTTCATGTAGGAGGATCAATATCAATAGGATATCCAATCTAATCCATTCAAATCCAAAACTAATATCAAGGTGCAATATCCTATGTTAAGTCATTGTTATACATTGGTCCTTCTTGTAGGAGGACCAATATAAATAAGCATCAAATCCAATCCAATATTAATATCAAGGACCAATTTCCTATGTTAAGTCTTTTTTATACTTTAGTTCTTCTATTTCCAATCCTCACGGATTATTCATTAACAGTGTTTTTTGAAAAGAAACTTTCAATGGATTTTTTTTAGTGGTCCGTGCATTAACACATTGGTCCATTTTGGATTTAAAGACTGCAACAACGTTGTTTTAAACAGTGCGATTCAAATTAAACAACAAAAACTTTTGCATCCATGTGTGTTGCTTCTGAAGAACTTCCGCAGTTCTGGATCTAACCTCTTCGGGTTCGGGAGCCCACGTAAATCGTGACCCGCAGATAAGCCTTCCTTTCTGCTGTGCGAGGGGATCAACAACTAAGTTACCTGGGGCTATCTATTACCACTTAATGGGGGGAAGTGAACTGCCAAAGCAGGAGGGAAAGTTTGTTTTCACGAGGCACTGGAGAAAGTTCCGCCGATTTCTTTTGTTTTCCAAAGGTGGGAGAATGTTCTTCTCGTGGACTTACGACGTGTGTGAGTGCGGCGTTCTTCAACGGCACGTCTTTGCATCAGGGAGGGGAACTTTTAGTGAAACTTCTGGCTATTGACAGCGTTGGAGATTTATATTTTGTTCGCTTGTCTTATTTATTTAGCCTGTTTTTGAGAGAAGGGGGTGGGAAAAAGAGAGGGAGCACTTTGAAGTGCATTTTATTCTGATAGATTAATTGAAGAATGTGAACTTGGAGAACCCAGTTGGAGTACGATTCAAAACCTCTACTTAAAAAAAATTATTTAAATAAGTAATGTAGAAGGGTCGACAACTAATTTTATTTTAATACTTTTATTACTGAAATGTATATTTTGTATCGATGCCTCATTCCACACTTGTGGTAAGTGACAACTCACACATTTTTCAGGACAACCATTTTAAAATTTGTAATATTATCTTTAAATTTAAAGAAGAATTTTTATTTTAAAGATCTGCAATTTTATTCCGAACTTGATAAAATTTTGCACAATTTTGGTTACCCTAACCCCCAATCCCCTTAAAACAGAATTACTTTCTTTCTAAAAAAAACAGATGGCGCCACCTGATGAAATCGGCCAACACTCTGCCCGGGCAACGCCAGGCCATTGAGTTACTCCATTACAAATATTACAAAACAACAATCATCAGTATTTCCTGCCAATCAAATGAATCTTTTTGAATCTATCACAATTAGATATTACATATATTTCAATTTAATACTTCGAATGAGCTATTAATTTCAAATTAACAAAACATGAACTTAACACATTTTGCTACTACTAATGTGTATTAAATTTTCATATGAAACTTACCATATCAGTCAATAGATGCGACTAATTATGAACAGGGTAATTATAAGTTCAAATACGAAATAATTACGGACTACAAAAGGAAAGGCCAGTATTATCTAGTGTAACGGTTTCTAGCTGAACCTTAATTAAATGTAAATTTATCGGCCAAGTTATTTGTGTCTCCATTTAATTTAGATTCAGAAAGTTAGGTTTAAAGACAGTAAATAAGTTGTTCAATGACATAATATTTTGACAGCAAATAAAATTTAATGATGAAAATATAACAGTTACGAATTTACATTTAAGGGTAACGTTTCTATTAAAAATGCTAAAGAACTTGAGCAGCGAGAGAAACGTTCTTCTCTGCGCTGAGGTTTGGTCTGGGAATGTTGTTAGACTTTCTTTATGTGTTAGGTCGGTCACATTGCCGTAACCCAATGTAAGATTATTGGTTTGATTCACGGAGGGATCCGATGATCATGATCCGACTCTTTTTTTAGGATCGTTATTACTTGCCACATATTGGGCTACCGGATGAATGGAAAGGAAAATGTGATGCGTATAGCATCATGATTTATGTAAATTTTATTTTCTCTTTCTGACGTTTTTGTTTCTTTCGTGAATCACTTCGATTCGAGTCTGAATAAAGTGTGGTGGTTTTTTTCTGTTCCGGTAAAACTTGACTGTTCGTGATTTCTTTTTGTATAGTCCGACAGAAATTATTTATGCACGACCTGCGTTTTCTAAGAGGTTATGGGCCGTCCGTGCCCTATTTAATTTGTTAGTCAGGACTCTTTAAAAGAAAAAAAGAATTTCGGACATAAGTTAATTGTTTTTTTTTGGACATTCACGTTAACGAAAACGAAAAAAAGAAAATGACTACGGATTCAACTTTTGCGTTTCCGAAGCTGAATGGCTCCAATTACTCAACGTGGAAGACGGATATTAAAGTGTTGCTGATGGACCGTGGATCCTGGAATTTTGTAGACGGTACAGCCGAACCCTATCCAGAAAGTGCTCCAGAACGGGATAAAAGAGACTTTGAATTTAGGAAGCAACGGGCGTATACAACGATATACCAAGCCATAGAGAGGAAATACTATCCCTTGATATCCGATACAGTTGATGGAGAAATAGCCTGGAAAATTTTAAAGGAGAATTTCGAACCAACATCGAGGGCAAGACTAGCTGGACTAATTGACGAATTTTTCGACCTGAGATTTAGTGTCGATGAAGAAACAGTCGGCGTATTTTGTAAAAGAGTTGAGCAGTGTCGAAGTCAAATAGTGGATGCAGGTTTCAAGATCCCTGAACTTTTAGTATGTTTCCAGTTGATTCGAAGATTACCTGAAGACTACGAAGGAGTTGTGCAGATGTTATACCGACTCAAAGATGACGAATTTACGATTCAAAATATCGAAAGTTATCTTTTGAGCGAATCTGGAAGAATTCTTCAGAAGCAGAAGGACCAAGACTCGAATATTGTCGGAGATGCTTATTCTTCAAAAATGAATGAAAAAACAGAAAAGAAGAAACCTATTAACAAGATAAGCCAAAGCGGACCTGTTAACAGTGGACGCGTGATGGGTACCTCGAAATCCAGTGATGATAAAAGATACAACAGAATCACGGAGAAACCTATTCGAATGGGGCCGTTTTGTACGTACTGCAGAAGGCCAGGACACCAAGAAAGTAATTGTTTCAAGAAAAGAAATGAAAGAAAAGGCGGATATGTCTGTGAACTATCTAGCAGTGTTACAGAAGAAGAAAAATCTGACTCTGCGATAGCCACTTCTCATCCTTCAAATAACTGTACTGGTGAATTTCTACTTGACAGTGCGGCGACTTCACATTTTTGTAGTGAACGTACTTGGTTCAAGACTTTTCAAGAACTAACACCGTCAAAAGCCTTAGTCGGTGATAAAAATTCTACATCAGAAGTTGTAGGAATAGGTGATATCGATTTTGTGGTTAAAGATACAAGTGGATATGTGGAAACGACATTGTTAAATTGTCTATATGCCCCTAATATAAGGAGAAATCTAATTTCAGGTGCAAGATTGGATATAGCTGGTAAAAAGGTAATATGGGGAAATAATAAAATGGAGATATATCATTCAGATGGTGAGTACTTTTATACTGCACCTAGAACAGATAATTTGTATGTTGTTAAAGGTCACCCTAAAGTTAACTTAGCAATGCATTCTAATGCAATTGATATTGAACTAGCCCACAGAAGGTTTTGTCATATTAATGCTCCCCTAATCAAGTGCATGAGTGTAAATAATAGTGTAAAAGGTATAGAATGTCTTAAAGGAAATATTGGATCTTGTAAAAATTGCATAACATGTAATATTAGTAAGTCAAAAAGAACTTCTTTTAAAACTAATTATGTATACGAGAGAAGTACGACTGAACCATTGGAAAGTAAGGTCTATAGGGGGAAGTAGGTACTTTCTTTCCATAACGGACGATTTTTCCAGAAAAATTTCTGTATTCATTATTAAGAATAAAAATGAGGTATTTGACTGTTTTCAACAGTTCTTAAATCGTTCGGAAAGGGAATTAGGCAGAAAAGTTAAGCGGGTTCGAACCGTCAACGGTCTCGAGTTCTGTAACAAAGAGTTTGAAACTTTTCTAAATGATAAAGGTATTAAAATTGAACGTACTTCTACTTATACCCCAGAGCTTAACGCCGTAGCCGAAAGGTTAAACGCATCAGCCATGAATGCGGTTCGTGCTATGCTTCATGATAGCGGGTTAAAACCTAGTTTTTGGGCAGAAGCTCTGCATACTTATGTGTATGTCAAAAACAGAGTCGAACATAAACTGACTGAGGGTAAAACTCCTAGTGAAATTTGGTCAGGTCACAAACCTTCTGTTCGACATCTGAAAACTTTTGGATGTCTTGCATATTTGCACATTCCAAAACCAAAACGTAACAAACTTCAACCTAGGGCCAAAATGGGCATTATGGTTGGCTACGCTGGCAAAAGAAAAGGCTATCGCATTTGGATTCCGGAAGAAAGGAGAGTTATAGAAAGCATACACGTAAAGTTTGATGAAACTAAAAAGGGGGTAGAAACAATTTACGGTAAAAGTAAAAAATTTGAATATGTAAACTATGAGTTAAATAACAACCCTTTTGTTTTAGGATCTGTAAATGACAATGAGGGAAATTCCGAAGTTAAAGTTGATATTATCAACATAAATGAGTGGTCGAGGGTAGAAGTCCCAAGAACTAAAAGTTCTCGTATTGACATATATTATTACCCACCATCTAGTAATGAAAGATTAAGATCTATGAATGATGTTCGTAAATTTTGTGATAAGAATAAATTAAAATTCGAACCTTCCCAATTTTCTTTTAAACCAGAGAGTACGCAAACCGGTAATGAAGTTATAGATGTGGAATCGGAAGATGATAACTTAATTGACATCTTTCAAAGTGAAGCATATGAAGTTGAGCTTCACGCCTCTTTTGAGGATACTCTTAAAATAAAAGATAAGGAAAATTGGCATCGAGCAATGTCGGATGAATTAGAAATGATGGAAAGAAGGAAGGTTTGGGAACTCGTAGAACCACCTTCCAACGCTAAAATCATTGGGTGTAGATGGGTATATAGTATTAAAAGGGACGTGAATAATATGATAAATAAATATAAAGCTAGACTTGTAGCCAAAGGTTATAACCAAAGACCAGGAATAGACTTTACTGAAATATTTTCACCGGTTATTAATTTTTCAGTTATTAAATTTCTATTCATATTATTAGTGTGTACATTGACGTGGCAACACACACAAATTGATGTGAAATCTGCATATTTGTATAGTTCGTTAAGTAACCCAGTTTATATGCAACAACCTCCAGGTTTCACAGCAAAAGGTTATGAAAACTGTGTTTGTCTTTTAAGTAAGTCGATTTATGGACTCAAACAAAGTGGTAGAGAATGGAATAATGAACTCAACAGGATATTATTGTCACTTGCATATGTTAAATCGGATTGGTGTAATTGCCTATATATGTTAAATGATAATATAGTTTTAGCATATTATGTTGATGATGTGGTAATTTTTGGCAAGAATACTGAAGTATTACAAAATGCCATTACTTCAATTAAAAATAAACTAGACATTACCGAATTGGGACCTATTAGATATTTACTTGGCGTAAATTTTGAAACTATAGATAATCGTGTTTTTCTAAATCAAGAAACTTATATAAATAAGTTAATGGATAAATTTGATGGTTTACCTAAAAGTAAAGTAACTTTACCATTTAAAGTTGGTTTTAGTTTAGATGCAAAAATCAAAGGAGATACTGAGGAAACCGAAATGATGCGGAAATATCCTTACCGCACGCTCATTGGATGTCTGTCATTTCTAGCCAACAGATCGCGACCTGACATCTCGTATGCAGTAAATATCATGTCTCAGTTTTGTAGTGACTATTCATATCAGCATTGGACATTGGTTGTTGACATAATGAATTTTGTTTTCAACACTAAGCACTATAAGATAGATCTTTCAAATGTTGATAACTCATCATTGATATCTTACTCTGATGCTAACTGGGGTTCAAATCTAACTCAAAGATATTCTACTACTGGATATGTAATTCTTTTTAATAATGTTCCATTTGGATGGAAATCGGCTAAACAAAGATGCGTAGCATTAAGCAGCATGGAAGCTGAATTTATTGCTTTAACGGAAAGTATTAAAGAGTTAGATTGGTATTCAAATATTTTAAAGGAATTAAATGTGATTGAATTTAATTTACCAAAACAATACTGTGATAATCAATCAACCATTTATTTCACTAGAAATAATGTTGAAAATTCTAAAACGAAGCACATAGATATAAGATATATGTTCGTAAAAGATTTGATAGATAAAAACTTGGTTGAATTGAGGTATATTAATACCAAACAGAATATGGCTGATTTCCTAACCAAACCATTATTAAAAGAAACATTTCAAAATATTGTAAATAAGGTGTATATTGTTTAGTATATAAATATTTGATATATTATTTTGTATATGAAAAAAAAATTCAAGTTGCATATGTTGACCGATGGGGCCGAATGTTAGACTTTCTTTATGTGTTAGGTCGGTCACATTGCCGTAACCCAATGTAAGATTATTGGTTTGATTCACGGAGGGATCCGATGATCATGATCCGACTCTTTTTTTAGGATCGTTATTACTTGCCACATATTGGGCTACCGGATGAATGGAAAGGAAAATGTGATGCGTATAGCATCATGATTTATGTAAATTTTATTTTCTCTTTCTGACGTTTTTGTTTCTTTCGTGAATCACTTCGATTCGAGTCTGAATAAAGTGTGGTGGTTTTTTTCTGTTCCGGTAAAACTTGACTGTTCGTGATTTCTTTTTGTATAGTCCGACAGAAATTATTTATGCACGACCTGCGTTTTCTAAGAGGTCGAATTCTGACGAGTAAGACTAAGAATTCTGTTAAGTCAGTGTTTATCGGAATCGGCCGCTCCTTTCAGAGGGACTCAATGTTATAGATATCCCACACTGGTTCTGGAGTATAAATACTGTAGAAGTGGAAATGCTTTCTGTGAATTGTATGAGAAAGAAAGAAAGGTGAACGAACTGCAGTGTCGCTGCAACCCGGATATGAATTTGATATTGTTACTTTGAAAACACATATGTTACAAACTGAATACTTTTTCAATTAATAATTTTTTTTATAAAACATAGATATGGTTTTAATAAAAGATATAAATTAAGTAATAGGTGAGGTAAACTGAGTATTGGGGTAAAATGGGTATATTGGAATACAAATATAAATTAAATATCGTTAACCTTATGTTTTGATCTCACTTAAAAAGACAAAACAATATTACGTTTAATGAAGTATATTTCAGCAAAAAATTAAATTTCTAAATAATATTAAATCAAGTCCAAAAGTCAATTTGATTGATTTTACAATAATATGCGATAATGTGAAACGTGAAAACTTTTATATATAAAGTAGAAAACCAGAATTGTTTACCAATACTTTTGTATTTTGTAAAGAAAAGAAAACTTTTAATATATTACAATGACAAATTTAGAAAAAGATTATTTTATTTAGTTTTTCCAATTATTTGAAAAGTAAGGTAAAATGGGTAATCGAATTATTAATACTAAAGAGTAGGAAATTCAAAAAAATGTAATGATCTTCGATGAAAGAGCAATATTCTACAAAAAAAATTATTTCGAAGCTTATAAATGACAAGAATTAACAACAATATATTTAAAACTGTTTATACGTTAATATAATTTACTTACATTCTTGTTTTCTAAAATGAATTGCGAACAAAAAAAATAAAACATTTCAATCACAAAAGAACGCTATTTTCTGGTTATGATATATCACATATTTGGAAAAAAAAAATTAAAAAATCGTCTGTGGAGCAGATTAAAAATAACATAAATAGAGAAAATATTGCAGTACTAAAATAAAGCGAAAATTATAAAAACAAACGTTTTATTTCAAAGTTAATTTTTTTTAAAAACATATTTTTTTAAAATGGCGGATTAACTTATTTTTAGAAAGACTTACTGAGTTTTTATATACTGCGTTAAATAAACTGAGTTTTTAAGAGTTGATGGATGTTATTTATTCCTCTTTTTATTCAAGTTGCTAATTAAAATATTTTTTTTAAATAACGTCCTTTTTATCTGAAAGATTCCATGGTTTTCCACTCACTGCCCATTTAACCCCATCGTTGTGGTTGCAAATATATATATATAAAAAACAAAAAAAAATATATAAAAAAAATATATATATATAAAAAAAAGTATATAAAAATAACAAAAAAATATATATTAAAAACTAAAAAAAATATATATAAAAAAACAAAAAAAAAATATATAAAAAACAAAAAAAATATATATATATAAAAAACAAAAAAAATATATATATATATAAATAAAACAAAAAAATATATATTAAAAACTAAAAAAAATTTACATAAAAAACAAAAAAAATATTAAAACAAAAACAAAAATATATATATATATAAAAAACAAAAATATATATATAAAAAAAAAAAATATATATATATAAAAAAACAAAAAATATATATATAAAAAAATATATATATATATATTAAAAACTAAAAAAAATATACATAAAAAGCAAAAAAATATATATATAAAAAAAACTAAAAAAACATATATAAAAAAACAAAAAAATATATAAAAAAAACAAAAAAAATATATATAAAAAAAATATATATATAAAAAAAATATATATTAAAACTAAAAAAAATTGTGTGACATTTTCAAAGATGATGTCATGGAACCCATTGTATAAATAAACCAAATAAAATGTCATATTTATAATCTTTTAAAAGTCAAAAATGGTTTTGAATGAAACAAATTCACTTTTTCAAAATAAAATTACCCTACTTAAATTATATTTATCACATAAGTATTTTTTTTTAAAGTTATGGCTTGTGACATGCCGAATTTCCGAATTGGTGGTGTGTTGTCATTTTACGGTTAGAAAACACTGATCTAGTGTTTTCTACTAAACCTTAATTCAATCAACAATTTAACAATTAAAATTATACTTACATCATCGGTTGTTCTCGGAAAAGTTTGGAAAAAACATTCTTTTTTCCATAATTTAATTGCGAAAATACTTTATAAGTTTAAAAGTTGAAATATTTGTTTGAATTTAATATTTATAAATTTCAGAAAATGATTGATTAATTGTTACAAACAGATATTGATTAATTGTTACAAACAGCTATTGATTAATTGTTACAAACAGCTATTGATTAATTGTTACAAACAGCTATTGATTAATTGTTACAAACAGATATTGATTAATTGTTACAAACAGCTATTGATTAATTGTTACAAACATATATTGATTAATATGTAAAACATCATCCAAAATTAAATCATGGTTACATATCAACCCTTTGAGTGGTTAGAAAAAAAGTATAATAGTAAAGTTGATTTCCCAGTAAATTAGTTTATTTTATATTTGCAATGCAAGTTGATTTCCCAGTAAATTAGTTTATTTTATATTTACAATGCAGGTATATTAAGTATAGTTTTTAATTTTTATTATTTTAATAGTTAAAGGTTTCAAAAAATTCCCAAATGATTTAGATTTGAAATATATGTCAACGTAGAATAATTAAGGAATTTAAAGTCTCTGTGTATAGTTTGACAAACTGAAAATCTCTCTCCATTATTAAGTTTCACATTTTTATTATAAAAGTATTTTTTATTTACTTTTTCCCCAAAATCCTTTAGTTTATAAAATAATGAATACGATAAATTTGTAAAACAAATGGAATTTTTCCTTGAAAACATTTTAATTTCTGTCCATCTTTCTGTTTTACTAAAGTTTAAATTATATTCGTTATAGTAAAATATTAAATCCGTCAGAGAGTTAAATATAACATTGCATTATTAAGTGCTTATTATAAAAGTATTTTTATTTAACTTTTCCTAAAAATCTTTTAGTTTATAAAATAATAAAAGTGACGAAATAGTAAAACAAATCCCATTCCTCTTTTAAAGCCTTCTCATTTTTAAAAAAATATTTCCGTTTTACTAAAGTCTAAATTATATTCGTCACAGTAAAATTTTAAATCCGTCACAGAGTTAAATATAATATTGCATTATTAAGTGCTTATTATAAAAGTATTTTTATTTAACTTTTCCTAAAAATATTTTAGTTTATAAAATAATAAAAGAGACAAAATAGTAAAACAAATCACATTCCTCTTTTAAAGCCTTCTCATTTTTAAAAAAATATTTCCGTTTTACTGAAGTCTAAATTATATTATCACAGTAAAATTTTAAATCCGTCACAGAGTTAAATATAATATTGAATTATTAAGTGCTTATTATAAAAGTATTTTTATTTAACTTTTCCTAAAAATATTTTAGTTTATCAATACTTCAATACTTATATATAAGAATGGAGTGTCTGTCAGTGGAATCGAACAAAACCCCTCATTTTGAGTTTTCTCCACGAATTAGAATACGCTGATTCCGAAAATCACATTTAAATTTTTTTTGTCTGTCAGTCTGTCTGTCTGTCTGTCTGTCTGTCTGTCTGTCTGTTTGTCCGGATTTAACTCAAAAACTACTGCACGGATTTTTCTGAAACTTGCACCATGTGAACAAACTTTTCTTAGTTTAAAATCTGCACTTTGTTTCATGTGGATATCTGCAACCATTCAAAAGTTATAGAACTTTTTCCATTTTCTCTAACATTACGCCTATGGGAAATTTACATCTCGATCTTCCCTTCATAACATTATTGTTAAAAATCACCTTGGGGCGACCAAAAATATTTTTAGACAATACTGGGATAAACGATTCATTTTGATTGGCTGATGAGTAAATGTCGGCAGATGAATTAAAAATATCGCCAAATAAATTAAAAATATTGCCAAATGAATTAAATATGTTGCCAAATGAATAAAAAATGTCGCCAGATGAATTAAAAATATCGCCAAATGAATTAAAAATGTCGCCAAATATTGCCAAATGAATTAAATATGTTGCTAAATGAATTAAAAATGTCGCCAAATGAATTAAAAATATCACCAAATAATGTCGCCAAATATTGCCAAATTAATTAAAAATATTCCCAAATGAATTAAAAATATCGCCAAATATTGCCAAATGAATTAAAAATATTTCCAAATGAATTAAAAATATTGCGAAATGAATTAAAAATGTCGCCAGATGAATTAAAAATATCGCTAAATGAATTAAAAATATTGCCAAATGAATTAAAAACGTTGCGAAATGAATTAAAAATTTCGCCAGATAAATTAAAAATATCGCCAAATAAATTAAAAATGACGCCAAATATTGCCAAATGAATTTAAAATGTTGCGAAATGAATTAAAAATGTCGCCAGATGAATTAAAAATATCGCCAAATGAAATAAAAATGTCGCCAAATATTGCCAAATAAATTAAAAATGTCGCCAAATATTGCCAAATGAATTAAAAATATTGCCAAATGAAATAAAAATGTCGCCAAATATTGCCAAATAAATTAAAAATGTCGCCAAATATTGCCAAATGAATTAAAAATATCGCCAAATATTGCCAAATGAATTAAAAATGTTGCCAAATAAATTAAAAATGTCGCCAAATGAATAGAAATTTTCTCCAATTGAATAAAAATGTTGCCAAATGAGCTAAAATAGAGGTCCTATATTTAAAACTATCATCACAATGGCGAAACTAGGGTATAAATAACAAAATTAATGTCGTTAATAAAAACCTCGCCAACTGAAGGAGGAAGATAAACCAGCCCTTTCGACTGACGCCATGTGTATTCATGTTCCAAACAACTTAACTTTATGACAATAGTGCTATTTGTTACGGAGTGCAATATTACTATGATGTTGAAATGGTCCACCCTAAAAGTTTAACTTAAGGTTTTCTATATTTATACCTCCATATATCTTATTTTTAAATTATCACCTCAAAAACATATTATTGGTATTCAAAAATGAATATTTGATAATTAATTTTTTATAAGAAAAATTATCCGTAAATATTGACCCGTATGAAGTTATGTTGAAAGACGTCTATATAGACTCCGGTCGCCAATTGGCACAAAAGAAGAAAAAAAACTTCACCAAATACGATACATTATTTCGATTTTGAAGAATGCAATATTTTTACTTTGATATATAATTGCGTCGCCAATATTAAAACTAATGAATGTGCAGTTTACTACAAGGGTTTATTGTCACTAAATGGTTAATTTTTATACAAAAAATATGCAATTTAAAAAATTCAGGAATATTTATTTCACAAAAATAAACATTTTACAAAAACATCAGTTTAAATAGTAGTCGCAATAGCATGTAAAGTCGTGAACATAGAAATAGATTTAAGTATCTCAAAAAATACTCAAACTAATTTAATAAATCTGTATTTGGATAAAATTTATTTTTCACAGTGCACAGAGAGTGATATGCGATGGCTACGCTAACAAGACAAAATCGCGCAGCTCTCATTGCGCAAAGTGACCACGAGCAACGCCGGGCCATATTGCTAGTAAAATAATAAAAGAGACAAAATGGTAAAACAAATCCAATTCCTCTTTTAAAGCCTTCTCATTTTTAAAAATATTTTTTTTTAATAAAGTCTAAATTATATTCGTTACAGTAAAGTTTTATTTTATTAGCGGAAAATGAACATTTTGTGGATTCTTCTACTTTATATATTGGATACATTGAACTAACATAAATACTCGATTCCAAATTTTCTAAAATAAAATAATAAACTCGGATGGAAACCTCTTCGATGAAGAAATAGAAATTAGTCAAAACATTGCGATTTTCGTTGCTACACCAAAGAATCAATTTCTCGCCAAGCATTACACTGATTATAACTTATAATAATCTTGTTAGCGATTGATTGAAAAGAGTAGCAAGAACAAGTCTCGGAGATAAGATTAAGCTGCTGTGATATCTGCTTCCGGGTTCAAGAAACGTGTTCTGAATAAAGAGATAAGACTTATTTTTTGTAAATTGGTTTTAGCGTCTTGAATTCCAATTACAGGTATATCGAGAAGTTACAGGTATCGCATGTATATGTATAAAGTGTTTTATACAAAATATTACATTTTATTTAGTTGACCGAGCGGTAGCGAGGTCCCTGCTTTAACTCGACCTTTCAGCAAAAAATTGTTTAGCATTTACAATCACATGCTTTGCTTGATTTTATTTTTTTAAAGATGATTTTAAATTTTAGTCACGATGTATACTGATTCCAAAATGACTAATAAAAACACATTTTTATTTTTTATTTTTTCTCTAAAATTAAAATTTTAAAAAGTTCAATAATGAATTATATCCTATTAGAATTGAATTAAATTTTTTAAGTAATTAATTTAAATAATTAATTATTTTAAAAATTTTGATATTAGCAGTTTTTATAATCACAATTATTATTCATTTAAAAGTCCCAGATGTTTATTTTTCAATATTTAAATTTTTAAAATTATTTTTTGTAATTAGGTATTTTAATTAATTTTTTTAATATTTTAATTATTCAGGCCGACTTTTCAACTTTTTGGTAACTTTTTATTCTATTAATTTTTTAATATTTTAATTAATTTTTTAATAAATGTTTTAATTAATTTTTGTTATGAATTTCGATTAATTTTATGTAAATAATTTGCAAATGCCTTTTTTTGTAAATTATTAACGAACTTTATTCAGCAATATTAGAAATATTTTTAAGTATAATAGTCCAATTTACAGAGAGGTATCTGTCATAATTCAATCATTTGGCATATGTTTGCTACGCAGTTACGACCAAACGCGTTGTTAGATTTCCTTTACTTTGACATGAATGTTCATTGTAGTCATTCAATTTTCTTGAAATCATTTTTTTTTGGTCGCGAGGTTTACTGTTGCCAGAGTTATTAGTTACTTAAAATTGTAAAGATAACTAACAACATTCAGTTTTTTAATAGGAAACTAATGTAACTTAAAAAAAACATTTTAATGAATATGCCCTAAACATTTTATATTATTTATTTTCAAATTTCACGCCTAATATTCCATTCTTGAGTTGAATTAAATTTTAATAAAAGAAAACCCTCACAGTCCCATCTTTTTTTTCTCAGTTAAGGTTTCAGTTAATCCAACTTTAGTGAGTAATAAAAGATCGGGTCTTTTTTTTTCATCGCCTTTTTTTTATATTTCGACCACGAAAAACATTTCTAAATAATTGACTTACGTTGAACTTCCGAAATTAAAAACGCGTTCTGCCGCAGACGATTTGATGAAAGTTCCAAGTGCATTTTTATTGAATCGAGACCGAAAGATACACCCCCGAAAGATTTCTAATATATCTGACTTTACTTACTTTAGTCTGAAGATATTTATTTAGCGTTCTTGTACAAAGTTGAGATAGCGAAAGTGAAATGGAATTTATTTCGACTTGATACAGTTGAAGAATATATTTAAATTGAAGGGGGTAGTGAATCGATAATATTTTGAGGATTTTTTAAATTTGTCTTTAAGGAGTTATTTTGATGTAGTTGTAAACATATCAGGGTCTCTTTATAACGACCCCTCATGGGACGTACACAAATATATCGTTATATGTCATTAAATCAACGGATATAATAAATCATTGCATTTGGAAATATACAGACATTAAATTTATGTGCTCCTTATTTATTACCTTTTAGAACATCTTATTCTATTTTAATTTTAAGGATACTTTGTATTCCAAAATCGATGAAAATTTAAATTTTCTTATTGGTTCAAAATAATGTTTGCATGTTTTTCAAAATTTATGAAACGATTGAAAAAATATTAGTTATATTATAAACTTCTTCCATTAAATTTTTTTAAAATTTTTTCCATTACAGCTACATTCCCCAATTACTTATTAAAAGCATTTAACCCAGCGATTCTCAACCTTTCAGTATTCGCGGCCCAGTTTTCAATCATAACCCCCCCCCCCCCCCCGCTTTATTATTTTTAACTAACTGCCAAAACAAACGTAAAAGTAAGCCAACGTTGGCGAGAAACCATATCTGGCATTTTGCCAAGCGGGCGGTAAACAGATGAAGCGAATGAAAGCGGGGAAAATTTAAATATTATATTTGAAATGAAAGCCAAACAGGGAGATAACGTTAAAAGAATATAAAAGTAGAAAAATTCTTTAGTGAAAGGTAACCTAGACGAGGTGAGCTAAATTTAGAAACTAGGAATACATTTTTTCGAATAATAAAAGAAATAAAACGGAAGCCTGACTAAACAAAAGAGAAAAAAATAAGTAATGTTTGTGGAAGGGAATCCACACGACCGATGTCATCTCGAGCCAGTGGCGTACGCAGGAAATTTATAGGGGGGGGGGGGGGGGGTTGATCGTCAGATTACTTTACACGTTTATATATATATATATATATATATATATATATATATATATATATATATATATATATATATATATATATATATATATATATATATATATATATATATATATATATATATATATATATATATATATATATATATATATATATATATATATATATATATATATATATATATATATATTGAATAATAGAAGGGGGAGGGGGCGAAGTGCCCTCTTAAATTATAAACTAAAAAGAGATTTAAAAAATATTTATATATACTTTAAGAAATAAAATACTACAGAGTACAAAAATTTTATTTTAGGGACTAGTGGAAAAAAAATAATCATTTAGAATTAATTTTGTACTTTAAAAAAAAAAATGCGTGCCAATTCACAAAAAAACCACACCTAAATTTTAGAGCCAATTTCAAAAAGTGATAATGACCATAAAATTAATACTTAAATATTAAAAAAAAATCAACTTTTGTTCGTTAAACTAATAATTATTTTTAAAAAAACGTTTTAGAGCTTTTTTTAAAGCCTGTTTTTATTTTGAAAAAAATATTATTTGATACTATATTTTATTCACATTAACTATTGAATATTATGCTTGAGTTTACTTGTCATTCGGGGCCAATTAGTTTTCATACTTATGAATCTGCCATTGTTTTCCATTGAAATTAAAACAAATTGCATATGTTTGCATAAAATATAAGTCATTTGTATTTTAGCAATTGAATTAAAGTAAAAGCAGTACAAATGTTATAATTCTTCTAAATTAGTATGCATGGGAACTGACAATAGGAATGAAGTCTTTTAAAAACACATATGGAATAATCTCACCTTTCCTGATTAATTCGTTGGGTTGTCTTTTCCTTCGCTTTTTTTAAAAGAAAAAAAAGCAACTAAACTGGATTGTTTTTGCCTTAGCTTTCTTCTAGAAAATAATTTAACACAATCATCTGATACATTTTTCATTTTGACTTTAAAATGCAAAACAAAGCACCATAACTTTCAGAAATACTAAACAAATAAAAGGCCTCAAAAACTAAAGTCCAATTTTCGGGAGTACAAAAAGTAGAAACTGTTCAAAACATCTTTTCATTTGACCTTTATATTTGACCTGACTATTTTAGTCATCCTTTACTTCTACACTACAAGACTTACAATATGTCTATATATTCTAAATGATACCGGGGACAAATTTTTTTAAACAAAATATTCTAAACCAAAATAGAAAAAATGCGATATTTTATTTACCATTGAAAAAAATATATTTGGTATTGACTTATTAAATTTTCAACGTTGACATATATCGGCGCCAAAATTGTTCCCGCCCTCTAAAATCGAAACATTGGTTTTTGTTTATTTTATATTTTCTTTTTATTTCCTGTCAAAATATGAATATTTTGTAATGACAGAAATGGGAAGGCGCCTAAATGGCTGTTAGCTGTCTGCCTGTTGGGAAAAGATAATACGAGACCCCCCCCCCCCCCCACACACACACTTTTAAATAAAAAAAACCGTTTGTATTTTTTCTAAACTTTTTGTTTTGTTTTGGAAATGTTTATTAATTGGGGACAAAGCATTATTTTTGTATTAATTTTTTTAAAAACTTCATACCGATGGGGGGGGGGGGGTTGTAACCCCCCCCCATCGTTAATCAATTTTTTTAAATAATATTTTCTCTTGGATATTCTCGCGCGCCCAATCTAGTGTGCTCGCGCCCCCCTAGGGGGGCGCGCCCCACAGGTTGAGAATCGCTGATTTAACCAGTTATATTTTATTCAAAGCTCTACATTTTTCTACAGCAATTCAACGTAATCAAGATTTAATTTACTTGCTGTGTATCTTTTATCCATGAATCTAACTTTCACAACTAGACATTTATCTGGGATACCCCAAAACGTGTGAACAAACAAGTTTAAAACTCATTATAGACTCCTAAACAAGTTATTACATATATTTAACACTATATTTATTATTGAAATATCTACGTCCGTTTTAAAAAAAAATTAATCTTAATCGAGAAATTAAAAGGACTTTACTTGTTCTGTATCCTTCATCCATGCAAAGTCTAAGTTTTACAACTATTTTTTTTGCTTGTATACTTCAGAACCTACGAATTTAATACTCATAGACTCTTAAACAATTTATTACATATATTTAACTATTTATTTGTTATTTAAATATCTACGTCCTTTTTAAAAAAAATTAAACTTAATAGAGAAATTAAGAGAACTTTTCTTCTTTTGTAACGCGTATCCATGTATCATCTAACTTTTGCAGCTACACTGTTAAAAATTTAGTGCGACCTTGCACCAAAATTTGGTACCCGTTTAGCTGCAACCAACGTCTGGTGCTTAGTTCTACCAGTTTTTGGTTCTTCCACATATACCATTTAATGGTGAAACGCTGCACTAAAAATCACGTTTCCTCTTCACCATTTTATGGTGAAACGTTGCACCAAAATTCACGTTTTTCATACACCATTTTCTGGTGAAAGGTTGCACCAAAATTCGGGTTTTTCATACACCATTTTATGGTGAAACGTTGCACGAAGTTTCACGTTTCCCTTCCCGATTTTATGGTGAAACGTTGAACCATGCTATTCATTTGATTTATACAATTTTCTGGCGAAAGGGTGAACCAAAATTAACATTTCTGTACACTGAAGTAAAACTTTTTAAAGTTTTATCTCCTCATATATATAAAGCTATATAAACCAACATATATTTATAACCTTTAAGCATGTTTAGCTGAATTATTATAAGTGCATTTATGTTATATATAAATTTTGAATTCTTAAAAGGCTTGTCTGTAACATTCTATAACTTATTTAATAAGGGGTTTAAATTATACATATTCATGATTTTTTTAGTTACACATTTCCTGAAATATATTCTAATAAGTATTAAAATAAGATAATTATTTTCGATTCCGTGACATCAAAACTTAACAGTTAATGCCCGACTGTACAATTTTTAAAATATATGTATAAAATTAGGCAAAATCCAATTTTTTTAATTGCATTCATTCCAAAAAAATACATTTTTCACAGCAAACAGAAGTAAATCAAACTAACATATGAATACAGGTACCTGTATGTTCAGGAAAAAAGAAATACTCAATCTTTGGTGCAATGTATTTTATTCAACATTAACAAATATATTTAAATACACAAAAAAAAAGTACACCAAAGTTTGACACACTAATGATTCCACAGTTTTATTAGATTCTGAACAAATATGATCGTTTCCCGCAAAAATCTCTGATTGGTTACCGTCGAGTAGAATGGCAAATCTATTTGGAAATCAAGAAATAATAAAAATAATAATAAAGGCAGAATTAATAATTTGATGTGAAGGTTGTAAGATACAGAGTTATCATGTCTAGTCATTTTCTTTTCTTTATATTTACGATCGAAATATAAAATCTCTTTCGCATTTAATGGTGCTAAACAATTTGTAATCAGAGACTTTATTGCAACACAGGCACAAGGCGGTTGACCTTTTCCTACCAAATCTATGAGTTTGATAACTATTGGTTGTATGGTTTCATAGTTATGTATTAAACATCCCTGTTTCCAAGTCAAAGTATCATAAACACCAGATGTGCAAAAATATATAAGATTCAAAACAACGACTCCATTCGAAGGTCTTTGAAGACTGCAATGAAATGAAGAATAAAAAGGAAAATCAAGTGGCTTTAAATTAATTCGTCTGTAATTTTTTTTTCTATGATGGAATATTTTAAAGTTGTTTACTTTTGCAGAAATATATATATCACATAATTAAAAGAATGCATGTATTAATGGTTGCATTTTGTCGCAGCGACAAAATGAGAATAACGAATGCGCTCTGAATCGTTTCATTTAAACATTTTATTAAGTATCAATAAAAAAAGGGAAATTATTAGACAATGAACATAAAAAAGCACACTTTACTTACTTTGATAGTCGAATAGTGAACTGCAGTGCCAATACGCTTCTTGGAAAAAATGGCGGTTTCCTATTTGTATATAGAAATATTCGATCGCAGTTACTAGAGGTGGTTGAACCATTATTTGGTGATATCTGCGCTTTTACCGTTCAAAATTTTTTGGTTCAACCTAGGTTGAACCATGATATGGTGCAACAAGTTGAAAACTTGCATTTTGCACCAAGATATGGTGCAACGTTGAACTGAATTTTTTTAACAGTGTAGACATTTAGCTGGGATACTCCAGAACCTATTAAAAATAATTTTAATACTCCACACATTATAGCTTTTTAAACAATTTATTACATATATTTTACTATTTATTTTTTATTCAGAGTTCTACGTCCGTTTTCAAAAATTCAACTTAATCTAGAAAATTAAGAAGAAATTACTTGCTTTGTATCCTTTATCCATGTAACATCTAACTTCTACAACTAGAAAATTTGCTTGGATTCTTCAGAACCCACGAATTTTATAACTCATTATGAACTCCTAAGCAATTTATTACTTATATTTAAATAAATTTTTTTTCAGAATTCTACAACGTCCGTTTTTAAAAGTTCGGTTTAACCGAGAAATTAAGAGTAATTTACTTGCTTTTTATCCTTCATCCATGTAACATCTAACTTCTACAACTAGTCATTTTGCTTGGATTCTTCAGAACCTAAGAGTTTATAACTACTCACTATGAACTCCTAAGCAATTTATTACTTGTATTTAAATGTTTATTTTTCATTCAGAGTTCTACGTCCTTTTTCAAAAATTTAACATAATCGAGAAATTAAGAGAACTTTCCTTGCTTTGTATCCTTCATCCATGTAACATCTAACTTTCGAAACTAGGTGTTTCGATGTGATACTCCATTACCTACGAATTTAAAACTCATTATGGGCTCATAAACAATTTATTACATATATTTAACTATTTATTTATTATTTAGAGGTCTAAGCACATAACTCTAAATGCTCTTATCAAATGTAGCCGAATTGTTGTTATCATCGGTCTCCATTAGGGAGGAACTCAGTTTCGTGGAATACGCCCGAGGGATTAAATACTTGGACTGCGAACGACGGTAATTAAAGTCAGAATTCAATCATTCCTTCCGCAAAATCGACTTCATTAATCTTCGCCAAAAAAGAACAAAACTTCGAAGGATCCAGACACACGTAGAAACACGATCCCGCCAAAACGATTCCAAAACAAACGTCTTAATATCCAACTGGAAGGGGAATGATTTATGGAAAATCGATGGCAACACCGTCGGCGACACGCGATGGCCGCCATGTTTGTTCCAGAAGTCGGCTTGTCTTGGGAGATTCCGATGGAACGTGCAAATGGCGGGAGATTTTGTTTTCGAATGTGATATGGAATGAAAAATGAGCTGTGCGTTTGCATTTTTTGGGGTTATATGTATTGACTGAAGTAGATAAGGCAGGATTAATGTTTATTAGATTACGTTCTTTTTTTGGATTTCAGATGTGAAGATGGAATAGAGGAAAACGCGATAGGTGGAATGCTGTAAAGTTATGTGATTGATTTTCACGTCATTTTGTCAAGGTCTGAATATGTTATCTGTCTGTGGAATTAATTTTTTATTCTATTGATTTAAAAGTAAAGGTGGCTTTTGTCGTTTTTTATTACCATTTTGATAGGCTGTGTCGTATTTGCTTTGCAAATTTCACTAGACATATTTTTCGAATAGTTGGAAAATATAAAGAAAATATATAATTAGAATATCTCATAAAATCATTTTAAAAATACCATTAACATTTCTCAATTTAATTTTTAGTTTGTCATTGCATCTCTAAATAGTCTGCTTTAAAGTTGAGGTTAATAAAAAATACATATTTTGGGAATATAATTAAATTATTTTCCAAATATCTCAAATTGGGGTTACTTTGCAAGAAATACTTTTTGTATGTTTTCGTCCTTGTGATTAAATATATGCTACATTAGAGTTACGCAATGGGCTATTGGCAAGGATTCGGTTTGGTTTGGTTTTATTAAATAACGTCGCACTAGAGCTGCACAGTGGGCTGTTGGCGACAGTTCGGGGCCTATCTCGAAGGAAAGACCCGGGAACGATGCCTCGTATTTTTGAACCATGGTCAGATGACGATGGCAAGGATTCGGAAACTATTCAGATTCAAAGACCCGGGAAAACTGTTTCGTAATTTTGAATCACTGTCAGATGACGACAGCAATATCTGAAATGACTTCCTACCAAATAAAACTTCTTCACTACCATATTTGCAAATACGTTTGGTACACGACGCATTTAACAACCTTAGCGCTATAAGTCGTTTACTGACATTACCATACATCGAACTTGAGATCCTCTCCATTTTCGATTTCAGTATCAATTATAATGACATCACTTATTTATTTATAATTTAAAAAAAATCAAACACTGTAAAAAAAATGCATAAAAATTAGTACATGGACGTACTTGTTTTATTTTAAGTACAATTGCATCGTAAATGAGCGATGACGTACTCACATTTAAGCAACCGTACTTTCGCAAAAATCAGCAGTGTGGTTAAATATTGCTAATCTCAGCTTCTGCTCAAGCCATATTAACAAAGTGGCTTGACAAACATAAAACAGTTGTTCAGAAGATGGTTTTCCACATTATTTGATGTCGATTGTTTAAATGGAAACTGAGTTAATACAATTCAATTATTTACTTCCCATTTTTTTGCACACCTTTTTAACATTTCTTCTGTTTATAACTTTTCGCGTCTCCTTGGTCGCTGAAAGGAAAAGACTGTGGACTACTTTGCTTTCCGACATGGGTTCGATTCCCGGTCAGTCCTGGTTGTAATTGTTGGTATTTATTGAAACGGATTCATGAAGGCAGCCTATATAGGCAAGTTACTGCTTTTGTATTTATTTTTGAGTCCATGTCTTTTTTAAAAAGGGAACTTAAGTGTTCAGAGCTATGATAAGCATCGATTGTAATAAAAAATGAGTACATTTTAAATAATTTTAATACCAATTTTTAACAGTGAGAATTATAGAAGGAACGCAACAGACGATGACAGCTATGTGACCAATAAAATATGGGTATTTTATTAAAGGACACTTTAATACAAATATTGACGACTAACAAAAGGCTTAAGGCTTAAGAAGGTTGGTAAAGTCTACTCTCTCCTAACAATTGCTGAATAAATATCTAACTTCTTAAAATCAATTACTCCATTAGAACTATTAATATTCACTGTCGAGTTGTTATATGTGTCGATTACAAATTACAAAAATATTGCTTTCTCCCTTCCCGATTTGCCAGCTTCATAGTATTTATAAAAACACTGTACCACACACTGTTAAAAATAGGTACTTAAAAATGAGTAAAATATACTCATTTTTGGGTACATTCGATACTTAGCATAGCTCCGAATACATAATTTTTATTTTGGAAAAAGACGTACTCATAAATGAGCACAATGAGTAAAAATAAATAAAAAGAGCAGTTGCTCGACCGCATAGGCTGCCTTCATAAATCAATTTCAGTAAATATCAACAATTATAACCATGACTTACAGGGAATCGAACCCATGTTCTTAGACATAGCAGTCTGTTGTACTACCAGGGCGATGTGAAGAAGTTATAAATGGAAGAAATATTAAAAAGGTGTGCCAAAAGAATCTGAAGTAAGATTATTGAGTTATAATAACTCGGTTTTAATTTAAGCAATCGAGATCAAATAATGTGGAAAACCATCTTCTGAACAATTATTTTAAGTGGGTTAGGTCGCTCTGTTAAGTTGGCTTGAACGTTAGCTGAAATTGACAATACTAAACCCCACTGGTCATATTTGAGAAAGTACGATTACTTAAATTTGAGTACGTCATCGTTAATTTCGATGGAATTGTAATCAAAGAAAAACTAGTATGTTCAGGTCCAGGGCCCGATTAAGACATTGAAGCAAAGGGAAGCTCGCCTATAAATGGGGGCCCCATTTCTGCCATATAAACCCTGAAACATCAAATAGAGCTTTTACATGCACTACAATCCTGGCCCCTGGATGGCAACGAAACACATTACAAATAATATTTAAATAACTTTAATAAGTAATGAAAATATTCCTAATATTCTTTATGTTTTTGATTATTTTTCCAATATTCGAACACATTTACCACAAGTGGTAACTTTTTTGTTGTTGTTAAAGTGAGTAATGCCGTTTTTTAAGGTAAATTTAGTGGCAAACTATGTTAGAATTGTTAAATATTTATAGAAAATGTGTGATTTGGGGGGACCCTCAAAAATATAAAGTATAAGCTTAGGCTTCCTAGGCCTATTCGGTAATCAGGCCCTGGATACTCATTTTTAAATATTTTTCATATTCAATCCCGTCGCATCTAGAATGAAAGAAATCACGAATTTGGCGGATTCTGCATTTTATAAACTCTCAAAATCTAGCTGAAAAGAAATGCAACAAAAAATCTCTTACCAGAATAATTAACTAATCGCACTGAGAGAACTGCATTCTTTCTTACCATTATCTTATCGAGAAATCGCTTACTTAGCGATAATTGCTTTATTCCATTACCTAGTTCATGAAGTAGCAGCACACAACACTGTTAACAACGCTTTCTGCGATGCATTGTTACGAACTTCGAATTTTGTTGGAGCGAGGACTCTTTATCAAATAACAATGTACTTGAAAGAAAAACAAATAATGCAAGCATTTTATTGTCACACTAAGTACACGCTCAGATTAAGTGGGAATAGTATATTTTACGCGGACGATTTTCTTTTCAATTGTATTTTCTTGGATTCTCCGTACAGAGTTCTTAAAATATTCCTGTTGCAATCACGGGGTAATGGTGGATAAGCAAAGAAGCCATCTTGTAAATTTTTCATTACAGATTTCTAATTTTTGTACATATTGTTTAGTTCGTGGTACTTGTTTCAACTCAAAGAGAATTCTCAGCATGTGGAACTAGGTATTTAGTTCTAGGTTTTTATTTCGATGGAAAATGTATCAGGGTAGTACACACAACGTTCCGGTTTCGATTCCGGATGAATGCCAAATGCACTTCTCTACAATACATATAAAAGAGATAAATTTTTTTTAGTAAAACCTGAGTTAACCGTATGGAATATTTTATTAAGTATTTTTTCCTATATTAATCCACCGTTTGCTAGTTTTATTGTAAAAAAAATCTTTATATCGATCTTGAAACATATTTAAAAAAATAAAGACGCATATATATTCACAAATAAAAAAAAGTTAATTACATTTCAGTTGGAAGAATCAGTTAAAAAGATTAAATGATATAAAAATTTCATATTATTGATTGCATCTTAGTTGGAATATTTTAAATTTTTTTACGCAGAACTTAATTTCGCTTTAAATTTCAATTCCAGAATTTAACTCTCCTTACACTCTTAGAGCCACTCTCATTTTTGGTTTGGTTTGATTAACTAACGTCACACTAGAGTTTCACAGTGGGCTATTGGCAACGGTTCGGGGCATATCTCGAAGAAAAGACTTGGGAACGATGCCTCACATTTTCGAGCTATTGTCAGATGACTAGGACTATATCTGAGCTGGCACCCGACGTAACTACAATAAGCGTCAGGACATTGGACCCCTATCAGATATGTCGTGCACCAGTCCCGAATACACACCAGAATAATTTGTTGGATATTCTGGACGACTTCCTAGTATTTTAGTAGCGAAGCTGGCACACTACGATCGCAAAATCACTACTTTTTTACTTTTCTTTGTTGAGTTCATTGCACGGATTCGAACCAGCAATCCTCTGGTTACAAGCTGAACGCCTTAATCCACTGGGCCACTGGAGGCCCTCACTTTTTTATAAAATTTGCCATCGTCATTGCTACTTTTGTTATATTTTACAATCGTTTTGCCTTTGAATCATATGACTTTTAACGAAACAATAATCCTCCAATTGTGTAAGAAAGTCATTTATTCAGATTCCTTTTCGGTCATTTTCTGAGTCATCAGCTGATGTTTGGTTCTTATACTTATATTTCCTATACAAGCTATAATGGCCGAGTTGATAGAGCGTTGGACTCTGGACCCAGATGTCCGCGGTTTGAATCTGCTGGTTCGTATTTAATTATTTTATTATAAAAATCGTTCTCATTTTTCACGAAGTAAATTTCGTTGAAAAAAAACGACAAAATGAATTTCCTTAGTTTGCCGAAATATTTAATCGGAGCATAGAGCAGGCATCTGCTTTGTCAAAAAGGACAAAGGTTTCGTCAAAAATGACATACGTTTCGTCAAAAATGACAAACGTTTCGTCAAAAATGACAAACATTTCGTTAAAAATGACAAACATTTCGTCAAAAATGACAAACGTTTCATCAAAAATGTCAAACGTTTCGTTAAAAAGTGACAAACGTTTCGTCAAAATTGACAAACATTTCGTCAAAAATGAGAATGCATTTTTAACAGTGTACACTTTTCTTTAGAGAAGAAAACCCTTCTTTTCGACAAATAATATCCCAGACGACTCTAAAGGTGAGTTAGTAAATCCTCTAACGACAAAATGAATTTCCTTTGTTTGCCGAAATATTTAATCGGAGCATACAGCAGGCATCTGCTTCGTCAAAAAGGACAAAGGTTTCGTCAAAAATGACAAACGCTTCGTCAAAAATGACAAACGTTTCGTCAAAAATGACAAACATTTCGTCAAAAATGACAAATGTTTCGTCAAAAATGACAAACATTTCGTCAAAAATGACAAACGTTTCGTCAAAAATGACAAACATTTCGGCAAAAATGACAAACGTTTCTTAAAAAATGACAAACGTTTCGTCAAATAAGAGAATGCATTTTTAACAGTGTACACTTTTCTTTAGAGAAGAAAACCCTTCTTTTCGACAAATAATATCCCAGACGACTCTAAAGGTGAGTTAGGAAATCCTCTATTGGGACTTGCTTTTCCACAAAAAGGAAAGAAAGGAATACTTTCAAGGAAATAAAAAATAAATAAAAAGGTCTTCCTTGAAAATAATTCGTTTCTTTTGTCAATTGGAGGTAAGATACAATTTAGAGCATTTCCTTCGAAACAAGGTGGATCCACTTAAATCGACACTAGGGTTGCCAAGCGGACAAATTGGAATATTGTTGGGATGTGAAGTAAAGAGGGGGATGTTCATTACATCTTACCTTTTACAATATTACTTTTTGATTTATATTACACTTTTCACCTTTTTTTTATTTATATTGCACTTCATCTTTTTGATTTATATCACACTTTTCACCTTTTTTTTATTTATATTGCATTTCGCCTTTTTGATTTATTTTACATTTTTCACCTTTTTTTTATTTATATTGCATTTCACCTTTTTGATTTATATTACACTTTTCACCTTTTTTTATATATATTGCATTTCACCTTTTTGATTTATATTACACTTTTCACCTTTTTTTATTTATATAGCACTTCACCTTTTTGATTTATATCACACTTTTCACCTTTTTTTTTATTTATATTGCATTTCACCTTTTTGATTTATATTACACTTTTCACCTTTTTTTATTTATATTGCATTTCACCTTTTTGATTTACTTTTTACCTTTTTTTATTTATATTGCACTTAACCTTTTTGATTTATATTACACTTTTCACCTTTTTTATTTATATTGCATTTCACCTTTTTGATTTATATTACACTTTTCACCATTTTTTATATATATTGCATTTCACCTTTTTGATTTATATTACACTTTTCACCTTTTTTTATTTATATAGCACTTCACCTTTTTGATTTATATCACACTTTTCACCTTTTTTTTTATTTATATTGCATTTCACCTTTTTGATTTATATTACACTTTTCACCTTTTTTTATTTATATTGCATTTCACCTTTTTGATTTATATTACACTTTCATTCTTTTTGATTTATATTACACTTTTCACCTTTTTGATTTATATTACACTTTTCCCCATTTTTGAATTATATTGCACTTTTCACCTTTTTGATTTATTACCCTTTTCACCTTTTTGATTTATATTAAAATTTTATTCTTTTTGATTTATATAACACTTTTCACCTTTTTGATTTACATTACACTTTTCATCTTTTTAATTTATATTACACTTTTCATCTTTTTGATTTATATTACATTTTTCACCTTTTGGATTTATATTATACTTTTAACGTTTTTGATTTATATGCTACTTTTCACCTTTTTGATTTATATCACATATTTAACCTTTTTGATTTATATCACATATTTAACCTTTGTGATTTATATGACAGTTTTCACCTTTTTGATTTATATGACAGTTTTCACCTTTTTTATTTATATTCACCTTTTTTTTATATAACACTTTACACCTTTTTGAGTTATATCACACATTTAACCTTTTTGATTTTCATTACATTTTTCACCTTTTTGATTTATATCACACTTTTCACCTTTTTGATTTATATTACACTTTTCGCTTTTACGATTTTAATTAATGATTTATTAAGACAGGAATTATCAAAGTCATTATTTTGTGTCAAAATATTAAAGGCAGGCATTAATTTGTAATGCTCCTAAACCTTTAGATTTCTACTTGTCCATAACGGCTGGATGGTCGTGTTTTGAATCTCACCGCATAGAGTACAGCAAAATCATGATTGGAGAATTGTTAGTTTCGTTCCTCAGTATCCGCTTAAAAAACATCCGTCGTGTACAGGGTGTTTATCTCATGTGATCTGAACGTCATAGCGTCTATTCAGGTTCGTTGGGTGTCATCTCAGGTGTTGATCTCATCACCTGTCTATGGTTCAAACATACGAGTCAGTGTTCGAGGGTTTTTCTTCCGGGCTGGGCTATAGCACATTTAAAGCTGTAGTAGGAATTTTTTATATTGTTTAGTATAGGGTAAGGTCGGAGAAAATGGGTAATAGGATATTTTTTTTAAAATTAAATATTACATTGCATATTATTAAACTTATATTATGATGTCGTTTTTTTAAAACTTACTTTTAATTAATGGAGTATATATAAGAGAAAAATTACAATTCTGGGAAAACTAATTCAAGTCCAACAGTAGATTTGTTCTATTATTCAATTATTTACCAACTTTCCGGTTTTATTTTTAAATAAACCTTCCAATGAAAAATTTAGAAACATATCTAATGCATTTAGGTTTTTTTATTTTCAATATTTTGCTTAATTCGATAATGGGTTTTCGAATTGATAATGTCAAAGTAAAGGAGATTCTTAATAAAAAATCTTTAAAAAAAAAAGAAAACCGACTTTAAGAAAAATGCGTTAAAAAGTAAAAAATAATTTTTAATTTTACGAATGAGTTGAAAAAATTGAATTTTTGAATATCAATTTTATACTTAGTACAACTTTTTGAAATCGTTGCCAAAATTTATTGATGATTTTTGTAAATTGGCACCAACTTTCAAAAGTTTTACTACGTATAAAATTGATATTCAATAATTCAATTTTTTCAACTCATTTGTAAAACTAAAAATTATTTTTTACTTTTTATCGCATTTTTCTTAAAGTCGGTTTTCTTTTTTTTTAGAAAGATTATTTTATTTTTCAATTTTTAGTTTTTAATTTAGCAGGGGGCTTCGCCCCCTATTCACCAAGAAATTCTAGTAGCAACTTGTACTCAACAATGTAATTTTAAAACAATCCCTGACAAAGCCAATAAATGCGTGTTAAACGAAATGTCATTGTAAAACTTCCGTTAAACAATGAAAATATTTTGAAACCGGATAAATTGTTTTAAAAAAATGCGGTTAATCGACATTTCCGGATATATAACAGCCAGATAACCTATTATTATTTTGAAGATTTTGCCTAAGTGGATTTTTCTCTACCCAACAAAAAAAGAATTTCCGAAATAGGAAGAAATTTTTTTGAAACTGTCCGGTTAATTGAGAAATTCGGATAGTTAAATTACGGATAACCGGACATTTTTTTTCAAATTGCTCCCCTTTGAAACATCCCCTATCCAACAAAAAAAAATGTCCAAATGTCTGAAGTAGAATCGAAATCCCGAGCGCACATACATAAAAATCTATAAATCGAATCTATAACCTCTCGACTTGGCGGACGTTGGCGGTTTTAATTTAAAGTTTCTGGCGGTTTTATTTTGGAGTTTTGGTGGGCGCGCTGGGTAGTCGGTTAAAAATATAACGATCTTCGACAAAAGCGCAATTATTCTACAAAAACGTGAAACTTCGGAGTTAGCTTATAAATGACAATAGTTAATGCAATATATTTAACATTGTATATATGTTAATATAATGAAGCTACATGCTTTTTTTTTCAAATAAATGTCAATAATATAACTTATTTATATTAAAATTAATGCTGTTTACTTGTTTCATTAGAAGTTATATAACTTTTTTTAAATGAAATAAAATGTACAGCAAAGATTCATGAATCAAAACAAACAATAATTATGCTGGTAGATTTTCTATGTCGAAGATTATAAATAAAAAAAATGTCGGTTTTTCAAAATGGTGGATTTTAGAAAAATATTTAGGAAACTGCAAGAAAAATAAAATATACTGAGTTAGAATTGACAAATGTTATTTATTATATATTCTATTTTCATGAAGTTACTAAATTTACTAAAAAAATGACTACAACGTCTTTTAGAAGAAAAATTTTCATTAATTAAACGAAAAAAAATAAATACTTTTTACCCTAACTACCCATAGAAATAGGTTACCTTAGAAAAATAATTATCCAACATATTAAAAACAACCCTCTGAATTCGAGTTTTAAGACAAATTACCTTTCTTTAAATATTCACCCCACCTTACCCTAAATACTCATTCCAAAAGATCGTATCAATTTCACAAAATCCCCAGAAACCAAACGATAAATTATTCAAGATCATTCAGTAGTTGACTCAAATAGTAACAAAGACATTTCAATAGCAAATGTGCAGAGAGTTCATCACAAAAAAACGCATTAATTCTCCGGAACAAAGTGCGAGTTCTTAGTGAAGTAGAACTATTCCTTGGGTTGTTAAATTGAGCAAATACATTTCTTATTTGTCTTGAAAAGAAAACGATTCACTCGACAAGATTGGAAATTTAGACTTTGTGACTAGAAGAGGTAACAATGACTTATTATGAGATAGCAATGACTTTAAAGCTGAAGTTTGAGTACTAGTTTATTTCTAACTCTATAAAAAATATTGGGTATCCGTTTTATTAAAATTAAGTATTTTGATATAAATGCTTACAATTTTTATTGTTATTTCTCAAGGATATATATATATATATATATATATATATATATATATATATATATATATATATATATATATATATATATATATATATATATATATATATATATATGTATGTATATATATATATATATATATATATATATATATATATATATATATATATATATATATATATATATATATATATATATATATATATATATATATATATATATATATATATATATATATATATATATATATATATATATATATATATATATATATATATATATATATATATATATATATATATATATATATATATATATATATATATATATATATATATATATATATATATATATATATATATATATATATATATATATATATATATATATATATATATATATATAAGGTGTGCCGGTTCTTCGCTTTTTGAAAGTGGGCAGGGAAAGGACATTTTTGACGTCATTTTTGCTCCGCCTTACTATGCGGTTTTGATCATTCTCATTGGCTGCGTGTTTCAATTATTGCTACGTAGGTTCGATCCCGGTTGGGTAACAACTGGTGATTTAATTTTTAATTAGAAAAATAATGTAAATAATTGTGTTCAGGTAGCTATACTTCTAATCCGTCTTTGTTTTGTAATGTTCCCGTATTTTATTTGATTGAAATTGTAACTTATTTAATATATCCAATACAAATGCATTGACCTGATGGTTCCGACCCCCAATTTACTCTTTCAAAATTCATGGACAAGCTCTCGTGGCAGCTAATATTATTTTAATACGCTTACTTTATTAAGAAAATCTTTTTAAATTTTTACATGCTAAATGCAATCCTTAAAATATAATTTAAACTCATAAAATACAGCAAATACTAAATAAAGTTAGCAAATATCACTTTTAAATAGTTCACAAAAACGATTAGATGGCAGCACCTCATGAACCATTGTTTCAAATTGATTTCTGGTTCTTTCAATAACTAAACCACTCTGCAAATCGATTCAAATTACTTTTTTGAAGCACATTTTAACTATTTTCTTTTAAATAAATTTATGATTAGTTAAAAACAAGAATTCTTTTTAAACTAAGTTTGGTGTGCTTTGTAGACTCCTAAAATGACTGTACAAACGGGAGCATTAGACACGCACTCAGAGGGCGGAGGTTTGCGTCATTATGACGTCAAAAATGTCCTTTCCCTGCCCACTTTCAAAAAGCGCTGGAACTGGCACACCCTATATATATATATATATATATATATATATATATATATATATATAGTCTCCACTATCCTTGGATATATCTAACATTTCTTTTGAGTTTTATATGTACCGTATCTCTTAGAATGGTTACAAAATTAAATATGTTTTACTTAAGTTATCTAACATGTGAACAAATTTGAGGAGTTTTTAAGAATTGGAATTGTATCGGATTCAATAGAGAAAATGTGGTGGAACATGCGAGAAAAGTCAATTTTTCCAGGTGAACATATTTGAAGTATAGTTTTAATATTTTCAAAATGTTCCATTTGGTAGAAGAAGACATTTTATGTATTTTAGAATTGTTTTATCATATTTTTTAGGAAATATTATAGTGGGTTTTTTAAATTTACAAATAGGTTGCAGTATTTATTTGAGAATAACAATTCATAAATAAATTTTCTAAGAATCTAAATGTAATTGCTGGAAATTGTTTTTGTCTGACCAATATATATTGGTAAACTATTCAGTATTCTTTACTCAAACTGTAAACACTAAGATAATTAAAATTTTTGTTAAAATACATAAATATTAAAAAAAAAACTATCTTTGTTTCTGTGTTACTATATTAAATCATTCAAGAAAATTAAGTACATATATAAAAATGTGGTGTATTTGATTGCCTACATTTCGTTTAAAGTTAACATTCATAAACTTTGAAGTTACGCAACAACTCTTATATTCAGACCCATTGTTAATTGTACAGAGTATATTTTTTTAAACACTTTAAAAAGGTTGACGTTTTATTCAGCGAGCTACAATTACTAAATTTTAACTTCCAAAATGTCTATAAAATGGTAAAGTTTTTATATAATATAAATATATGTGAAGGTACACAGTTAAAATTATTACGATCTTGCACCAAAATTTGGTACCTATTTATCTGCAAACAACATTTGGTACCCATTTAGCTGCAACCAACATTTTGTGCCTAGTTTCACCATTTTACGGTGCTATCGCGGATACCATTATGTGGTGAAATGTTGCACCACAACTCAAATTTTCGACCATTTTATGGTGAAATGTTTAACCAAAATTCGATTTTTCTTAACAGTAGTTTTTCTTAGCGAAACTGGAAACATGCGATCGCCAGATCACAACTGCATAAAATAAACCAGTATTTTTATATGCTTTAAACTACTTTGTTACTACTAAAGCCAAGCGACTTGTTTAACATATAATCGAAGTAGTTAGTAAAAAATAGCGTTTTATTATGCCAATAAATCTAATAGATAGCCAATAGATATGATACATTAAAATACAAACACAACGTTAAAATGCGCAATAAAAATCCGTATAATCCGGACATGTTTTGGAGATACATCTCTCTTCATCAGCGGAAAATGTAAAGTCTGTGTGTAATAAAATAGAAATAAACCCAAAAATTTAAAGTGTTGCCAAAGAACAAAAACTAAAACCCAATTTCAATCGATTGGAGTTAACTGTTGTGTGCCGAAAAGCGGGAAATACTGGGACCGCAAACGTTTCATTGACAATCGAATCAATATTGCTAAAAATATGAAACGCCTCCAGGAAGTCAAGTTCAACTGCAGATTTAGGTTTGCAAATTAAATGTGGGTTAGAAAAATCAAATGTCCCGATTATACGGATTTTTATTGCGTATTTTAACGTTGTATTTGTATTTTAATATTCTTAACGTAATGTTCTATAAGACGAGTTTTTATCTTAGGTATGATACAGCCAAATAATGTTCATTGCCCAAAAATTTGTGGCCATCCTGTATATTTGTAATATATTTGCACATAGCCCTATATAACATGGACATATGGTATTTAAATTTTTCTAAACATCTCAAAACAGTCTCAGAAAGATACAGTGTCGTATTTTTATTATTTTAACCCTTTTCAAATTTTTTTTTAACTAGTCAGTTCCAAACTGCTACTTTTGGATAAAAAATAAAATTAAATTCTAATTAAAGCATGGTATCCTCTTAATGAGGGTTTTCTTTTATTTTATTCATCGCCGTAATTTTACACTTTTGTCTGTGTTACAGTTTTTTCGCCAAATTTTTTTTTCGCCAAGTGAGATGCCACTTGGATATGCAACGTCATCGCCTCATTTCACTTGCGTTGTCAAGATTCGGGGCTGCAACAATGTAGTCAGAAAAAAAGAGTGGAGAAACTGTGTTTCGGTAACTTAATTAAGTGGATAAGTTCGGATATTTCCTTTACTTATCACTTTTTTTTTGTTTTTGTGAAATTTAACTCATTAGGGTACATAATTGGAAAAAAACAACAACTTATTTTTGGTGGTTTTACATTTTAAATTTGTTGTTATTTTGATTTAGTTGACACTTTGAAATAAATTTATGCTTTTTATGTTATTAGTGTCTTCCGAAACTGTCGATAAATTTATTTTCTTTGATCTGGTTTTTTTAAAAAAATTTTTTTATTGACTTTCGTAACGTTGCAGTACACTTTTAAAAATTTCAGTTCATCGATTTACCATATATTCAAAGAGAGGTTCAAAACAGAGGTCTGCAGCAAATTACCTTACAAAATGGTGGAATCTAGGTTGAACCAGCAATCCTTTATCGGAGAAAAACGAAGGGTTCACCGATAATTGGTTCAACCTCTTTAACTACAACCGAAGTCTTCGCTGACGCTACGTCAACAAACAACAAAATATCTGCAAAGAAAGACAACGGCGAACAAGGGCCTCCGTGGCCCAGTGGATAAAGGCGTTCAGCTATTCATCAGCGGATTCCTAGTTCGAGCCCGATCGGAGGACTTGACAAAGAAAAGTATAAAAGTTGTGATCTTGCCATCGGAGGATTGCCAGCTTCGCTAAAAATATACTACTATTACAATACTAAGAAAACTCGAATATTGGTTCAACGTTTCACCATACAATTGTAAAGCAAAAATATGAGTTTTGGTGCAACGTTTCACCACGAAATAGTATCCTTGGTAGCACCGTAAAATGGTGAAACTAAGCACCAAATGTTGGTTGCAGCTGAATGATTATAAAGTTTTAGTGCAAGATCGTAATAATTTTTAGTGCAGTGTTTCGGACACGCTATAGGTGATGGTTCAGGGAAATCCTTTTTTTCTCAATAAAAAGTATTGCATTCAGTTTATGCATGTCTTTCTCAATAAAAATACTGAAATTATTTTTTGTATTTTTGTCTACATCTACAGAAATGTACAGCAGATATATTTCTCCAGTTTAATAATTACTATACTATTGACGAAAATAAAAATATTTCAAATGATTGATAATTAACTACATATCTTAAATAGGAAAAGCATGCAAATGAAACAAGTCTTGTATTACTTTAAATTTTGTTCAATAAATTGGATAACAGAACTCTTTTGACCACATGCGAAAGTATTCTCCTAATCGGCATCTTTGTATTATGCTTTGACCAGAGTTCATGACCAAAAGCATTGCGAAACAAAGCTAGTAGCTGGACTAGCGTTAGCTAGTAGGGGCAAAAGCTCAATAGCACATTAAATAATTAATTCAAATATGCACTGTTAAAATAAGTCAAATGTACTCACTCATTTTTGAGTACATTCGATGCCTATAATAGCTCCAAATACATAAGTTTCATTTTTGAATAAGACGTATCCTCAAAAATGAGTACAATGAATACAAAAGAGCAGTTGCTTACCTACATAGGCTGCCTTCATAAATCACTTTCAATAAATTTCAACAATTACAATAAAGACTCACCGAAAATCGAACCCAGATCTTTAGGCACCTCTGACCAATGCCTTATCCGACGTACTACCACGGCGACGTGAAAATTTTTTAAACAGAAGAAATGTTGGAAAGATATGCCAAACGAATAAAAGTAAGATAATTGAGTTGCAGTTTCCATTTAAGCAATCGACGTCAAATAATGTGGAAAACCATCTTCTGAACAACCATTTTAAGTTTGTGAGGTCGCTTTGTTAAGATGGCTTAAACAGAATCTCTGATTAACAATATTAAATGACAATGCTCATTTTTGGGGAAGTACGGTTACTTAAAGTTTAGTACGCCATTGCGTATTTACGATGCAATTGTACTCAAAGAAATAAATACGCGTATGTTCAAATATTCATTTTTAATTCCTATTTTTATAGTGTGCATGAATTAAATAAATTGTATTGCAGCAAAATACGTCATAAAATAAGTTTCCGGTAATTGGATTTTACAAAAAGTTAACAAATTCATATAAGCTTAAACGGTATAAAAAAAATTAATGATGATATACATTGCACTCACGGAAATGTTAACAACCTCAAAATATTAACTTATTTCTAAAAAACAATATATAACAATTACATTTGAAACTACTAATTTCATTTGTCTCGAAGTTGAACTCATTTAGAACTTCTAATTTAATTAACATACTTTTACAAATTTAATGAAAATCAAAAAATAATTTTAATTCCGACAATCAAGTGGTATGCAGTAAAGCTAAATTTAACATTTCAAACAAAGCATAAGCGATAAGATTTAATTGATAAATATTTATTTTAATTTTAAATGACTTAGAATGTTTAAAACATTGAAAAGTTAGGGAGCAAGCTTCACTTAACTTTGTTAACGGTCGTTTTAGTTTAAAAGAAGAACAATAGAATGAAGTAATTAAACCTATTACATTCATGGAAATATTAGAGCCAATTCTCGTGTTTTTCGCATAAAACCGTTAAACATAATATAATTGAGTGAAGAAAAATACTGATTTGGATTTCATTAAGTAGGATCTGTAAAAACTATTATCATCTCAAAATATTTAAAGTCTATTTAAATGCAATTTGTACACACCGCTCCTTGGTTGGAACTTCAGAGATTTCTCAAGACGGAATCAACTTATGGGATAAATGATCTACAATCATGCAGAGAAAGGTTATCGTCATTTCATTTCCTTATAGACCTATATACCGCGATGAGAAGAAATAAACATATTTCGTACATAATGTGGCAAGTTTAGCCGCTGTAATTTCGCACTGTACAAAAAAAAGGGTATTTAAAAATAAGTTCGATGACGTACGATGAAATAAGCGATGACGTACTCAAGTTTAAGTAATCTTCCTTTCTCAAAAATGAGCAGCGTGATTTAACATTGCTCATATCAGCTTCTGTTCAAGCCATCTTAACAAAGCGACCTGACAAACTTAAAATAGTAGTTCAGAAGATGGCTTTCCACATTATTTGATGTCAATTGCTCAAATGGAAACTGAATCATTACAACTCCATTACTTTACTACCTATTTTTTTATACAACTTTTTAACATTTATTCTGTTTATAACATATTTAAGTTGCCCTAGTAGTGCGAAGGATCAGGCACTGGGTTGCGGAGCTTGATTACCTATGTTCGATTCCCGGTAAATTTCAGTTGTAATTTTTGATATGTATTGAAAGTGGTTTATGAAGACAGCCCAAGTAGGCAAGCAACTGCTCTTTTTATTAATTTTACTCATATCTGAGTACATGTGTTAATCATAAATGAAACTTATTTATTCGGAGCTATGATAAACATCGAATGGGGGAAAAATAAGTATATTTTACTTATTTTTGAGATATTATTTTTTAGTGTACTTTTTATAAACAACGCTTATGTTAAAAAGGCCAAAAATCTTGTTTTATAAAAAAATATAAAAGCGGTAAATGTTCAAATAAACGGTTTCGCAATCTCGTAGTTTTGATTGCCATACTTTTTTTATTTACTAAACAGTAACATGGTTTCTTTTTATATTTTTTTGTGTAAAAACTGCTTAACACTTTTAACACTTAGTTTTATGCGAATTGTATCGTCTGTATATACTAAATTTCAAAAATAGTTAACAATTATATAAATACATGTCCATTTTAAACGTTAGGAAAAACAGCAGATGTTCAATCTGCATAATTATAATCAACTTAAGTTTCAAAATGGTACATCCGGATGTAATCGAAGACTTTAAATAAATGAAGAATACTTTTTCAGAATAAGATTAATAAATCCTTTCTATAAATTTTTTTAATCAAAGTTATTTTTCCGGTGTCTTTTATATTTATTTTATATTTTCTCACTATGTGTAGGGAGTTAAAAAAATCTAAAGTGAATAAATTTAATTTCCGTGAAAGTATTTTTTTCCCCAAAGAAAGTTGCTGTAGAATGTGAGTTTGTTTAAGGAAGCAAGCCAAAATGGCTTGGAAAAGCCGGCTCCTCAATTAAGCACAAATTGAATAAAGTTAAGTTACTGTAATCGCAAAGATATCGATTTTCTGGAATTTGTCTCCTTTTGAAAATTTATTTTGGTATAGTGTTTCATTATCATTGTTTGAATTGTGGATGTACACGGTTAAAAAAAATGTGCTTAAAAATGAGTACATGAACATACTTGTTTTTTAAGTACAATTGCACCGTCAATGAGCGATGGCGTACTCAAATTTTATTAATAGGACTTTCTATAAAAATGAGCAGTGTGATTAAATATTGCTAATATCAGCTTCTTTTCAAGCTATCTTATCACCGCGACCTGACAAACTTAAATTCTTTGTTCTTTGTTTGATTTTGTAGAATTTGTCTCCTTTTGAAAATTCATTTTGGTGTATTGTTTCACTATCATTGTTGGAATTGTGGATGTACACTGTAAAAAAAAAATTTGCTTAAAATTGAGTACATAAACATACTGGTTTTTTAAGTACAATTGCATCGTAAATGAGCGATGGCGTACTGAAATTTAAGTAACCGAACTTTCTAAAAAATGAGCAGTTACGATAACTAACATGCAGAGCTGCCATTTCACAGCACCTACACTGTAAAAATATGTGCTTAAAAATGAGTACATGGACGTACTCGTTTTTCTTTGAGTACAATTGCATCGTAAATGAGCGATGGCGTACTGAAATTTAAGTAACCGAACTTTCTAAAAAATGAGCAGTTACGATAACTAACATGCAGAGCTGCCATTTCACAGCACCTACACTGTAAAAATATATGCTTAAAAATGAGTACATCGACGTACTTGTGTTACTTTGAGTACAATGAGCAATGACGTACTAAAATTTAAGTAACTGAACTTTCTAAAAAAATGAGCAGTGTGATTAAATGTTACTAATCTCAGTTTCTGTTCAAGCCATCTTAACAAATCGACCTGACAAACTTAAAATATTTGTTCAGAAAATGATTTTCCAAATCATCTGATGTCTATTGCTCAAATGGAAACTGAGTTCTTGGAATTGAATTATTTTACTTTCCATTTTTTGGCCCACCTTATTAACATTACGTCTGTGTATAAATTCTTGGCGTCCCCTTGATAGCTTAACGGGTAAGACTGTGGAAATCGTTTTTAATAATATCTTTTAAATATATTTTTTTAATATTACCCTTTACTTTTTCCACACGTGTATTGAAATATTAGTTCTGGTATATGAGAAATCTGCCCATAAAAATATCAATTGAGACCCACAACAGATAAACGGAACGTCTTTTTTTCACGTTTTGTCACATTCAAAAACGGCACTTCAATTACCATTGGGATGGAAAGTTGCTGTATTGGAAACACAATTACAAAGTAATTTTTAATCCTTCGTTGATTTTATTCCCGAGGCAAGTTGTAACTTTAGTGTTATTACACACCATTTACACATTAAAGTAAATATTAAAATTTTAATTTATCAATGATTCACACATTAATATTTCAACACACACACCATCGATTAGACATCTAAAAGAATAAAGAATGTAAATCCCTCCACGCAAAAACAATAAATCTGTATATCTGCTAAAAAAATTATTTTATGTTTCTAGCAAAAGACAAGACCTAACGCTGTATTTATTCATTTTTCGCTGGCAACATTTTTTTTGTTCATTTTGTTTGCGCAGTGACGTATTGATTCTTTTCCTCGAATAAAAAAAAATCATACAAATATCGTGGAAAAAGATAATAGCATAAGAAAACAAACAATATTTCTTAATAATAACTGAGTTACGGGATTACAGAAGAAAAACTCTGAAGGAGGAAAAAGTCGGACTTTATAAAGCGTAAGAATCATCCTGGAAACAAACGAAAAAAAAATGAATTTTTTGGATCGAAAATGTAAATAATACTTCGGAAAAAGGGAAGGAGAACCGTGGCGTGGAATCTTTTATTTTCGATATCAACATATTTCTTGGTGACTGAGAGAGTTTCACGTCTTCTGGGCTTGAGGGGAGACGTTTTACGTCATTTTTTTTGGAGTAAGACAGCCTTATTCTACTACACGTCACTTTGACTTATTTCTATAAATTTTTTTGCGAATTTCAACTGAAATGCATCCTTTTGAAAAAAAAATTTCTCTAAAAATTCATTGATATTTATAGTAATACAATACGCATAAATTATATCTATCTACACCGTAAAAAATGCTTAAAATGTGATTGAGTACATGAACGTATTCGTTTTTCTTTGAGTACAATTGCATCGTAAATGAGCGATGACGTACTCAAATTTAAGTAATGGTATTTTCGCAAAAATGAGCAGTGTGGTTTAAGGTTGATAATATCAGCTTCTGTTCAAGACATCTTAACAAAATGACCTGGCGAACTTAACATATTTTTTAGATAGATTGTTTTCCACATTATTTAATGTCGATTGCTTAAATGGAAACTGAGTTATTACTACCAAATTACTTTATTTCCCATTCTTTTGTCACGCCTTTTTAACATTACTTATGTTTATATATATATATATATATAACTTCTTTACGTAGCTCTCGTAATACAACATATATGGCCCTGGACTTTGGTGCGGACAACATCATGAACATCATACGGACAGCATCATGAACTTAAAATAGTTGTTCAGAAGATGGTTGCCAATATTATTTGATGTCGATTTCTTAAATGGATACAGAGTTATTACAACTCTATTATCTAACTTCCCTTTTTTTTGACACACGTTTTTAGCATTTCTTCTGTTTATAACTTCTTTATGACGTCCTGGTGGTACAACGGATAAAGAACAAGACTGCGGTTCCTGAGGATATGCGTTCGATCCCGGTAAGTCTTGGTTGTAACTGTTGAAATTTTTTGAAAGTGATTAATGAAGGTAGCCTGAGTAGGTAAGCAACTGCTCTTTTATTCATTTTTGAGTACATGTCTTTTTCAAAAATGAAATTTATGTATTCGGAGCTATGATAAGCATCGAATGTAATAAAAAATGAGTACATTTTAATTATTTTTAAATACATACTTTTAACAAAACAAGATTCTCAATAGTTTTGTTTTTTTGCACAAATTTAAAGTTTTATTTCTAGATTGTTTTAATTTTGCATATTTGACCTTTAAAACAAGAGGAAAGTCACCGTTTACATGACATTTTGAAGAACCACTTTCCTCCCCCTTCTCACACGTGAAAACAGAAATTACTTCCTACTTCAACCGTCAGATGTCACGACGAAAAAATCGGCCAACAATATGGGTAAAGCTCGGCCAACTCCTAGTTCTTCAGCTAATATAAATATATTTTAAACGATTATATGCATTCTGTAGATATCTTATAAAAACTGTTAACTATCATTTTATTTGTAAACAAAAGTGTAAAACCATCTGTATTCAGTTATACACTGTTAAAAATTTCAGTTCAACTATATACCACATCAGAGGTCTGCAGCAAATTACACCATATTATGGAGGAATCTAGGTTGAACCAAAAATCCCTTATCGGAAAAAAGAGGATGTTTCACAAATAATTGGTTCAACGACTTTAACTGCAACCGAAATATTCGCTGTCGCTACATCAAGAAACCGAGAGGATTCCTAGTTCGAGCCCGATCGGTGTCCTTGACAAAAAAAGTAAAAAGTTATGCTCTTGCGTACGGAGGGTTGCCAGCTTCGCTACAAAAGTACTACTACTACTAAGAAAACTCGAATTTTGAGTTTTATGCAACGTTATGAATTTTGGTGCAACGTTTCACCACTATATGGTATCCGTGGTAGCACCGTAAAATGATGAAACTAAGCACCAAATGTTGGTTGCAGCAAAATGGGTACCAAAATTTGGTGTAAGGTAGTAATAATTTTTAACAGTGTAAATATGAAAAAATAAACGGGTGTTAATAAATGTATAAATATCTTTATCTAAATATCTAAATATCTTTTATCTAATTATCTTTATCGAAATATCTAAGTATCTTTATCTAAATATCTTTATCTAAATATCTTTATCTAAATATCATTATCTAAATATCATTATCTAAATATCATTATCTAAATATCATTATCTAAATATCATTATCTAAATATCATTATCTAAATATCTTTATCTAAATATCTAAATATCTTTATCTAAATATCTTTATCTAAATATCTTTATCTAAATATCTTTATCTAAATATCTTTATCTAAATATCTAAATATCTTTATCTAAATATCTAAATATCTTAATCTAAATATCTAACTATCTTTATCTAAATATCTTTAACTAAATATCTTTAACTAAATATCTAGATATCTTTATCTAAATATATAAATATATTTATCTAAATATTTTTATCTAAATATCTTTAACTAAATATCTTAATCTAAATATCTCAATCTAAATATCTAAATATCTCAATCTAAATATCTAAATATCTTTAACTAAATATCTAAATATCTTTATCTAAATATCTAAATATATTTATCTAAATATTTTTATCTAAATATCTTTAACTAAATATCTTTATCTAAATATCTAAATATATTTATCTAAATATCTAAATATATGTATCTAAATATTTTTATCTAAATATCTTTATCTAAATATCTTTATCTAAATATCTTTATCTAAATATCTTTATCTAAATATCTTTATCTAAATATCTTTATCTAAATATCTTTATCTAAATATCTTTATCTAAATATCTTTATCTAAATATCTAAATATATTTATCTAAATATCTAAATATATTTATCTAAATATCTAAATATATTTATCTAAATATCTAAATATATTTATCTAAATATCTAAATATATTTATCTAAATATATTTATCTAAATATTTTTATCTAAATATCTTTAACTAAATATCTAAATATCTTTATCTAAATATCTTTATCTAAATATCTTTATCTAAATATCTTTATCTAAATATCTTTATATATATATATATCTTTATCTAAATATCTAAATATATTTATCTCAATATCTAAATATCTTTATCTAAATATCTTTATCTAAATATCTTTATCTAAATATCTAAATATCTTTATCTAAATATCTAAATATCTTTATCTAAATATCTTTATCTAAATATCTTTATCTAAATATCTTTATCTAAATATCTTTATCTAAATATCTTTATCTAAATATCTTTATCTAAATATCTTTATCTAAATATCTTTATCTAAATATATTTATCTAAATATCTTTATCTAAATATCTAAATATCTTTATCTCAATATCTAAATATCTTTATCTCAATATCTAAATATCTTTATCTCAATATCTAAATATCTTTATCTAAATATCTAAATATCTTTATCTAAATATATTTATCTAAATATCTAAATATCTTTATCTACATATCTTTATCTAAATATCTTTATCTAAATATCTTTATCTAAATATCTTTATCTAAATATCTTTATCTAAATATCTTTATCTAAATATCTAAATATTTTTATCTAAATATCTTTATCTAAATATCTAAATATATTTATCTAAATATCTAAATATCTAAATATCTTTATCTAAATATCTTTATCTAAATATCTAAATATCTTTATCTAAATATCTAAATATCTTTATCTAAATATCTAAATATCTTTATCTAAATATCTTTATCTAAATATCTAAATATCTTTATCTAAATATCTTTATCTAAATATCTAAATATCTTTATCTAAATATCTAAATATCTTTATCTAAATATCTTTATCTAAATATCTTTATCTAAATATCTAAATATCTTTATCTAAATATCTAAATATCTTTATCTAAATATATAAGTACCTTTATCTAAATATCTTTATCTAAGTATCTAAAACCTTTATCTAAATATCTAAATATATTTATCTAATATCTAAATATCTTTATCTTTATCTATTATAAATATCTAAATACTTTACGTGTGGGCTGAGACAGTATCTGTCTCATAGATTGTACAGGTCAAGCAATTTTCTTGGGACAATTTCGGACACGGAAGGGGGGGGGGGGTAATTTTTAAAGCGTTTGAAGCCTGAAGTATGCTGTTTGAAGCAGAACAAGTAATGACATGGTTTCCAACATGTGACGATATCCTAAAGGTTTCTGCAGATCAGCTTCAGTTTGACTTTTAAAATTCTCATCCCCTCAATTGATCCTACTCCCGTCTGCGAAGCTATTTGCTTTGAAGAAGAATTGTTAATGATCCTTCCGTCAGACAGTTACACGCCTCTTAATGTAAGGCAAGTCGTCCTTCCGCAATGCTTTGAGAAATCATTGAGGTACCTTTCAAAACGAGATATTTTTCACCCGTTTATGCATTATACCACATGCAAGGCAACTTTTCTTTAACTTGGCGCACGTGAAAAGGTTAAATAAGTGCTTAAGTGCGTCCATTCGTAAGCCCCTTGCTGGGCCCAGGTACCTCGAACCAAAATTATGTTCATGTTCCATTCGTAAGTGGATCATAAAAAAAAATATCGATTTGAAAGATAATACAATCACACTTTCAGAAATAAAACATTTACTTTTTTAGCATCCCGCAATCGTCAAGGTATTTTGGTCAATGTTTACAATCATTTCGTCATTGAATCACTTGACTTTTGATGAAACAAGAACCCTCAATTTTTTTAACGAAAGTAATTTAGTCCGATTCGTTTACTGTGTTATCAGCTCATACGGCTCCAATTTTGGTTCTTACATGTACATTGCCATCATCTTGAAACGGAATCAAATAATAAAATGACCACAATTTTGAAACGCAGCAAAAAAACTCTTTAAAAAAACGTACATTGTTTTTAATGATTTCAAGGCACATTCATGTCAAATTTAAAGAAAATCAAACATCGCTCTCCATCTTGACTGCGTAATAAACAAATTTAACAGACAAACAAACATATTAAATAACGAACGGTCGGGTTGTAATATTCTGTCAATAAGGCATGCCTTAATAATATATTTCGAATTAATTTTTTTAACGTGATAATTATTCTATATATATTAGTTATTTAACTTGAAGTTAATTATCAGCTACAAACCGCTTCCATCCAAAGACTTTTGAGATCAAATCCCAACTACTAACAACCCTCAACACTAACATAAAACAATTAGACAGACACTGCAAACTCCAATTGCGATTCCCGTATGTTGCACTAAATTAACCTGTCTTCCCCTCTATCCACTCCCTTCTAACTTTTAACTCAAAGCAAACGTACCTTCCCCCTCATCAAACACGCCCAATCCCCAAACACGGACATTTGCAACAGTCAACTGAGGTATTCAATTTCCTGGACAAGCAAGAGGGGGGGAGAAGCAGCCATTGAAACAGTTATTGCAATTACGGCTTTACGGGGATGGGTTACGCAGGCTGTTAGCTTCCGAGTAACTAAGGTCGCTAATTCCCCGGGCCCAATGTGTTCCGAAGGCTTTAATTTAGTGCCTCGACAGCCGGGACAAGTCGGGCACGTCACCTGTTATTAGCCGACCCTTTCAATGGCGCCGAACTAAAGGGTCTTTTCACGCTAATCGAGTCCCCTTACTCCCCCCCCTGTTCCGAGTGCTTTAATCAGGGAGTTGTGAATATTGAAGCGTCCGAAGGTACCTCGCAAGATAACGGCCCGCAATTCGAGAAATGCGGGGAGTCATGTTCGGGTTTGATCGGCAGTTGGGATTGCAAATGGCTGTTGTATGCTTTGGGAGGTGTAGGGGTGATAGTGCATTCTGTGGTGTACTGGAGACTGGTGTTCCTGTTTGGATGTTTGGTTTATTTATGCAAAATATTGAAATTGTGTTGGTTTAACTTTGCGTTTATACAGATTGAGAGAGATATACGCATACTTCCTTACGTTCTGCGTTATAATTTTGAGAAATTCACCTGTTGATGTTACCAATACCAGGGTAGAATTTTGATGCGATTAAAGTACGTAGTTTGGGATTTTGAGTTTTATGCAACGTTATGAGTATTGGTGCTAAGTTTCACCACTAAATGGTATCCCGGGCAGCAGAGTAAAATGGCGACACTAAGCACCAAATGTTGGTTGCAACTAAATGGGTACCAAATTTTGTTGCAAAGTCGTAATAATTTTTAACAGTTCCTAAAAATACACATTTTAAAAGTAAATTTTGCAGTTGACAGAATGTAAGGCCGCTTTTACATTTAACGACACGACACCGATAAATCGTATACGATTTCAGCGGCACGATATCGAGGTACGCAAAATACACGTACGAAGCCGGGCGCTTTTTCATTAGCCGATACGATAACGATATTGTCGTTGCCGATCAGACGATACATTTTATCGGAACGTTTTATCGTGGGCACGCGCCTTCCCTACTTCATCGTGACGATATTTTGAGTTTGTTTCCGAAAAACATGTTGCCGTCTGCTATAGTCTACTGTGTTTTTTCTTATTTATATTATCAATATGGCTTTTAGGTTCGATATTGTGAACTTGTGTGAATTAGTGGAAGTAAAGACCTGTATTTGGGATAAGCGAGATGAATTTTACAAGAACAAGATTGTTCGAGAAAAGGCATGGGAGGCAATATTTAGTCAAACCGTCGTCAATAGCCCACTGTTCAGCTCTAGTGGTTAGCTCTAGCTCTAGCTTTTTGTAGGCGTTCAAATAAAACATAAAAATCCCCTTCAACATGTCTTGCTTTGATGATATCATGCACCCAGAAGCGTTTTGTTATTGATATTTTCTTTCTCCTTAAATACAGCAAATACAACAATCGCAGTTTGTTATAATGTAATTTGTTGCGTTGCGCCATATCGAGAATAGACGTGCTCTCGGCAACAGACGAACACGTACTGAATGTAAAAATTGTCGTTTTTGGCGAACGATATCGGTGCAATGAAAAACTGACCATCAGACGATACGATAAAACGTTGTGTCGTCCCTTCACGATCGTTCACGATTTATCGGTGTCGTGTCGTTAAATGTAAAAGCGGCCTTAGTGGCCGGCATTTGTGCACAAAACTAAGTTTTTAGAGTATGAGATTCTGATACAATAAAAATAATTAAATATTTATTTCACAAACTTATCATCAGGAGATTTAATTTTACATTTACGCTATATGCCCGCAGCATGATATGTGATGTGTCTTGCATGGTTTCTGCATAAAATGCAATATTCATAACCCATATTTTTTTACGTTGATTCCAGTTGACAGCAGAAAGTTCCGTTTGCGGGCAATGGCAACCTTTTGTCTGGGCGATAAACAAATGTTTTCTTCTTTGAGAATAAGGTAAACCCAGCTCCCTTCGGCCGCAATTGAGATATTGCCGTTGACAGAATTGTGCACAACAATTTTTGTTTAGCTTGTCTTGTTTCTGAAATAAACTATTTCATTCAAATGCACTGCACATTAAAAGACATTATTTCTATTTCTTTTATTATGACATACTCAAAATTACCAACGTTTTCCTTCCGACCCAGATTAAATGGAAATCAATTTTATTGAGCATTTCAAAGACTTTCAGAGTGATTTCGATTTTTTTTTTATTATGAAATAATGAAATTCTTCTTTCGACTTTGAGAAGCTCTTACAAGTCAATCAATGCGCTATAATACGATAGTCGAAAGTAATGGACTGGCAAATTACATCATGTGTATGAGAACCAGAGAAGAGTAGCGGATAAACATAATGGATTGGGAAATTTGATAAAATTATGAAAAGACTGACAGCGTCTCGAGGCAGTCGAAATTGAATTGAGAGCCTTAAACATCAATAAAACGATTGTATCGTACTTTTTTTAAGTTAGGAAATAAAATAATGGGAGGGGAGATAAAACATCTTGAATGGAAGTTAAAAGCGAAAGTTCGATGGGAAAATAGAAGCCCATTTTGAAGAACTATTTTGGAGTTGGGAGCGTTTTTAAAGGTTTTGAATAGCAAAATAACCGAAGCGAAAATGGGTTTGTGCATTTCAAAGTCTAAGAGGGAATATCTCATTTCGTTGGATGCAATGGATGCGATGAATCGATGATTTTTGGAACGTTTTTCCAGTGTTTAAATTCCAGATTGGAAATGACGCCTTTAAAAAGTGCAGCTTCTAAAAAAATATTCCGTAATATTGAAATCAACGTATCTTACAATTGACGTTTTCCGAAAACAAAATCTATTGGGCTTTTTAAGGGTTTTATAACGTCTATTTTAATCACGAATTATATACTTAAAATTTCATTAAAAATATAATTTGTAGTTTATAAAAATAAATTTTTGATGTCTTTCTCTTTAAATTAAAGATAATTGTTACTCTTCATGGCTTACTATTTTTTCAGTATCGTAAATGTTTCGTAAATTTAGTTCAGTTTCGTAAATATAAAATGAATCCCCCCCCCCCCCCCCCCCAAACAAACTAAAGCAACTGATCTTTTAAAGGTTTTATTCATTTTTTCTAAATGCAAAAAATAGTAATAGTAACCAATAACACAAAAAATCGTGTGGCTTCACATGAAAGAGTTGGACACCTACTGAAACTTGTAGGTGTCCAAGTTGGTGTCCAAGTTGACTTCTATGTAAGCTCTATTCGTCTTTCCATTTCATTTCCGTGAGGTCGGTAAGATTCACTAGCTTCACAAAAGATGTCTGTACGCATGCGCTACTCATATTTCAGTTTCAAGTTTCAATACGCACAACCTGATCAATTTCAGCTTGATCACCGCTCAATTTAGGACAACTCAATTGGGACCTCTTTGGATTCCAGACAAACTAAATCATATTACGTTGTGTCTCATTTATATAACGACATTTGAGAGCGTTAGACGATCGTGAAGAAATATTTTTAACGGATATCCCTGTTAAAATTTTCAGTTTAACGATGTATTATATTTTGGTGCAAAACAGAGGTCTGAAGCAAATTACACCATATTATGTGGAATCTGGTTTGAACAAAAAAGCATGTATCGAAAAAAACCTGAGGTTTCACCTATAATTCATTCAACCTCTTTAACTGCAACCGAAATTTTAGCTGTCGCTACATCAACAAGCCGATTAATCCCCTCCAAAAAAGACAACGATGTACAAGTGACTCCATGTCCCAGTGGATACAGGCGTTCAGCTATGAATCAGAGCATTCCTAGTTCGAGCCCAATCGGTGGACAAGAAAAAGTAAAGAAATTGCAATATTCCAGCTTTGTGTTGCCAGATTTTCTACAGGAATACTACTACTAAAATACTAAAAGCACTCGAATTTCTAGTTTTATGCAAATTTATGAGGTTTGGTGCAACGTTTCACTACTAAATGGCATCCGTGGTAGCACAGTAAAATATTGAAACTAAGCACCAAATGTTGTTTGCAGCTAAATGGGTACCAAATTTTGGTGCAAGGTCGTAATAATTTTTAACAGTGTAGATGTAAACACCACAACGTTGTTTCTTGTCTTATGTTTTCGTTCGGGTCATGTTTCATTGTTGACATATTTCAATATAGTTATTTATTTGTTACGGTCAATTTGACAACAGATTTTACAATACGTCAACAACTTTTACTATACGTTTTCGCCAACAACTTTGCAATACGTCTATAACTTTAATGCACTGCAGCATTGTTATGTATTATCCAGCATACACTCCCTCTCCCACAGATATATTTTTTGAGTCCTAAATTTTTATTGCTTGTAAAGGAGTTTCCCTGTTTAGAGTCATCTGTAAATAAATCTAATAAACGGAATTATACCAAATTTCCCATGAAGGATAATGCAAGAACTTTGAGAAGAATTCCGTGAAAAAATTTTAGTTAGAAAAATCACCGATAGGGGTTATTGTGGGGTTTTCCATGGCGAAAACGGGAGTAGTATACGTAAAAAAAACCTAGGTGAAGACAAAAAAATTAATTTAATGATGAAACTCAAATGAAATAATCTTATGTTCTTCAGAATTAAACTGTTAACAATTATTGTGACTTTGCAGCAAACTTTGGTGCCCATTTAGCTGCAACCAACTATTGGTGCTTAGTTTCAACACTTTACGGTGCTACCACGGATACCCTTTAGTGGTTAAACGTTGCACAAAAACTCATAACGTTGCTTAAAACCTCAAAATTTGAGTTTTCATAGTATTTTAGTAGTAGTATTTTTGTAGCGAAGCTGGCAACCCTCCGATCTAAAGTTTTTAGTTTCCCAGATTTTTAGTGGAGAAGACAACTTGTCACCAATCGGGCTAGAAATAGGAATCCTCTGAATCATAGTGGAACGAATTTATTCACTGAGCCATGGTGGTCTTTGTCCGTGGTTGTCTTTCTTGGATGTCATTCTCGGCTTGTTGATGTAGCGACAGCAAACATTTCGGTTGCAGTTAAAGAGGTTGAACCAATTATCGTTGAAAGCTCCATTTTTTCCAATAAAGGATTTTTATTTCAACCTAGATTCCACCATTTTATGATGTAGACCTCTGTTTTGCACCAAGATATGGCATCGTTGATCTGATATTTTTAACAGTGTCTCCAAAACAACATAGACTATTTCCAATATGCTAATTTTTCTGGTGTATAACAAATTGTTTCCGATGTCTGTTCTGATTCTGATGAATAAAAAATTATGTCCTGTTAATTTAATCACTAAATTTATTTTGTATTTCCATCGCAAGTTTTTTTACATATATTATACCTGTTTCTGCTCGAACAGCGTCAAGGCTTGGTTTGGTTTGTTTAATTAACGTCGCACTAGAGCTGCACAGTGGGCTATTGGCGACGGTTCGGGGCCTATCTTGAAGGAAAGACCCGGGAACGATGCCTCGTATTTTTGAACCATGGTCAGATGACGAGGACAACACCAACGACGCAATCGAACAGCGTCAAAATTCCCCCTTTCGGTGATTTTTTGAAGTATTTTTCTATAATTATCTTCTGCCCATACTTTAAATATTTTTCATATGAATAATGGCGTAACTCCGTCCATTAGCTTTAGCTACTAATGCCACAAAACACGGAAATCTATTTTGCGTCCACCTGCATCTTATAGTTTAAAAATACATACACTACTTGTATTGTTTAAAAATATATTAGAGTATATTATACCATTTATTGGCAGGCAATGACATAAACGTGACATCATTCATTGTTCAAGAACGTATAAAATGGATATCGAGTACAAGCCGATCTATACGATAAATTTATATCCCCATCGAAATGTGTACACTTGAAATAAGCTGTCAAAGGCACGGAACAGTTTCCCCGGTTTCGCCAAACTCTATTTGTTCAAAGAAAAGAGTTTCCCCGAGAAATTGGGGCTATTTTTAGAACCCACGAAACGGAGAAGTTCTGCTTATTTGGACCCCGAGAAGAGTTCAATACGTTGCTGAATTTTATTGTTCATTGTTCAGTTTCAGACGGCTAAAGTTCAGGGGGAAGTGGATTAAGGCCACTCTAAAGATGTCTTATATTCTAGGACTTTTTTTTGGTGTTCGAATATATTTGTTTCTGTTTTCGAAGTTTTCGATAGGTAAATATTATGTTTACCTATTTTTTTTTGTACCGAGATTGCTCGGATTGTTTTGTGTTTCTCGATATACTGGAAAAAAAACATAATAAACTGCACATACTCTCAGAAATGTAACTTTCGTTTTTGAGGAATCTTCGTTCGTCAAACAATTACTTTCATTTTATTTGACAATCGTTTCGCCATCGAATCACGTGAGTTTTGACGAAACAGGAATACTCTCATTTAGAACGAAAGTCATTTTTCAAATTATTATTCGTTTTTTTATGGTTCATCAGCTCATGTTTCGTTCTTATACTTATATTGTCATAATTCAAACGAGCTTTATTGGTCGAGTATATATAGGGTATAACTTTTTAATGAAAGGTCCGCGGTTGGAGTTAACTCGTCCATTTTAAATTAATATAATATTTAAAAATGTCCTAATTTTTGGCGAAATAAGTTTCGTTATAAAGCGACAAAGTGAACTTCCTCAGTTAGACGAAACGTTTAATCAGAGCGTCTGCTTCGTCAAAAAATGACGAATTTTTCGTTAAACATGAGAAAGCGTTTTAAACAGCGTATTTAAAATAATTTCATTTTTATGGAGGATTGGGAACATAAATGCGTTCTCAGAAATAACACTATCTTTTTTTAAAATACTGCGATCACCAGGGCAACTTTCGTCGTATTTGACAATAGTTTCGACGAATAATCATTTAACTTTTGACTAAACAAGTATGTTAACATTTTTAAGAAAAGTAATTTACACAAAATATTTACCGGTTGTTTTGGTTGTTATACGTATATTGCCACAATTCAATTTAGCAGTTATGGCATGGTGTATAGAACGTTGTACTTCGCCCGAAATACATTCACACTCGGGCTCGAGCAATTACTTTAGTTGAACGGTAAAGTGTTAGTGTAGCATCAAAATTACTGTCAATTCGTTTCCCGCGTTTCAAAATCACAGTGCTATATTGTAAAAACATTTTGAGTAAAGTTAGATATAAAATATTATAATATTTTACACATAAAATGCTTTTAATAAATATGATAACTTTCTAAATGTTTTATATAAGGGACGACAAAAGTGTAAATATTTTTGTGTATCACCATTGTTCCCAACGACATTCATAAATTTAAAGTTTATATATATATATTTTTTTTTAAACAATTTAAAAAAATAGTATAATACAACATTTTCAGGGACAAAACTATTGAAATAATTATAAAAACTATATTAAAGGGTTTATGAAATGAAAATTTAACATATTGTGCCTTGACAACAAACTTACAACATTTTAATAATGTTAAATACTGTTGTGGTAGTATCAAGCATATGAATTTTAAAATAAATTGATTTGCATGTTTTTTTGCATGATGTAAATTAAAGCAGATTTATTACACAAATATTGCTATTTTAAATTACTCTAAGCTTAGTTGAAACGGAGTAGAATTTAAAGAACTTTAATTCTCTCTCTTTCTCTCTTTTTATGAAAACTTTCTCTACAACATTTTTAATAATAAAATAATTCCATTTATGAAAGGTTAATTACATAAAATATTGTATTAAAAATATAGATTATTTCAAACATATACACATGTATTCTTCATGTAATAAATTTTAAACGTATACACATATATTCCTTATGCATTAAACTAACTGAAACACCCGTTCTACTCATTGCAAGGAAATAACACACATTATAGATACAGATTCAATATTCATAAAAGTATAAATGATAAAAAAAATATAATCAATAAATTGATGGGTTAGTGTTGTTTTAATACCGTACGCAGAACGTATACTTCAGCTACAAAAGTACACATATCTTACTTTTATTTCTTGGGGATAAGAAGAATAACTCTGCTAAATTTCATATTCCTGGGTGCATGCGAAGTTAAAGAATTAGTAATGGTAGAATGTTATTTTAATTTCTTGCGCAAAGCAGTTATTTCATCTAGTAGAAAATAAATAGCTTTCTTTTCCTTCTTGAGGAATAAACGATAACTCTGCAAAATTTCATATTACTGGATGTACATAAAATTAAAAAAAATATTGATGGAATAGCGTATTATTTTAATCAAGTTCGCAGAATGGGTATTTGAGCTTGAGGTTCACAAATAGTTTACATTTCTTTTTTAAGATAAAATAATAGATCGTCCAAATTTCATCTTTCTGAGTATATGTTAAGTATTATAGTTAATAATAAGCGATTTTTTTTATTATCATCCCATATAAGGTTGCAGACAAAAAGTAGATAAAAATAAACAGTAAATAAGCGCGTTATTATGTAAATATCCAATATATATCATACATTACGATTTTTGTATGTGTAGTCACGACTACTTTTCTGGCAAATCAAGTAAATAAATATAATATTCTGTTATATTCTAAGTACTTAATAAATATTTCGATTCATAAGTTATATCTAATGGTGTTTAAAGATAGAAAACATACTTTTAATAATATAGCAGTATTGATGTAACATAAATAAATATCAGAACGTGCGAAAACTTTAAATACAAAATATATAAATAGGAAACTTCATAATAAACTCGTTTCTATAGCAAACGGTAATTTAAGCGATAAGATATAAATATATTTTATTTTATTAATAAATCATATTTTATGATTGTGTTCACGATCATTGCTGTATTACACTCGTAAAAATGATCCAGCAATCCAGTGTTAATTAATTTAGTGCATTTAACTTTGGTTGGTATTTTAATCGTGTTGAATGCTTGAGAGAGAATTATTTTTCTATTTAATTAAATTAATTTACTGGGGCAAATTACGTACTTTAGTTTAATTAGTAAAGTGTCAAGTTAATTTATGTTCCCGGGTTATTCGGATTATTTAATCTCTTAATGCATACACTTTATGCCGTTGCTAAAACTGTCTGCTGTATTATGTCTCGTAATTATTTTTTTATATTTGCTTATTTTTTTGTAATTTACAATAATAAATTAAACTGAATTTGTTCATTATAGAATTGTATTCCTTTATAGAAGTTAAAAGATACGGACAGCTTTGTTATCAGTTACATTGCTATTTATATTCATATATAAATATAGCAATATTTTCAACACATGTACTATTAATAAGAAGTTTTTTAGAATAGGTAATATATAAAAATAAATAAAGGTTGATTAATAGTTATGTATGTTTTTATAGATCATTAGATTTTGATTAAACACTTTTCTTGATGTACCATAACATTATATTAGCTTTCTTGCTAGCCACTCTACATTGATGAAGCATTTTAAAATCCTCATTTACTAACAACCCTACGTTGTATCACTATTTTGGATATTTGTCCCTTGTAAAATATTGGCAGACTTTTTATTTTTGATACCCATGTGCAAAACTTGACATGTGCTGATATTAAAAGACATATAAAACACATGATTTGCTATTATAACCCTAAAGCAAAAATATTTCTTAGAAACTGTTATATGTAAGTGATAATACTCTTGAACGCATAGTCCGAATATAGTCAGCTTACAATAGTATTTGTAAGGTTAGAGCATACTTTTTTTATTATCTCACGTATAGATATTACCGAATGAGTAGTATTAAGGGTACAGTAAGCTTTCATAACAACAAAAATCCATCACATTTATAAATGTTTATTTTTTTGCCATAAATAACACTGTTGTTTATATTTATAAGCACAACTATACCATTGTCCAATCAAATGTGTATGTAACCTATATTTTTTGCCAAAAAGTTTTGATTAATACATCATTCACAAAAATGCATTTTTCTTATCTTGTTAAATTTGAACGCAGATAATATTTCGAAGTGTTTCAGGCACATTAGGTTTTTGGTTTGAATCAGATCTTGAAACTGTTTTTTAAAATATTCTACTTGCCTATAAAAATGATTAATTGCATGTTTATTATGTGAAAGTTGAATAATAATTTTTTATGTTATGAATGTATTTTTGGAAGTATTGGTTTTTATTCAAAGTTTTCAATAGAAATCTAAATAAATATTTTTTTTTCAAATAAATTATTTTTTAATAGTTTTCCACATGCACAAAATTAGGTATGTAATACGGTGTCAAAAATGCTATAGTAAAAATATTCAAAATATGCTTAAGAAACATATGAAAATATTTAAAATATGCCCATGAAACATATGAAAATATTTAAAATATGCTCATGAAACATGGAAATACTTAAATTTACTATATGTTTTTTTTAATTAAAAGAAATATAAATACATGGTAAAAATTTCAGAATGTTAGCTTGCAAACTAAAAAAAATAATAATCCACTTACTTTAAAAGTAATTTACTCGATATTAATATTAATCTATTTTTCCGACTCACACATAGCAATTTATAAGCGACACATCGTTGTAACATTGTTGTTTTATATAACCATATTCTCGACAAATTTGTATATCAAAAGTTTTAAACTTAATATATTTAATAAACATATATACAAATAACATAACATTTTGAATCATTAAGTATTTTAATGAGTTTATACTTTGATGGCATTTAATATATATACTACGTTTCTGTAAACATAAATAGCACCAGCGCGCTAGGGAAAACGAAAGGAAATATCTGAAAAATCATTTAATATAATTGAATTCATGATTTTCGCACTGTTATCTTACACACATCGGCTCTGGTTCATATAATCAACTGTGATCCTATTTCACCGTCACTTCTCATTTGAATTCATTTATTTATTAGTTTCTAGAAACCTAAGATAATAAATAATAAGGGAATATAACATAATGCATTTACTGTATAGAGGTTAACTATTCGATGGCGGCATTTTGATGTTTCCACATATTTTAGATATATAGATTTCTAACAATTGGGTTTCAATTCTAAGAAATTAATTGGTTTTTTGCTCTTACAAGCTATATCAAATATATTAAAAACATTTATTTTTATGACTTTTTGGACACTTGACTTTATTAGTTTTAACGTAATTTTGTCACTGTTTTTTTGTTTATTCAATTGAGGGTTCCCCTACCCTCTACTCTCTAGCGCTCCTCAATAATTTTATATAAAATTTTTTTAAAAATTTTATTAAAAAAAAAGATGATATATGTCTATAGGATTTATTCTACTAAAAAATATATTTAACCGCACAGAATACTGTTGTTCATTTTTTTTATTTTTAAATAAAAAAATCTTTAACGTAATATGTTTTATTTAATAGTAAACAAATTCATTTTTATTCACCAAACATTTCTAATCAAACTTAAACATGTCCTTTTTTCTATTTATTAAAATTTTCTTTTTTATTTAATAGTTACTTTTTGAGATGCGATCCAAAAGTGGAATAGTGGCGACTGTTGGGTTTTGATGACAGCGGCAGTAGGACAAAAAACGAAGTCCTGAAAATAATGGGACACATGAATATGGTTATGTACGCATTTTGTGTACAATGTTAAAAATAGATATTCAAAAATAAGTAATATATACTCATGTTTCGATGCTTATTATGGCTCCGAATACATAAGTTTCCATTTTGAAAAAAAAAACATGTACTTGAGTACAATGGGTAAAAACGAAAAATGTTAGCAGATGCTTGCCTACCTTTATAAATCTCTTTCGATAAATATCGACAATTACAATCAAGACTTACCGAGAATCCACCCGAGAGTCTTATCCGTTAAGCTACCAGGGCGACATTTAGACGTTACGAACAGAAGTAATGATAAAAATGGGTGCCAAAATAATGGGAAGTAATTTAATTGAGTTTTAATAACTCAGTTTCCATTCAAGCAATCGACATCAAATAATGTGGAAAACCATCTTCTGAACACCTACTGTAAGTTTGTCAGGTCGCTTTGTTATGATGGCTTGATCAGAAAATTAGATTAACAATATTAAATCACACTTTTCTATATTGTGAAAGTACGATTATATAAATTTGAGTACGTCATTGCTCATTTACAATGCAATTGAACTAAACAAACCGAGTACGTTCATGTACTCATTTTAAGCACCTATTTGTTTACAGTGTAGTTGAAAAAAATTATTAAACTTAAATTATCTTCACCCTTATTGATAAAACAATCTTCACCGCTGAAAACTCAAAAACTTAATACACCATCACACACACACACACACACACACACACACACACACACACACACACACACACACACACACACACACACACACACACACACACACACACACACACACACACACACACACACACACACACACACACACACACACACACACACACACACACACACACACACACACACACACACACACACACACATACATATATATATAGCTTTAATACACCATCACACATAACTATATCTAACATTCCATAGCAAGACAACTACCCCACGCCAGATGTTCAGAACTCCTAGTTATATGTGTCCTCATGTATTGATCATCTGTGAAAGCAGCTGAAAGGGGTAACCTTCTCTAATATTCCGTTTCAACGGATTAGATACTTTTTACTCTTTTCCGATGGTGCTACGGCCCTATTCCCCCCCTCCCGCCCCCCCCCCCCCCCCCAGCACTGAAATTACAGCTTCAGACCAGCACTTAGATTTTCTTCACTTGACTACACACCATTCTCTAGTTAGGGGATAATTTCCTTTGTCTAAACTCAACAATGCCTTAAGTAGTATTGGATTTGAGGATTTTAATGATTCATATTGGCTTGCGTGTTTTTCAAATTACAAACAATATTTTTGTGAACACTAAAAATTACTTTTGATTAACACATAAAAACCCTTTTGATTAACATTCAAAAATACTTAATTTTTTTACAAACAACACGTTTTATCAATATTTAAAAATACTTTTGATTAATAATTACAAACACTTTTGGCGAAAATACCCTTAAAATACTTTTGATTAACACTGAAAAACACTTAAAACAGTTTTGATTAACATTTAAAAAACCCTTAGATTAACGCTTAAAAAAATACTTTTTATTAACACTTAAATTCAATTTTTATTGCTATTTTAAAACACTTTTGATTAAACTTTAAAAAAAATTAGGACTAACACATAAAACTTTCGATTAACACATAAAAACTTTGGGTTAACTGTTAAAAACACTTTTGAAATACGTGTACGAAACTTTTGATTAACAGTTAAATACAGTTTGTATTAACACTTAACAAACAACACTTTTGATTAACAAGTAAAATAAATTTTGTTTAATATCTAAAAACACTTTTGATTAACATTTAATACCACGTTTAATTAACGCATAAAACTTTAGATTGACTCTTAAAAGCACTTTTGATTAGCATTTAAAAACACTTTGGATTAACACTTAAAAATACTTCTGATTAATACTTCAAAACATTTTTGATTAATGCTTAAAAATAATTTTGATTAACACTTAAAATGACTTTTGATTAACACTTAAAATAACTTTTGATTAACACTTAAAATAACTTTTGATTAACACTTAAAATAACTTTTGATTAAAATTTGAAAACACCATTTTTAATAACCATTTAAAACACTTCTGAATAACACTTATACAACAACACTTTTAATAACCAATTAAAACATCTTTTATTAACAGTTAAAACACTTACGATTATCAACTGAAAACAATTAAACACACTTTTGACCATTTTACTGAAAGTGATAATTTACTAAGGAATAAGATCTCGGAATTATTTGATTAGTTTTAGAACAATTGTGCCATGAATAGAATGGCACGGGGGCGTGTATAGAATGATTTTTATCTCCTTTTTGATGCGTAAAGTCTTTAAAACCGGTTTTGGGTAAAAGATGGATGTAGTGAGATGTGGACTATAACCAAAACGTGACTACAACAAAGTGTACATGGGCGAAATAGCGTAGTCGCGGTTGCATATATTTCACACACGAATGTCATTTACAAGGGTACTTTTATGCATGAGATATAACGTGGAAATCATTCAGTGGTTTGTCTGGAATCCAAAAAGTTGTTATCACGTACTTGAGTATCACGTTACACGTCAGTAAAGTGTATTTGTCTGTGCGTTAAATAACATTTTTAAATTTTAATAAATTAAAACATTCAGCATGAAACCTTCAGCAAAATAGTGAAATTGAATGGTTTTTATAAAGGATATTGAAACATAAAGAACTGCAAGTTATTTTTGATTTTTGTTTTTAATTTTTAGCATAAAAAACGTTAAAATAAATCTGAATTATCCATTTAATAATTAAAATGCTTCAAAATCGAAGTTTTCTAATAGTTTTTTTTACAGTCTTTATGAAGGAATTTGATACTAAAACATTTAATTTAATAGATTTTTTTTTTAAATTATTTTTCTTGCATAAACCTGAGGCCTCGGTGGCCGAGTGGATTAGGCGTCAGTTGGGAATCCAAGGCACCCCGGTTCAAAACCTTGGGATGGAAAGCCTAAAGAATAGTAAAAAGTAGTGATATTGCGATCGGAGCCCAGCAACAAAAGTCAGCATAAAACGTTCATCAAAATTTTTAAATTGAAGGTTTTATGCAGGAAAACTGCAGTTTTTTTGAAGATCTATAAAATTAAAGGTTTTTGTTTCAATGTCCTTCATAAAAACTGCAACAAACCTTCAATTTTTAATCATGAATCATGAAGGAAAAATGCAGATATTTTAAAGGTTTTATGCAGGAAAATTAAACACTTAAAAAAAACTGCAGTTTTTTGTTTCAATATCCTTTATAAAACCTTCAAAAAACCTTAAATTTTAACAATTTTGATAAAGGTTTCATGCTGACTTTTTTTGCTGGGAGGGTTGCCAACTTCGCTACCAAAATACTAGAATGTCGTCCAGAACATCCACAAAAATTAACGGCGTGTATATGGGACTGGTGCACGATCAATCTGATCGGAGTCCAAAGTCCCGACATCTATTGAAGGCGTTGGGAGCCAGCTCACGTGTTGTCATCGTCATCTGACCATGGTTAAAAAATGCGAGGCATCCTTCCCGAGGCCTTTATTTCGAGGTAGGCCCCGAACCGTCGCCAATAGCCCACTATCAGCTCTAGTGCACCATTAATTAAACAAAAAACCAAAAACAAAACTTGCATGAAACTTTGAATTTTAAATTTTTGTTGAAGAGTTTACGGTGACCTTATTTTACTAGGTTTAATGCTACTATAAAATATATATCAATACAACCACTCTCAAATCAACTCCACACAAGCAAAAATCCCCAAAGACTCTTCCCCCCCCCCTTAAAACGGCAGTTCAATTTTAATCTATAATTTAACATGCAGGATAAATACGAAAAAGAACAGATGCTTGAGGTCACCAATGAATAATTACCCATTCTCTCCATACTTCTTACTATTCTTCCATCCTGATCTGCAAGCCATACATCGATTCCCACCATACCAATTCTTATTTCCTATATACCTTCCCTATAGCAAAACACGCGTTTCTTAAAACCCTATTTTGCCAATCCATTATGCATTTTTTTTCTCTCTATTATTCGTCCGGGAATAGCTTTTTCAATCACATGTATTCAAATTCCATTCATTTCCCTGTCTCTTTAAAAAGCGATTTCCCCTCCCTTCAGAAGACTCAGCCGGACGTCAACCTTACTTGGAAGGAAACATAAAGCGTTGATCTCTTCCCTGTTCCTATATGTTTCTTTTCCCGTATTTTAAGTTTCCCCTCTCTGCTTCCGAAACAATATCAATCACTTTCCCGATCCCCGAATCGCTATTTTCGCTTCCAGAGTTTTCGTTTTTTTTTCAGTTCGACAGAGCGGCCATTTTTTTTTTGTTCGACAGAGCGGCCATTTTGGTTTGAACAGGTGAGCTCTTCGGGATCTGGAGTGTAGAACCGATGGGGATTGATTACAGGTTAAATTCTACGGTATTGGATATCGGGAATCGTATTTGCTTTGGTATGGGAAGTTTTATTGAGGGGGGTTAGGGATGGATTTTGTCGAAAGTTGAAAGGAACGGGTCTTTGAAAGATTTAAGTTTTCCAGTATTACGTTGAATGTTAGTGGGGATGACATACCCCATTATAAATGATTTCCTTTATGGGGACAATGAGTCATCATACACTGTTAAAAATTGGTACTCAAAAACAAGTAAAACGTACTCATGTTTGAGTACACTGTTAAAAATTGGTACTCAAAAACAAGTAAAACGTACTCATGTTTGAGTACACTGTTAAAAATTGGTACTCAAAAACAAGTAAAACGTACTCATGTTTGAGTACACTGTTAAAAATTGGTACTCAAAAACAAGTAACACGTATTCATGTTTGAGTACACTGTTAAAAATTGGTACTCAAAAACAAGTAAAACGTACTCATGTTTGAGTACACTGTTAAAAATTGGTACTCAAAAATAAGTAACACGTACTCATGCTTGAGTACACTGTTAAAAATTTAAGTTCAACATTGCACCATACCTTAGTGATCTGTAGCAATTTACACCGTCTTATGGTGACATTTGGGTCAAACCAAAAATCCTTTTTCGGAAAAAACGATTTTTTTGGTTGGTTTTGGTAATTAACGTCGCACTAGAACTACACAGTGGGCCATTGGCGACGGTTCAGGGTCCATCTCGAAGGAAATACTCGGGAACACATTCACATTCACACACACATTCATACATGCACCGCGTTATTTTAGAACCATGGTCAGATGACGAGGAAACACATGAACTGGCACCCAACACCTTCAATAGACGTCGGCACTTTGGACCCCGATCAGATTTATCGTGCACCAGTCTCGTATACACGCCGTTAAGTTTTGCGGATGCTCTGGCGAATTTTCTAGTATTTTGTAGCGAAGCTGGCAACCCTCCGATCACAATATCACTACTTTTTAAACTTTTCTTTGTTAAGTCCATCGCCTTGGATCGAACCAGGAATCTTCGTATTCCCAGCTGACGCCTTTAACCGCTCAGCTACGGAGGCCTCCCGAAAAAAGCGGAGGTTTCACATTAATTGGTTCTACCTCTTTAACTGCAAACCGAAATTTTCGCTGTCGCTACATCAACAAGCCAAAGAGTTCCATTCAATAAAGACAACGACGGACAATGGTCTCCGTAGCTCAGCGGATAAAGGCGTTCAGATATGAATCTTAGGATTCCTAGGTCGAGTCCGTTCGGTGACAATTACGAAGAATAGTAAAAAGATGTGATCTTGCGATCGGAGGGTTGCCATCTTCGCTACTAAAATATAAATTTAAATTTTGAGTTTTATGCGACTTTCTGAGTTTTGGTGCAACGTTACCACTACATGGTGCAATGCTTTATATGTCATAAAGGCAGCCTATGTAAGCTAACATATGCTCTTTTTATTTATTGTGCTTGTTTTTGAGTACACCTCTTTTTCAAAATTGAAACAAATGTATTCAGAGCCATGATAAGCATCGAGTGTAAGCAAAAATGAGTACATTTTACTTATTTTTGAGTACCTATTTTTAACAGTGTACAGTTTGGGACAGAAAGTCTATCGCTCAAACTGAATTTGAAGTGTATCCTAATAAAATCCATTTGTAGGGAGAAATTAAATTCGAAAGGGAATATTTTTTTCTTCTTCTATTTCCCCTTTAGGGGTTTGCAGCTTTTATCTGGGGATTTTTGTAGGTTCCTCAATGAAGATTGATCTAGCAAAGTTCGATAGGAATAGTCACTAGTCTGGAAAAGTAAGTTAAATCCAAAAAGCGAAATAGGAAAGTACACAAAGTTGGCTTGGCGGTAACTTCTAAGGCTTAATGGAACACAAATAATCATTAGCAATAACACAACAAAAAACGAACTTAGAGTTACAATAAGAATGCTCAGCTGTAATGGTATTGTCTTGACTATTACTTGAAATGGTTAAGACAATGCCCAGCAAACATTGGAGTTATGGCAAACTGTTGGCCCAGTGCTGCCAGTGATGGCCACTGCTGGCCATTGGCCAGCCGTGCACTAGCCCAGTAAACGGCCAGTACTGGATCTTGCGGTTACGGAAATATAGGGGAAAAAAATTAATGGCCCAATAATGGCTGGCCGTTACCAGCCCACTACTGAAATTCAAGTACTAGCCCTTTACTGCTCAGCCACAACTTTTGCGTCAGTCGGAATAAAATTTTGAAACGGAAGTGCTTATTGAATATATAATAGATAATACATCAAAGTTTGTTTTAATATGTGCTGAACCCTTCATAATTGTCAGTATAGCTGCCCAGTATTAAATTTATATTATAAAGATTTCATCGTGTTACTTTTCTTTAATATAAAATAAAAAATAATATAAAATGTTTAAAAATGTTTGGACAAAATAAATTTAAATATTGGTCAGCCGTGCACTAGCCCAGCAAATGGCCAGTACTGTATCTTGTGGTAACGGAAATTTATACGGAAAAAAATGTAATGGCCCAATAATGGCTGGTCGTTACCAGCCCACTACTGGATTTCAAGTGCTATAAAAGTGTTATAAAAATTAATGCATTCTTTATCTGAATGGCTGGACATTCGTATAAAAAATCTTATAACAAATGCTAGTAAAATGTTTAATTATTTGTTTAAAAAAAATATTAAACCTTTTAAAACAAAAATAATAATTATATTTTGAATAGTAATTCTGTCGGAACAAACACAATATAATATTTTTTTTTAATTAGTCAATAAATTAAAACACTTATGCTTTCGTAAAACTGATACTTGTAAAATTTATATATTTTTGCTTAATATTAGTTGCTTTAATATGAATGGAAAATAAGTAATAATTGATTTTAATTTTCAACGATAGATGGGGTTGTTTATTTTAGTCTAGTTGCTGTTTTGTAGTCCGTCCTTGTAAATCCATCCCCCCTGCCTCCCCCCCCCCCTCTCCCCCCCAGCTCCCTTCCCATGCAAGGGGTTCTTGCCTTTGTGGAGAGAAGAAAGCCCTGGGTTGTAAATGAAACAAGCGTACAAGGTTTGTCGCGTCTCTGGTCTGATAGTTGGTGACTTCAGGCGTTTCTGAGTACTGCCCTGCCTTCTGAGAATAATAGGGGAGAAGACTGAATAGAAGGTTTGCTTGCCCATAAAACGAACCATTCGAACACAATCGGTCAACGAATATTTTTTTCAGATTATTTACTTCGAACACTTTTGAAAGTGTTTTGATGTAATGAAAACCATACATTCTTCAAAAATAAAAACACTTAGTGAAGTAGTTTGAATTCCAATTTGCATGGAAACCTTATATTATATTAGTATTTTAAAAATTGCACATTTTTGTTGCACAAAAAATCCCTCTTCATTGATGAAAAACACATGTATCAATTTTGCTATTCACTAGTTTTAATACTGACGGTGCAATAATATATCAAAGAAAAAAATATCGCATTCTTCCAATTGTAAATTCATCATATTTAACGAAATTATTTGGGTGCCAAAATAGAATTTTAAAAATGCACTGCATCAATATTTTCTATTAAAGTTTTTTTCAAATAAAATATTTTTTGAATTTCAATTAAATGTTTCTGAAGTGAAACGTCTTTAAAATCAGGTACATGGGGTATAAAGATAGAAACACCAAATTAAACGTTTGTGGTTTTTGTCCACTCCGCCATAACATAAAATTTTTAATTAAAAAAATCATTTTATACAAAAATAATTTAGGGGAATTGTCTTTTAAAAAAAATATTTTTAGGAAAATCTTCGTATAGTACATAAAAATTGTTCAAATAATTTCATTCATTCATATTTTTGTTACCTAAATAAAAGGTTTATAAATTTGTTCATATTGTTAAGTGCTAATAATTTTCCAAATATGATTAAAGATATAAAATAAAAATTTCTAATTAATTAATGGAAGTTTCTTTTGGGCAGTATTAATGTATTTATACTTGAATAAAGTTAAAATTGTGTTTAAAAAAAGCATATTCGATTAAAGTAACGACGACGTAAATAAATATCGGAAAACTCATTAGAAGAGTAATCGGGGTTTGAACCGGGGACCTACACAACCGAAGGCGCACATTTTACCACAGGACTACCAGATCGCTAGGAGAAAATCAAAAATAACCTGTTTTGTGTAAATTATCAAAGCTAACTGGCGGCAATATTGACGCTTTATTTCTAAGTGTAATCAAATATAGTAATCTACTAGCATCGTCAAATTTTGGTAATTCATCACAAAACAAATGATGGTTTATGATAATTATGAATATGGATCACAATTTCATGTAAAAATTATGAAAATATATTAATAATTAAACCAGTTATAGGATTAAAAAGCGCTTTAGATTAGGGATAACGCGCTGTTACCACGTTCAACAAGTATTCGCAGAATCTAAACTGTGTGAATGGATATTCAATCATATATCAAAGTAAACAATAACATAACAAAATATTGATGGGCCCACATGTAGGAAGACTTGACCTTAATTTATCATATGACTATTTAACGAAAATATTCATGATTTTTAGCAGACAATGTATTTGATGCAAGTTTCACCATTTGAATGCAATTGTATTGGGCAGTGTGAAATTGAAAACGTTCGTTAGTTGGGATTATTAAAGGCAAATGATTATAAACTATTAAATGATACATGAATTTGCTTAATATTTTCTCAAAATGTCGATAATAACAATACTCATTATTTAATAAAAAAAATTACTGACATTTTTTAATTAAATGATTTTTTTTTAAAATTGTCATGCGCCTTTAATTTTGAATAAAATATTAATTAATTTAAGAATATAAAACTTTGAATAACTGAAGATTAAAGGTTTCCGGGCTGTGTGTTTATATCAGAAAATAATTTTATAAATAAAATATAAACTGTACAAACGTGATTAAGTTTCAATTAATAAAGAACGTTATTTCCATAAAAACAAAATGTCAATTGATAATACATTTTCTAATCAATTAACAAAACTTAAGTGTTAAAATAATCGCTTACTTCATATTGTTCGATTTCATATTACATCTAAAAAATTTATAAACATTACAAACAGAAACGTTTAAATAAAATTTAGATTTGAAAAATGGTTTGAGAAAATTTTACATTGATGGTATTAGCAATATTAATCTAAAAAATAAAATTAATAAAATATTATTAAACTAATAAAGTAACAATTAACCAAGATAATTCAGTTTTTTAACATGCGTTTTGTTTTTATTAAATATTGAAAGTTTTAAATTTTTTATAGGTTCCCGAAGTGTCGAAAAAGTGGCAATAAGCATTCGATTAAAATAAAAGAGGGGTTCGAATGACAACAGTCTGTGTAGAGATCTCACAATTAAAAGATTGTCAAATACGTTCCTGTTCAAAGTAATCCTCCCTTTAGAGGGGACTTGTGCGCATTAAATCTGTCGTGGTTAAAAAGTCCTCACTCCTACATCACGTGCGTGGGGTACCATATCGGGTGTTGTCATAGTCGTCTATACATGGTTTAAAATTACAAGGCAGTGTTCACAAGTCTTTCCTTCGGGATTGATTCAGAATTGTCATCAACAGTCCATTGTATAGCTCATGTATGGCCTTATTTCAACCAACCACACAACCCAAGTCTTCCCTTTCTGTTAGATCCTGAACCATCGCCAACAGCCCATTGCACAGCTGTATTCCGAAGTTAATTCATTGGTAATTATTGAAAAGTAATTATTAATCTATAAATTATTCTCTAAATTATATATTTTTATTACTGTGCATTGTATTCTAAACTTTCTTTTAGTACAAAATATTATTTCGAGATATCAATTTTGTTGATGAGGAAAAAGTAAACACTTCTACTTTTACTACAAGACGCGGTAATCTTTGTAAAAATGGCGTTAGTGTTCTATGGGTTAGTGTAAAGTCAAACACAAAAATAAATGTAAGTATATATATCTTCCGTTATTTTTTTCTTTTTTGAAGTCTGCTATTATCTCCTGAAAAATAAATTAGGTTTTATTACACTTTCCGGTGTTATTTTTTATTCATTGCATGGCAGATTTTTCATACATCAGATTTAGAGTTTCGATCTTATTCTGCTATTCAAATGGTATAATGTGGAGGGATTAGAGGTATGTAGAGGATTATAGGTTATGTATTCAAGTTATAGAAATCATTGCTTAATTGGGAGTGTCGAAAGCATTTTTTATAGGGTAATAGATAAATGGAATAATTTGTATGATTATGTTAATTTTTCAGGAATGACTAGTTTTGAAAGGCAATTGGATCTGAATTGGACATGAAAAAAACATAGTTTTTGTTGTAGAAAGCGTTATATTTTCTTTCTGGTGTATCATCAATATTATGATGTATATTATAGATTTAAAATGGTATAAATCACAAAAAATTGGAAAATGAACCAACACTATTTCCCATTACTAGACATCTAACATTTGGCCAAGGGGTGTGGCTCTAAGTTCAATAGGTTGCCCAATAATAGATTTTTTTTACTAATTACAAGCAAATGATTTTTTAAATCTGATTTTTTTCTAAATTCTGCTTTTATGAGAGCTATTCGACATATGAGCCGAATATAAACTGAAAATTCGTCTCACCCCTATATATAATGTAATTAGAAGGCCCAGTACAATAAAATGCCCAGTAGAGCATTTTATTGTAGATTGCAAGAAAGCATGATTACCAAGTTTAACTCCTGTCTTGTGATTATATTTCAAAACTTTAATTATATAAATATACTTTTATTTAGACAATGGATCTGACTGAGAGATGGATTGAAGAGACCTGAATCAAACAGTCGAGGGCCTGCTGAGTTGTTGCCTAAATTACAAGGTAAATTTTTCTTTTCGGATATATCCTGTATATAAAAAAATATGTGTATATAAAAAAATTTCTTCTATTTTTACAAAGCCGCTTAACATATAAAGGTAGTGAAGCAGATTACCATGAAAATTCAATGAAGTACAATTAATATACTAATAACAAAGAATAGAAATAACACTTTCTGTCTTAACTAGTTAATTGTATCAACAAACTTGCTAAATTATAAAATTAGGCACTATATATATTGTATATAAGTAGTAAAATTTACTTATTCATTCACAGGTGGTTTATTAATACAATTCTTAATAGTTAAGGCAGAAAGTGTTATTTCTATTTTATATTAGTATATTAACTGTACTACATTGGATTTTCATTGGCTTTTGTAGTGCGTGTGTCGTTGTGTTTGTCAAATCATAAAACATAAATCTTACTAGATAATAAAAATTTTTGCTGAAAACTGAATATAATTGCAACTGATTATTTAGTTCCGAAGGACAAATAATATATCTAAAATTTAAACTTTTTATTTTATTTGACGTGTTTAATTATATGGTTATTATATGCTAAATTTCCTACTCTCTCCCTCCCAGATTCATAATAAAATATAGAAATTTTTCAAAATTCAATAGTTGAAATAATTTATTGTTTGAGAATATTCTCATTAATATTAAGAATAATTCATATTAATGAAAGCAAGTAAGCTAAATTATAAAATTAGACACATCAACCGAATTCTAACGAAAAAAAATTCAGAAAAATTACTCTTTTTATATCATAATTTACCAATCTTAAAAAAAAATGCTTAATTTTATTATTTTTTTCCCTCATATTATAAAAATGTTCTGAAAAATATTAAAAAAAACCCAACTCTGATTAAACTTTTTTCTTCAAATTTTTCAATATTTTGTTATTTTTATATATATTTATCTTTTATTTCTCTGTGTTTTATTTCAGGCCGGATGCACTACAAGATAATTGCCTGGATGCTGTGCTGTCTGGATGTCCGTTGAATCCCCACTATTCCTCGAATACAGGAGTTCTCAATATGTCCACGAGAGGGTCTAAATAGACCACAAAGGTCAGATGTTATTTTTTTAAGCACATTCTTTATTGAATACAAAAAAAGTATTTAAATAGCAAATCAACATTTATTTTAAAGGAACATAATTATAGGCATTGTGACCTTATTTTTTAACTTGATATCTTGTACAGGGTTTGTACTGTCCTTGGAAGTTCTTATAAACTCTTTATTTTCGTTTCAAGTTTGTAAGGGTCCTAAAGTACTTTAAACTTCTTGTTTTTGTCCAAAGGGTCCTTAGAAACTTTCAAGTAGCCGAAGGCTCTTAGAAGTCCTTAAAATGACTAACCTCTATTAAAAATGTTGATTCTTAATGTAAACACAACTTGATACAAAATTGGAATAGGAAAATTTTTAATAGTATTTTATGTTTAAGAATACCAAACTATCTAAATTCTAAATAGAACAAAATGGACAAAATTATATTACACATAAAAGAAAGCAAGGAGAACCAATTATTTTTTTTCAAAGGGTTCCAATTAGCCGTAACTCCTAGCTGGAATTTTTCTGAATGATCTGTAGATAATTATACTTAAAACAATCCCAGGAATGAAAGAATGGAAAGTCAAACATATAATGTACATGGATAAATAAATTTTTATTTTATTTGAATATTTCTTCATATGTGTTTGACTTTCTATTCTTTCGTTCCTGGGATTTCTAAGTTTATCTGTTTTAGGTTTAATATCTACAGATCATTCCGAAAACTCCTAGATGAAGGGAACCCGTAATTCCGTTGGAAAAAGAAAATAGTCGATTCACCTAGTTTTCTCTTGTTTGTAATTTAAATCTTGTCCATTTTATCCAAAGTAAAATTTAGATGTTTTGACTTATTTACAATATTCTTAAATATAAAATACTATTTTAACTTTTTCATATTCAAATTTTGTATTACATGAACGCAATCTATTAGTAACTGAAACTTCAGAACATACTATAGATTTGTGTGGTTAGGTTTATATTATAAAATTATAGGAATTTTCTTGCAATAATATTAAAAACGTATTTTGGATAGAAAACCAACTGGTTCGTTGCACTTTATATCTTTTAGTTGATTGTGCCTATTTTTCTCTTTTGTAAATTTATTTTAATATTATTTTACTAAGAAGCCTATTTGAAATTTTATACTTAACTTTTCATTAAAAATGTATACAAGTTTGCATTAATGTCCTTATAAAGTGCTTTTAAAGTCCTTAGAAACTCGTAATTTTTATTTTCAAATTTATTCAGATGTATTGAATTGTGCCAATATAATATTTGACACTAGAATTCTTTTTAGTACTTTTAGGAAGTGATGATTCATGCTTTGTCTAATTTTTAATTTAATGGTCCATAGCCATCTAAAGGGGAACCATTGCTCTAATAGTTCACTTTCATAGTCTTCTTGCAAGTTTTCTGTGCTCAATTTTAAATATTGGAAACATTTTATTTTGCAAAGAAATTGCTATTTAACCACCCAACTACAAAACAATATAAATAAAATTTGTATTTTATCCAAATTTTCTTGGAAAAGGCTGTTATTTTTTTTTATTTAACACAATATAATTCAAAATCTTTTTAATGTTATACAGAGTAATTTATCATTTGGCATGAAAAAATATTGTTTAGGTTTGAATTTTTAAATGTTGAGAGGTATAAATTGTGAATGATTTGCTGAAAAGTTATAAAAGCATATTAAAAACTAATTGTAGATATAGCTTATACAATGTTAATAGATTTTTTTTAATGAAATATAATTTTAATATTACTTATAAATTTAATTTTACATGTTATGCATGACAAAAAAATTCTTTAAATATCCCCTAGAAAATATTTCTTTTGTTTGAGAACTTATAAAAAATATTTTAAGTTGTATATTAAATTATTATAATATTACCTATAACACTACTACAGTATAAAAACAAAAAATATCATCTACCAACATTTATTTACTGATTTGGGTTGAAAATAGTAACTAAAATATTTGTGAAGTTTTAAATATTTGTTTCTTATTAAAAATTAATAGGGTTTCATAAAATTAAATTTGTAGTAAAATATATGATATAATTAATGATTTTTTTTATTTTGCAGTATTTGTTCTTAAAAGAATTTAACTTCAAAAAATAACATTAGACCTTCAAACAAAAGTTTATAACAAAAATGACTCTTTATGTAAATAAACAGTTTAGTTTTAATTATCAAATTTAAATAATAAGACATTTGAAAATCGGTTTATTTTATAAATGATATTTTTGCACATTCAAACTTTTATTAATTTAAAATATATTATTTTATGTGACATTGTTGTTCCTTTTTAGATCCTATTGGTCAGAATAAGTTATTGCTGATGCAAATACAGATAAGAAGTGGCTATCCAGAACAGAGAAGTTGAAATAGTGTGTCTGCACTCGATTGAAATAGTTCTGTTTAATAAAAATATCATTTGAGTATATATTTTGCATCTTCAATTTATTGCTTTAAAAAAATTGTACACTTAGTTTCATTGCTAGATTAACAAATTAATATGTTGCAGTTTTAGATTGGAGCCTGTGATTAGATATTGTTGTTTACAATAGTTGAAAAAAAAATTAAGCATAAATTTCCCATAGGAAAAATTGCAGTGAAAAATTTAATGGTAATGTATAATTTTATAAGCTCAGTATAAATTGCACTGGTACAGTATTCGAACAATGCAGTAAGGCTAAATAAGCCATATAAGCTGCATTGGCAGAATATTGTACAAATGCAGTAGAGCTATATAAGCTGCATTGGCAGAATATTGGGCCAATGCAGTAGAGCTAGATAAGCTGTGTTGGCAGAATACTGGGCCAATGCAGTAGAGCTAGATAAGCTGTGTTGGCAGAATACTGGGCCAATGCAGTAGAGCTAGATAAGCTGTGTTGGCAGAATACTGGGCCAATGCAGTAGAGCAGGAATATATGTATACTAAACCTTTATTGGTAAGATACTGGGCCAATGCTGGCCAACGTAATGTTCAGGGATTTCTATAGTGGCCCAATTCTGGGCCAGTATTGTAAGGCCGAATTTTAAAATAATCAGTACTGGCGAATTGCTGGGCTAGTACTGTAACCCCAAACATCCTTTTTGACAGTATTGGCATATTATTGGCCCAACGCCGTGAAATCCGCGACTTACGGCATGTCAGTATTGGCCAAGTGTTGGCCCGTAATTACGGGCCAGTACTGGCGAGGGCGGACACGTTTGTTACGACGCCATCATGGCCAGCCTGTATTGGGCCACTACTGGGATTTGTGGCAAACCGGTATTGGCCCATCACTGGGCGAGTAGAACATTGTTTGCTGGGTGATGGCTTGAATGGTATTGTCTTGACTATTTCGAATACCTGGCAAGAAAATTGCGCTAAAAGTAAACGTAAAAGAAAATGTTGAAATAAGAATGGTTATTATTTGATAAAAAAAAATCGATCGTTTTGAAATGCATCTAAAAGTTTTACCTTGTTGAACAGCTAAATTGTTGCAAGCATTATTTTACAAAATTGCAAAACGATGCACAATATGCTTGAAAAGGTACTTAAACAATGAGTACCTGAGCATACTCGTTTTTCCTTGAGTGCAATTGCATCGGTAATGAGCGATGACGTACTCAAATTTAAGTAATCGTACTTTCTCAAAAATGAATAGCGTGCTTTAATATTGCTAATCTCATCTTTTGATCAAGTTATCCTAACATAGAGACCTGACAAACTTAAAATAGTTGTTCAGAAGATGGCTGTCCACATAATCTGATGTCAATTGCGTAAATGAAAACTGAGTTATTACAATTCATTAATCTTACTTCCCATTCGTTTGGCGCAATTTGTAACATTTCTTCTATGTATAACTTTTTCACATCGCAGTGGTAGTACAAAGGATAAGTCACTGTAATGAGGTGCTACATGATTTGAGTTCGATTCTCGGTAAGTACTGGTTGAAATTGTTGGTATTTATTGAAATTGATTTATGAAGGCAGCCTATGTAGGCAAGATACTGCTCTTTTTATTCTTTTTTTATTTCAGTAGTAGATGAAGATTTTTATTTTTTATTTTAGTGGGCAGTGAATATTTTTATTTTTGTTTCAGTAGGTAGTGAATATTTTAATTTTTTTTATTTCAGTAGGTAGTAAAGATTTTTATTTTTTTTATTTCAGTAGATGGTGAAGATTTTTATTTTTTATTTCAGTGGGCAGTGAATATTTTTATTTTTGTTTCAGTAGGTAGTGAATATTTTAATTTTTTTATTTCAGTAGATGGTGAAGATTTTAATTTTTTATTTCAGTGGGCAGTGAATATTTTTATTTTTGTTTCAGTAGGTAGTAAAGATTTTTATTTTTTTTATTTCAGTAGATGGTGAAGATTTTTATTTTTTATTTCAGTGGGCAGTGAATATTTTTATTTTTGTTTCAGTAGGTAGTAAAGATTTTAATTTTTTTTATTTTAGTAGGTAGTAAAGATTTTTATTTTTTTTATTTCAGTAGATGGTGAAGATTTTTATTTTTTATTTCAGTGGGCAGTGAATATTTTTATTTTTGTTTCAGTAGGTAGTGAATATTTTAATTTTTTTTTATTTTAGTAGGTAGTAAAGATTTTTATTTTTTTTATTTCAGTAGATGGTGAAGATTTTTATTTTTCATTTCAGTGGGCAGTGAATATTTTTATTTTTGTTTCAGTAGGTAGTAAAGATTTTAATTTTTTTTATTTCAGTAGATGGTGAAGATTTTTATTTTTTATTTCAGTGGGCAGTGAATATTTTTATTTTTGTTTCAGTAGGTAGTAAAGATTTTAATTTTTTTTATTTTAGTAGGTAGTAAAGATTTTTATTTTTTTTATTTCAGTAGATGGTGAAGATTTTTATTTTTTATTTCAGTGGGCAGTGAATATTTTTATTTTTGTTTCAGTAGCTAGTGAATATTTTAATTTTTTTTATTTCAGTAGGTAGTAGAGATTTTTATTTTTTTTTATTTCAGTAGATGGTGAAGATTTTTATTTTTTATTTCAGTGGGCAGTGAATATTTTTATTTTTGTTTCAGTAGGTAGTAAAGATTTTAATTTTTTTCATTTTAGTAGGTAGAAAAGATTTTTATTTTTTTTATTTTAGTAGATGGTGAAGATTTTAATTTTTTATTTCAGTGGGCAGTGAATATTTTTATTTTTGTTTCAGTAGGTAGTAAAGATTTTAATTTTTTTTTATTTCAGTAGATGGTGAAGATTTTTATTTTTTATTTCAGTGGGCAATGAATATTTTTATTTTTGTTTCAGTAGATAGTAAAGATTTTAATTTTTTTTATTTTAGTAGGTAGTAAAGATTTTAATTTTTTTTATTTCAGTAGATGGTGAAGATTTTTATTTTTTATTTCAGTGGGCAGTGAATATTTTTATTTTTGTTTCAGTAGGTAGTAAAGATTTTAATTTTTTTTATTTTAGTAGGTAGTAAAGATTTTTATTTTTTATTTCAGTAGATGGTGAAGATTTTTATTTTTTATTTCAGTGGGCAGTGAATATTTTTATTTTTGTTTCAGTAGGTAGTAAAGATTTTAATTTTTTTTATTTTAGTAGGTAGTTAAGATTATTTTTTTTGCAGTAGATAGTGAAGATTTTTATTTTTTTATTTCAGTAGGCAGTGAAGATTTTATTGTTTATTTCAGTAGGTATTGAACATTAGATAATAGTTGTTCAGAAGATGGTTGTCAATATTATTTAATGTCGATTGCTTAAATGAAAACTGATTTATTACAACTCAATTATCTAACTTCCCATTTTTTTGCACACCTTTTTAGCATTTCTTCTGTTTATAACTGCTTCACGTCACCCTGGAGGCACAACGGATAATGAAATGGACTACGGTGCCTAAGGATATGGGTTCGATCCCCGGTAAGTCTTGGTTGTAATTGTTGCTATTTATGGAAAGTGATTTATGAAAACAACCTGCGAAGGCAAGCAACTGCTCTTTTTATTCATTTTACTTATTTTTGAGTATATGTCTTTTTCAAAAATGAAACTTATGCATTCGAAGCTATGATAATCATCAATTGTACTCAAAAATGAATACATTTTAATTATTTTTGAGTTCCTATTTTTAACAGTACAGTATTTCTAATAGTTAGTTGAAAAAATCAATTACCAAGGATCACCTTATGAATATATTAATAATAAGACATGTTTTATAGAAAATTGCCGATCATAGGTTTACACTGATTAAAGGTTGTGTTTCCATGTCCATATGCTAACCAATAAAAAAATTCAAATGTCAGCAGGACTGGTTTAGATGGTTTGTTATCCAAAACCAAGAATCTATCATACATTAGATATAAATCACCAATATGCGGCATCTGTTCTCCTTCCACGCCATATTAAAAGCCAATATAAACATAAATCGAAACACGCGTTAGTTTAAAAATATAGCGAACATTTGAAATTGCAGGTTATTTTCCTATTACCCAAAACAAATAAGACGCTTTCTTTGGCATATAATTTAATGGATAGTGATAAAATTTAACAATATGTTTCACACCGAATATATACTAACATATTTATAAAAAATATATGGTAATATATTTTATAATCGCATTAAATATTGCTTATGACAAAATAAATAAGTATTGAAATTTAATATCGTGGAACGAGGGGGAAATATACGCACCTAGTAGGATTTTAGTTATATCTCAGGTGTTAAAAAAGATATCAACTTAAAAATTTTAAACATAAATTTTTATAAATGCATAAATAATCATGCACTTCACAGCTCAAGAACGATTACATGAAAGATTTATCATGAATATAGCCACCATCTAGTTACATATGTTCATATGCAGTTTTGTACTAGCATAGAAAAGCATGGGTGATGGGGAAAAAGTCATTGCCTTTCTGCACTGAAACTATAATTTCTAATTTTTTTTAAACAAAAGAATACGTTTAACAAACTGTGTTTTCAAATTTTTGGTATTTGAAAAAGAATATTTTTGAAAAATAATTGAAACAAAATCAATAATTTCACTGCGTAAAATGGGACTAATGTCTAATTTTTCAAAGCGGTCAAAAGATATTTTCGAATTTTGGGCAATCCTGTAACAAAGCATAATATTTATTGAAAAAAATAGTTACGTATTTATATATTTGATAATTTTGTGTGTTACCCCCTTTTAAAAAATACAATTTTTTGTATTTAAAATGACACTTTGGACTAGTTGCCAAAGTTGGAAAGTAAATTTTTCATAAGACGTTCCGACAAAGAAATGAGAAAGGCCATATTGCCGCGAGGGAAACTTATCGGAACATCTCTTCCAGAAAATGTCACATTGTCATTCTCAAATGATTGGAAATAGTGCGCTATTGGCCACATTTCAATCTTGGCATGGCTTCTGCTTATCTGCAAGAAAAATTCCCAGTGGCGTCAAAAAGTTCAATTTTTATACTAGTATACGTTTAGATTTTGATCTTACTTCTTTTTTAACCTAGCCTCAGGTATAGTGACCCTACTAGTACTCAATGTTAACGTAGACTAGTTTTAAATCTATGTAAAATTTGTTTTTAGAAAAATCTTTATTTGAAAGTAGAACTAATTTCACCAAAAAATAAATGTAAATAAATATTTAATTATAAAATGTTTAACACAGTATTTTATTATTAAATATTTAACATAGTATAATATTATAATATATTTAACATAGTATTATAATATAAAATATTTAATATAGTATAATATTAATATTATTCTTATTATATTATATTATTATTATTATTATATTATATTATTTTTATTATATTATATTATTTTTATTATATTATATTATTCGTATTATATTATATTATTCTTATTATATTATATTATTCTTATTATATTATATTATTTTTATTATATTATATTATTCTTATTATATTGTATTATTCTTATTATTTATTATTATTATAGTGAATATTATTCTAGTTCACATATACTTTGGTAGCGAAGATTATATTTAAACTGGACATTTGCATTTGTTAAAGGCACCCTACACAAAAAAAACTGTAAAAGAAAGTACTTAAAAATGAGTACCAGAACTTACTCGTTTGTCTTTGAGTACAATTGCATTGTAAATGAGCGACGACGTACTCAAATTTAAGCAACCGTACTTTTGCAAAAATTATCAGTGTGATTTAATACAGCTAATCTCAGCTCCTGTTCAAGCCATCTTAGCAAAGCGATCCAGTACACTTAAAATAGTTGTACAGAAGAAGGTTTTCCGCATTATTTGATGTCGATTGCTTAAATGGAAACGAGATATTAAACTCTGTTATCTTAGTTTCCATTCTTTTGACACACCTTTGAAATACGTCTTCTGGTTATAACTTCTTCGCGTCACCCTGGTAGTAAAACGGATAAGGATCTGGACTGCGGTGCCTGAGGATCCCGGCAAGTTTTTTTATTATTAATGGAGAATTGTAAAATATAAATGTAAATCTGGACCAATGGGGCCTATGAAAACCAAATTATTTGAATTGATACCTAATGTGTCCTTTAGGTTTTCCTGTTTCTATTATTATTCCTGTTTAGATAATCAAACAATAATATATCAAGAGAAACAATATCGAAATTTCTTGTTTGCATATTGTTGTTTTCTTTGGCATAAGTTCATTTTTTTTCTTTCCAACATAACTATGTTATGCGTTTTTCTGAATTTTATTAATATTAATATTGAAAAAAAAAAAATTCGAAAATAAACCAACTTTCTTGAATGAAAAAGTGTTTCAGAATAGAGCAATTTTATGTATTTAAATTTTGTAAATGCATAGTTGGAAAACTGAAGATCCATGGATGACCATAGACTTCGCAACCTCTTATGTAAGGGGATTACATTTCTTTAGAGTAATCGTATTTGTTTTTAAATTTATGTGTGGGTGGATTCATGGGTATATTTTATAAAACAATTTTGTGAAATTTTTATTTTTTATGGGTAAAAGGCAGGGATTGTATTTACAGTGTTTTTAGAATATTTAACTTTAACTTTTTACTAATTACAAAATTAACTAAATCGAAGAAGATTGTTTTTTAATTAATAGTACGTACACCCATTAGGTTTTCCGATATGTTTTGGGAAACTAAAGAAGCAAACTAAGAAAAAAAATTTTAATTTATCTACTCTTTTATATAAGGATGTAATAATACTCTAGTCAAACTTCTGCTTTGAAAATGAAAAAAAATATTTTTGGGAGAAGTAATAATATGCACACAAACACACATTATTAAATAATAAAATTTAAAAAAATACACTTTAATATGATCCTCAAATAAAGGGGGAAACAAAGACCTGTGATTGAGGACTTACACTTTATTAGTTATTATCTAACCTGTTTTTCATCACACACTCTCACTTATTTATAGCTCATGTTCTCCTAATTTGTTCTCGACAAAAAAAAAATACCCCAAGACCTTTTCAGGTTTCAGGGTGTCTCCATCAAAATATGTCCCAAAAGCAGGACCTTCATAAGAGATAAAGAAGAAGAATGCCCAATTCTTCCTGAAGTGTCAGACCCTTTTAGTGTTAGGTTGCCGGTTTTATCGGCTACTTGAGGGAAGATTTGGCGGCCATCAATCCAATAAATGTCGCCAATATTCCACTTTTTTCACCATCTCACTGTGTTAGAGGTCTTTCAAAGGAACCTGTCGCTTCAGATTTATCACTTTTTACGACATTTTTTTTATTCACTGTGCCTTGACTGTGCTTGGGGCTTTATCGTTTCCAGTTTTTAGTTGGTTTTCATGGGATTCTAACGTCGTAGAAAATAGTTTATTAATTTTAATGTCATTCACCTACATGCTTTGGGATGAGGGGTGGACAAGAGGAATTATTTAAAACTATATTCGTGATAATGCTTTGCTTGAAGGCATATTTTGATTATACAAAATATTAAAAAAATTTGCACTGAAGGATTGGAAATGTTGTACACACTGTTAAAAATAGATGTTCAAATATAAGTAAAATTTATTAATTTCTGAGTACATTCGATGCTTATCATAGCTCCGAATATATAAGTTTAATTTTTGAAAAAGACATGTACTCAAAAACTAGTACAATGAGTAAAAATGAATAAATGAAGCAGTTGCTTGCCTACGTAAGCTGCCTTTACTTTCAATAAATATCAAGAATTACAACCAAGACGTATCGGGAATCGAAAGCATATACTCAGGCACCCCAGAACAGAGCCTTATCCGTTAAACAACTAGGGATACGTGAATAAGTTATAAATAGAATAAATGTCAAAGAAGGTGTGCCAAAAGAATGGGAAGTAACATAATTGAATTGTAATAACTTCATGTATAATTTACTCAATTTCAAATGATTTCAATGATTATAAAAAGTTATTGAATAATTGAGGAGGAGTTATTGTCATAAAATATGCTCTTTCCTATTTAATATGTAGATGTATCAAAGATACAGATAATTTATAGCAGGTGTTTACAACAAAAATGGTGAAAATTTAAAATGTAACGATATTTTAATAACCACTAATTACACGAAAAATTATACAAACATTTTGTTGTTAAAAGTACTTGTTTTTCTATATTTTATTATTTTATTTATCTTCATTCATTTTGAATTTAAGTGTTTCGATTGCCCATAACATTGTTGGAAATTGATTTTAGAATTTAAATGAAGATATTATAAACTAGTGTGCTTGGTATTAGCTAATTTTTAAGTAAGTGAGGATTTTCTTTGTAAACTTGTAATAAAACAGTTCATATATACACTAACAAATTAATACGACATTGCCCCTCAATTTGGTATCCATTTAGCTACAGCCAACATTAGGGGCTCAGTTTCACCATTTTAATGTGCATCCATTTAAACTATTTAGTGGTAAAACGTTACAATAAATCTCATAACATTGCACAAAACTCAAAATTCGAGTTTTTTTTAGCATTTTTGTAGCGAAGCTGGCAAACCTTAGATCAAAGCTGTTTTACTTTTATTGGTCTAGTCCACCGATTGGGCTCGAACTAGGAATCATCTGATTCATAGCTGAACGCTTTTATCCATTGGGCCATGGGGGCCCTTGTTCGTCGTTGTCTTTTTTGAAGGGGCAGTTAAAGAGGATGCACCAATTATCGGTGAAGCCTCCGCTTTTTTATGATAAAGGATTTTTGGTTTAACCATATTTAACCATAATATAATGTAATGTACTGCAGACCTCTGTTTTGCACCAAAATATGGTACAGCGTTGAACTGAAATATTTAACAGTATGGGAAAATTACTTAATTATCTTAAATTTATTTTATTTGTCTTATCCAGTATAGTTTTGGTAATTTATGCTTTTGGTTTCTATGTTGTATATAAAATAAAAATTTACGAAAAAAATAGTTTTCGGTTTATAATCTCGTTGACGACGTTAAATAGTTTCTACTAGTTCTATAGTTTTCTGGCAATAGATAAAATAATATTTTTCTAATTTTGGTCTGTGAAAGAATGTGAATAAACAAAGTATTTAAAAAAATTAGTAAAGCTATGACAGCGAATGGTAGAAACAAATTTAAAATAAGACGTTAGTTCTCGTGTTAGTGTTGGGAGTGACTATAACACTCTTAACTTGCATAAAATACTTTAGTTAGCAACATAACATACCAAATGCCTAGAAATTAAAAAAAACAAAAAAATAAGAAAAAAATTAAACTAAAAAATAGAAAGTTTAAAGGAGTTTTTTAAGAAGAGAAACACTTGAAAAGCAAATTAACTCTTCAACTAAAAAGCAAGAACTAAAAAAGGAAAAGAAAATAATAAGGTGACAAAAAAGGTTAATTAACGTAAAATAAAAAGTAAATGCAGTCACAATTAAATATTTATAGTTTTGGACACACTTTGTCAGCCAGTTTATTTTATATATATATATATATGAAATATTAAGATTGATTTCATAAAAAGAGGGCCAAAGGTTGTATTTATATTCTTTATTAGTGATCACACCAGGAGCCCGTGAAACACACGTCCTTACAGTTTGAGAGTCGAAGTCAGAAGAGAGCGAGATTTCCCCCAATAGGGAGAACCTCAGCTAACATAGGGAAAAGTATAATGTGTAGGGATCTGTCAAGGCGGAGCACACACATGAAGTTTTTGGAGGGGTGCCAAAAGGGAATTCAGAGCGCGGGTTATAGGGAACTTTGGTCGTGGGAACGGTTGAGAAAAGCACATAGAGAATGCATATTGTTAGCAAGAATTAAATGAGATAGTTTACAAAGGAATGGAAATGAAGGAAGTCAAAAGGGGTGGTTTTGTAAAAGGAGGTGGTAAGTTAAAGGGGGTTGAAATTATCTTTCATCTCCCTCCCGCAAAATCATACACATCGGCCAGCGATGAGCACAAATGCGAGAAAAAGATAAAAGTAAGAGAAGAAGGTAATGTCAGCCAAATGGTTGATCAGACCATCTGAGCAACATGAAGAGCTTGTAAGTGATTGGAGAAAAGAAATATTATTGACAGAGGTACAATTAAAATTTTGAAATTACTGCTGTATGTGCTCGCCTTAACACATGCTCTACAAATAGTTATGAAACTAATTAAATTACAATACCAAAATAAGTATACCAATATAAAAATCAATATTGTACATAGTGAAAATTAAACACAAACATATGTTGTAAACAATGAAATATAAAACTGTTCTGTTCTATTCATATAAAGACATATGACGGTAAAAAAATATATGCAACTACTACAACTCTTTGGTGCAACGCTAAACAATTTTGTAAATGGGAGTCTAAAGAGACTCGAGTGACGCAAGTCACTGGTGAAAAAAATGACTGGTTACAGCCTGACTAAGGTTGGATGGCAGGTATTGACCAACATAATCCTTGAAATGTAATTCAGCTATACTTCATGAACCTACGGTTAGTATTTCTGAAAACAAAATCTACTAATTTTAATACATTTGATATCAAAATAGCATTTTCTTAGAAGACGAAGTCAAACCTCCATGTGATTGAACCAAAAATGGTTGGAGCATGCTCGAGTGATTTGTTGACATGGGAGGATCCTCGATTTGATTGATGTAAAAATGGTAAAATGGTCGACCATGGTGGAATGTTGCACAAAGAAAATAGTCACAAATACTAAAATTGAATTGGTGGTAGTTAAATTTTGATCAAGCTGGTTTGTTCTTTGAAAATATACAATTATACTCTTTCAACAAACAAGTAATCATGGTCAGGTTGGACAATCTGCAGATTACGATTTCTCAGAGGTCGATGGCACATGAACTCATTCATCTCAATTATACAATGTAATATCCTCTTAGTTTGATTATATTACTATGTTGACATAATTTGATTGGGTTTTAGAAAAACAAAATATTTGACTAAGGAACAGTGATGAACCAGTAAGGTTGTTTGACAAACAATATGAAATAATTAATATAAGTAATTAAATTATGAAGTATTCAAAATGCACTTTTTGATTATAAACAAGAAACAATACAATTATCAAAGTATAAAATGAAAATGTACAATTGACATATAGGTATACTGGGGTGAATAAAAGAACAAAGTGAAGCTGTTGAAATTGAAGGAAAATATGTGATTGATTGAAATAAATTTCCTTTGATTAAAGAAAAAGGTAAGCACATGGTTAAACATGTGTGGTGTCGAATTCACCTGCAACTTGTCCAGAACTAAGTGTGTGTCCAAATAAATTTGTGGGAAACTTATTAGAGTTTACATGTTGAAATGGGTAAGCCAGAAGAACATATAATAATAAATTGGAAAAAGTTATTAACAGACTCAGAGAGGGTTAAATGTGTTCCAAGAAATCAGTGAAAAACCTTTCGTTAAAATTTTGGCTACAACAATGTAAAATAAAAACCTTAATTGTAATCAATATTACCATTATTATCTTTACCATTAAAACAATTTACTCAAATTTCATCCTTCAAAAGCAAATACACCTATATTTTCCAAAACAAACAGGGTACGCAATTCAAATGAAGATCTACAGGGTTTCACGTAATAGAGCCAATGAAGGGTTCAGAGCACTCTATCCATTTTGGTCGTATAACATGACATTTTTCAAAAAGGACGAATTCCAGTATATTATATTCTAAGTACCATTAATTTAGAAAAACTTCTCTCGAACATGAATTATAAAAATTGTACATCCTAGTTCACAAAATATCAACTTTAAGTTAACACAATTATTTACAAAGATTCCTAAAATTTAACAAAAAAAATAAATTATTATTCCATTAAAATTAAAACAATTATCTTCTCCAAATCAGATACCACTACTGATTATCTTTGATAATATTGAGTTTAATGATATATCAAAATCTGTAATAAAATTAATACTAAAATCAAAATTTATTATGCACTAAACAATAATTAATTTAATAATTATTATAATTGAAGTTAATCTCATTTCACTACTAAATTGTGATGAAAAGCACTGTAATAGAAAACCAAACTATCTCAATAGAAAACCAAACTATCTCATAAAAAATGTAAACAAAACTAAATTTCAGAATTTTAAAATTAAAATATTATAACACTTTTCATTTATGAAAATAAAAATAATTAAATCATATTGACAATTAACAACTTTTCAAAGTAGAACTTTCTTTTTCAAAGTAGAACTATTGAGACTGGCGAATGTTTTGATTCGAATCGAAGCAGCACACAAATCGTAGAAATGAACACAAAAGGAGAATCGAAACTAGTTTTCGTGGTGCACATTCGTTAATTCTTCGTGTTTCACTGATCACTGAGATTTAGGTAACTTGTAGAACTTTGATTTCGCGATGGAGTACTCACTAGTTTCAAGGCACTTTAATTCTGAACGGAACTTTAATTTCTCAGCAAGTCGGGAGAACACAACACACAAGGAGAGTCGGCGGTGAGTGGATGAGGGTGGGCCGGGAGTCTGGCTTCGTACGTCATGGCGCCGTGTTCCGTCAGCTTTCGTTTCTGAAGGAGACGTGGTTGACGAGAGTCGCTGCCGTTGCACGTTCGGTCGTCGCATCTTCTAAAAGGTAGACGGGCTTCTGTTCTGTCGGAGCTTGAACGCATACTGGTGTTTGCGGACATCAACTTTCGGTTCGGCTGGTGGATAATTGGCTGGCTGGGCGGATGGTTCGCTGGTTGGGCTCCCGGTGATCTCAATTAAATTTTTTAACTTTAATTAATTGTTAGGGGAATTCCGACATAGGCATATCGCTGTCGACTTTTGAAATATTAAGATTGATTTCATAAAAAGAGGGCCAAAGGTTGTATTTATATTCTTTATTAGTGATCACACCAGGAGCCCGTGAAACACACGTCCTTACAGTTTGAGAGTCGAAGTCAGAAGAGAGCGAGATTTCCCCCAATAGGGAGAACCTCAGCTAACATAGGGAAAAGTATAATGTGTAGGGATCTGTCAAGGCGGAGCACACACATGAAGTTTTTGGAGGGGTGCCAAAAGGGAATTCAGAGCGCGGGTGATAGGGAACTTTGGTCGTGGGAACGGTTGAGAAAAGCACATAGAGAATGCAGATTGTTAGCAAGAATTAAATGAGATAGTTTACAAAGGAATGGAAATGAAGGAAGTCAAAAGGGGTGGTTTTGTAAAAGGAGGTGGTAAGTTAAAGGGGGTTGAAATTATCTTTCATATATATATATATATATATATATATATATATATATTTCCCATACCCATACAAATATATTTATTCATTAATTGCAATTAATAAATTAATTAAGTGATTTAATTCAAATACATTACAATGTAATTTTACATAATGTGTCGCTACATGTTTAAACAAATGCCTTATAAATATTAAAATGTACATAACTAAAGGGAGTGTAAAAGTTTTACAATTTTATTACTCAGCTATGGCGCACCCACGTTCAACATATCATTAATCATATTAATCAATCATCCAGATATGGAAGAACCTAGACTCGGGTAGAATTACAGATGTATGCCAATCCTTGCCTAACCCATTTTACCCCCAGGGGAACGTGCCCGTTACCTCAGGGAGAAATCCCTAGCCGTACACTGTTAAAAAATATTACGACCTTGCGCCAAAATTTGGTACCCATTTACCTGCAACCAAAATCTGGTGCTTAGTTTCACCATTTTACTGTGCTACAACGGATATCAATAAGTGGCGAAACGTTGCACCAAAATTCATAACGTTGCATAAAACTCAAAATTCGAGTTTTCTTAGTATTTTAGTAGTAGTAGTATTTTTGTAGCGAAGCTGGAAACCCTCCAATCGCCAGATCACAACTTTTTTACTTTTCTTTTTAATTTTTCACTATTTTATGGTAAAACATTGAACCACAATTCGAGTTTTCCACTATAAAAATCGAGATTTGGTTGGTATAATTTGTTGTATGTTCCGGATGATTTTCTAGTATTTTTGTTGCGAAACTGGCAACCCTCCGATCGCAAGATCACTACTTTTTACTTTTTTTGTCAAGTCTACCGTTCGGGTTCGAACTAGGAATCCTCTGGTTCATAGCTGAAATCCTTTATCCACTGGACAACGGATGCCCTTGTTCGTCGTTGTCTTTCTTGGAGGGAATTCCTCGGATTCTTGATGTAGCGATACCAACAATGTCGGTTGCAGTTACAGAGGTTGATCCAATTATCGGTGAAACCTCCGTTATTTTTCCGATAAGCGATATTTGGTTAAACCTAAATTCTACCATATTATTGGGTAATTTGATGCAGACCTCCGTTTTGAACCAAGCTGGTACATCATTGAACTGACATTTTTAACAGTGTAATATAAGTGAATCATATAAGATTTATAATGCGTGAATAGATGTAAGTTGTGCATTTGGTTATTTCATTTATGTGTCCTAGGGCCTATACACTATCTGCAGCAAGCACAGTTCGTTTCACGTACCTCATTTTGGCTTTCCCCGATATGCTTTCAATTCTCATCTGAGATGTATTCTCTACAACAGTATGATTGTGGTCCTATTTGTACTTAATTTCAATTAAACATATGGCGAGGTACATAAGTATAAGGCTGCTTTTTCATTAATTTTGCCGTATATACCAAAATAAATTTATTTAAAAAATTTATATCGGATATTAACATGCAGCACATTAATTGGAATTATTTTCGTAATGAAAATGCTATTTAAAATAATTATAATGATTAAGTTTATGAGAATAAAATTAAAAGTTAAAAAAATTAATTTAACAATCAAACAACGAAGAATATAAAGCATTAAAATAATATAAAATGAAAAGTTTATAATGAATATGTGACACAATCCATTGCAAATGAAATTCTAATAAAAACATACTTGAAATAGTTTTCTGCTGAGTAAATTAATAAATTTTTGATTTCAGTGTCTTGATTAAAAACAAAACATCTTATATTTTTTTAATTAGGAATTTCATAATATTTCAAAGTTAGACAAATGAAAAAAAAAAGTCAAGCAACACAATATTTCACAATAACTATCCATTTTGAATCCATTTCTGTAGATAATAATTGGCCATGTGTTTTTTAATACTACTAATGACTTGTTGTTATTATGATTCATTAAGGAAGTTTTAAAACATAATTATATACTCAAGTTTTGTTTCTGAGTCATAATTGGCAAACGCAAGTTTAATATTATTTTCAAATACTTTTATAATGACTCCTTTGTAGTATCAGTTAAGTGTGGTCTCACAATCAAATTTTCAAACAAAAACAAGTGCTTAAAAATAGGTACTGAAAAGCACTTGTTTTTTTAAGTACAATTGTATCGTATATGAGTGATGACGTACTCAAATTTAAGTAATCGTACTTTCGCAAAAATGAGCAGTATGGTTTGGTATTGCTAATACCATCTTCTGTTCAAGCCATCTTAAAAAAGCGAACTGAAATACTTAAAATAATTGTTGAGAAGATAGTTTTCTACATTATATGATGTCGATTGCTTAAATGGAAACTGAGTTATTACCATTTAATTATCTTACTTCGCCTTTTTTGTCACACACCTTTTTAACATTATCTCTGTATAAAACTTATTCATGCCGCCTTGAGAGCTCAACGGATAAGGCTGTGGAAAGCGGTGCTGTAAACCTGGGAGATACAGATTCAAAATCAAAATAAAATTGAATAAAATACTTGTAAATTACGATTTATGTCGTTTTCCAACTGTGGGCAGGTGAAACGCCTCCTGTCTTTACAGATAAAGTTTTTAATAAAAATACTGCATGGATACAAAACCACTCCAACGAATTCCCTTTTCATTTTATCTGGTATTCCACCTGTACATTTAGTAATAGAAGCACATTTAAAAAAAAATTATTTTTGGAACAAGCGTTTGGAAGGCTCAGCTGGGGACAATTTCCCCTCTCCAAAATGTTTTGATTCGCATATCCCCTTTTCATCCATAGACCGAATTTTTAGACTGCACTGTCCTCAATCTGATTCAAACTTCCTCCCTGATTTTGAGGTGTACACGGATGGGTCCAAGATTGACCACAATGTTGGGCTGTCCGTGTGTATCCTTAGGAATAATAAGATTGTTGAGATTTTGACTAGATCGTTAAGTAAATATAATTCGGTTTTTCAATCCGAGTTGGCCGCGATTAACCTTGCAATCGAATGGGCGGCGAAGAACTAGGTGAAAATTAAAATTTATAGTGACAGTAGGTCTTCCATAGAGGCTCTACAAAGTGTGAATAATAAGTCGAAATTCTTAAACGATGTTAAAATGAATGCTGTTAAATATAGTAATCTGTTTCAGCTACTTTGGGTTAAGGCCCACGTGGGGATTGTGGGAAATGAGCTCGCAGATGGTTTCGCTAAGGCTGCGGCTTATTTGGGGAAATTTCTTGTGGTTCCACTTCCTCGTTCTCAGTTAAATAGACACATTAAAAATATTATTTTAAGAGAATGGGATGATTTCTGGCTGGAAAGCCCGACGGGAATTAGAGTTAAAAACTATCTTATTAAATCAGACTTTAAAAAGCAAATTACAAATAAGTATATAATTTATTTTTTAACTGGCCACGGCCCGTTCCCATCCTATTTATATAGATTTAACTTAAAAGCGACAGAGGAATGCCCTTGCGGTGCTCCTGTTGGCGATCCTGACCATTATATTTTTGAATGCAAATTTACCACAATATTTCATTTAACCAGACCCTCTCCAGCCAACGCTCGGGCCTGGCTGGACAACATTCTACAAAACAAGGGATCAGTATATAGATTGGTTACCTGTGTTAAAATTTCTGCTGAAATATGTAAGTCTATTGATTAGGGGGGGGACGTGCTTTCTTTGTTATGTTTAGCACTTTTTGTGTGTGTGTTTTTAAAATTCTTTTGTTATGTTTTTGTCCTATTTCTGTTTTTAATTTGTGTTTTACACTAAGTTTTGCAATCATTTCTGTTTTTATTAATTCCTTTTCTCTTGTTTAAGTCTTTTTGTATTTGCATTTTTGTTTTTTTATGTATGTGTATGTTTTGTCAATTGTAATTGGTGTTAACTGGTTTCATTGTGTTTTGCTTTTTCTCCGCCCACGAGGGTGTTGAGCTTTGTTAATGTATCTTTTTTTGTTCTTTCCTGGGCATGCCCGTAGCTCTACAGTTTTTTTTAAGCTGAGTTGGACATGTCTTGGGTATTAAAAAAAAATCATTTTCAAGATAGAGACGCTGGCGAAGGTTAAATATATCGTGGTCTAAATCTTCAAACGTGTATTCCGGTGTAGAAATTATTGATAATTGTATCTCATCTGTAGCCTAGGTTTCGCCATCTGGTTCGACAGAACAGAAAACTAACATTTTTGACCGCTTTAGTCTATTTATAGTTTAATTTAGTATGTTTTAACTATACCAATAGCAAATAGTTAGGGTTTTGTCTACCTGACGAATATTCGATATTTAAAGACACCCACTTCTAGACATAGTAGTAATTTTTAATTATAAATTTCGTTATAAGTTCATTAATATTCATTGTAAAACATTTACATATATATTCATTGTATATTTCGTTAATATTTTATTAGTCAAAATAATAAAATATAATTTCACATTTAACGTTTAATTAAACGATTAAAATTTATTTTTAAAATGTTCCAAAATATCGAATTGGTTTTATTTTTTCATAAGTATTTTATTATCTTATATATAAAGCTGAAAATCCACATAATCTTTCCGAGTGTTTTTTGTTGGTATATTTGTTTGTTTGTAAGTACAATAAAAACTTTATAACTACAAAACGTAAAGCTTTGAAACATAATTATTTGTTACTTTTAAAAATTCGAATTTTGAAAATAGTGTCAATTTAAAATTCTAAATTTTAAAAGAAGTCCCTACGATGTTTCATTCAAATGTCATAACATTTTTTGTGTACCCCAGCAAAGTTTCACAAAGTGAAAACAGTAATATCAGTTAAAATCTACGGAGAAAAATGAAAATATTTATATATAAAACAGTGTAAATCGATTCTAATGCCGGTTTTTATCCGAAACACTTCATTACAACAAAACGTAGATTTATAAACTTTACAGATAAGTTTGCTTGAAAGATTTGAAATTCAATTGTTTAATTTTTAACTTTGTACGATGTTGCATTCGAATATCTTCACAATTTTCATATTATCTCATTCACTTAATATATATAAAAGAATCGTTTGCAATTAAAAAGTATGTTCTTTACGTTAAAATACTATGGACGTGACGTCATACGTTTTGTTTGATTTCATAATTACTGAAAAACGTCTGCATAAGTTTTTTTTTAATATACGGATTCTTACAAAAATTAAAAGAATAATTGTACACTAGGGAAATGGTTTACGATTGCTTTAATGTTATAAGTTTTTCGTTTCTTTTGTTTTGTTGCTATGTTGATTAATTGTAACGTAACTATATTTGATTACCTTGGAGATCGAACTTTTAGAACAATATTTTCATAAAGTGGGTAAGTTTTGTATATAAGTCAATTTTATTTTAATATTTGAAAACTATTTTATGCTTTAATTTGTATTTTTATTTCAACAATACTTTAAAAAAATGAGTAATTTTTGCATGTACGTCATTTTTATTTTAATATCTGAAAACTATTTATTTTTTCTTTGTTTTTTATTTTAGTTTTTCTTTGTTTTTTTTAAATGTACGTAGCTTAACGTTTTGCTGTGAGATTTTAACTTTATATTACTTTAAAAAAAATTATTAAAGGCTATTATTTCATAGCTTATCCCCATGCAAAGAAGGGGTGCTTTTGATAGTCGAAATATAAAAAAAAAACATTTAGATCTCTGTGAAATATTTGTCGTTATTTAAACGCGAACATAAATATCTTGCCCCACTTTCTTTTCAGTATATCTTTATGGAGAGAGTAGGGGAAATGAGAAGTTCTCTTACTTGTTGAGTTTGTCTTTCTTGAAAAAACAAATTTGTAAAAGAAATAGGGAGACAGTCCTCGCATTGAGGGATTGGGGGGGTCTTGAGAGAGGATTTCAAACCCACTCTCTTCTCCACGCACAGTGCAATCGATTGGGTGCTGTCGGATCATGAGGGTATTCCAGAATGTACCCCACTAGTGCCTTTGTCTTTCGATTCGATTATCGGTTTTCTTTGGACAGGGGTGAGCCGAACAGTCGAAGGCCCTCAGCTCGCGATTGGATTTGGTTGCTGTGAAAATGAGAATTTTTCAATCTTTCGGCATTAAAATGAATGTCTGAAATGTCATTTATTTTCCAGAATGTTTTCATAGCAGTACAATCTATAATATTTAATTCTCTATATCTGACATATATATATATATATATGAAAGAAAATTCCTATAACCACCCCCTTTTCTAATCCTGACCCCTTGTAAAATCCCTTAACATCTATCCCTTAATTTAACTAAGCACAGTCTGTGCCTTTGCTCTCTTATTCCAAGAACTCCCTTTTTCCCTAAAGGATTATCCCTACCAATCAACGACTGTGCTTCCGAACCGATACGAATTCCCCATTTTCCCTCTTGGTAATATGAAAAATCCCCATCTCACGACACTTGGTGTTCGGCTGCCGACACGAAAGGATGTAAGCTAATTCTCTGAATAAACATGTTTCTGTGAAATCTACTCGGCCCAATCATGGATTAATTTAGTCACGACTGCAATTAAACTAATGAAATGACCACCCAGTGGAACATTTCAAAAAGTCGACAGCGATTGAAGTCCTGTTACGGCGAATTTTAGCGCAAATAGCTTCCCATAGCCATGCTAGCCGAACACTAATCCAGCAGATGTCCGAGCCAACGTACAGCGATAAGTGGCCAACCGGAATACCATTCTGGAACTGAAACGCATCCATCCTAGGAGGTTTCCTGCCGTGAAAAACTATCGTTCATTACCGATCCCGACGGATTTGTAAGCCGGTTGCCGAGAATGAGTCCTACTGCGTAGTTCCTGGCACATAGAAAGCCGAACCGAAAGTTGATATCCGCAAACACCAGTACACGTTCAAGCTCCGAAAGAACAGAAGCCCGTCTACCTTTTAGAAGATGCGACGACCGCTTCGACAAACATGGTCGATTCGAACTTGCAACGGCAGCGACTCCAGAAGCGCCCTACAGAAACGAAAGCGACCGGTACCTGCGGCGCCATGACGTACGGAGCCAGCTCCCGGCTTGCCCTGAACCGCCGACTCGTGTGTTTTTCAACCTGCTGAGAAATTAAACTCCTCATCTTCAAAATAAAGTGTCTTCGAAACAGTGAGTACTCTGCCCATCGCGAAATCAAAGTGATCAGTGAAACTGAAACACCAAGAAACGAATGTGCTCGTTAGTTTCGATTCACATGTTGTGTTCATTTCTACAATTTGTGTGCTGTTTCGATACGAATCAAAATATTCACCAGTATCAATGTTCGTGAAATCAAAGTTCTGCAAGTTACATAAATCTCCGTGATCAGTGTGAAAGACCAAGAAATGAATGTTCTCGACGAATGTTAGTTTCGATTTTCCTTTTGTGTGCATTTCTACAATGTGTGTGCTGCGTCGATTACGGTCAAAACATTGACCAGTGCCAATGCTTCGAAACGAAACCATGTGTATTTTTGATAATGTTTGAAATATTTTTAAAACTTAATAGTTTTCAAATTTAAGCAATATTGATTTTTTTAAATTTAAATTGTAGAAGTTTAAATTGAATTTTATTTGAATACTTCACTATTTAATTAATTAATTTTAAATGCTTACTAATTAACTGATGTTAGTTTTTCATATTAATTATTTTTAAGTGTTTCCAATTAAATTTATTTTTTGTAAACAAAGATTTTTTTTTATACAAGAGTTAGCAGTTTGTAATGTTGAATAGTTTCAAAGAATTAATTAAACTTGATAGTTTATTTCAAAAACTGTTTTGAATATAATCATTAATGAGCTATTGTGTAAAATGTTGTGATCATGAAATTGATTTTGAATTTTAATTATTCTAATTATTATTATCCATTATCTAATTTGCTATATTGGTACAACGTCAAGTTAAAATGTCAGTAAACAAAGACACACCGAGTAGTCAAGCTACTTTAATTTCAACTGACAATACTAACTCTAATTCTGCCATGAACCAACAATCCTCTGTAAATGAAACTGAAGCTAGTTCATCGAATTTAACTCAGGCTACGAATTTAATTTTCCCCAATTATCTTCCGTCTTTAGTATGTTTTGATGAAGGTATGTCCATCACTTCTTGGTTGTGTTATTTTAATACTCATGCACCTAAAGATGAACAATGGAAGTTGGAAAATATTAGTTCCTTCTTAAAAGGAAATACTCTTAAGACCTATATCAATGATGGATTACACTTAAATGATTGGAACTCTTTGCAAGAATTACTTATTGAGACTTTCCTCGAACCCAAATCAATTTCGTTTAATACTTTCACAAATCTAAGATTCTATGCGAGAGATGATATTTCTTTGTACTTCCATCGTAAAGTTCAAGCAGGTAGGCATTTAGGTCTTTCGACCGAGTTGATCATTCAAGGATTGACGGATGGTTGTCCAAATTTTATGCAAACTGCTCTTGTTGGACATACCATACCTTCCACCAGTGATTGGCTAAATTTAGCAAATAAAGTACACAAAATCAATCCACCCCCTTCACACCAAACTTCTTATGAACCTCGCAATATTGGCAACAGACCTTTTGGACGTTTCCAATATCCCCAAGGTAATCGATATCAACAAAATTTTCGCCCTTTTCAACCTCGAGAGCCATATTATTCTAATCACCGCCCTCAGGCGTTCCAAAATAATCGGCCCTCAGTTGTCCCCTCGCAGGATATTAAACGCCCATTGAACCAAAATCATACCAACACCTCTCATACCAACACCTCTCATTACCTTCCTCCTACTCCTTGTAGGTTATGTGAACAAAATGGGATATATAATGCTTATCACTGGATGTCCACATGTCAATTTAGACATGTCAAAATTCCATCAAACACAGAACATGTGCGACATCCACAAGATATCACTAAAAGGGAAGATCCCGATGATATGCAAGAAGATGACCCCGATTTATGACTATTTTCAGTATCCGGACGCATAAAAACCAAACATGTGGAATGCGTCATTGACACGGCATCAACTTTATCGATAATTCCCCTGTACATAGCTAAGCGTTTAAATGTAAAAATTTTACCCACCATTCCTATCAAAGTACAGCAAGCAGATGGACACTTTCAAATCACACAGCTTGCTCATGTACCTTTGCAAATCGGAAAAATTACCAAAACAGTTAAATTGCATATTGTAGATAATAAGTTGGATTACATTATTTTGGGACTCCATGAATGCTCCAAATTTCAACTTATTATTAATTGTTATGAACATACAGTATCCCAATTAGGTAACAACCTTAAATTAATGCAGCCAAAATGTCGTAGTAAACAATCATTGTATGTTGTCAGGACTGTTGATTACTGTCAAGTTCCTTCGACCTCTGCAGAAGGCGCAGATACTCTGCAGATTGTCCACGAGAACCATGAAATCAAGTGTCTGTTGGCAGGATATAGTAATGTTTTTTCTGCGCATAAATATGATATCGGTAAAATTAACATTGAACCCCAGCGCATTAGGTTATCGTCAGATTTGCCCATAAGTTTAAGACCGTATAGAGCTTCCCCTGCTGATGAACAAGAGATCAAAAAACAAATAGAAGAACTTTTAAATCATGGAATTATTAAAGAATCTTGTGGCCCCTATGCTGCCCCTGTCACGCTCGTTGCTAAGAAAGGCGAGAATGCTCGAACGCGTTTTTGTATAGATTATCGTAAGCTTAATGATTTTTGCGTGACAGATAGTATGCCCCTTCCCAGAATTGATTCCCTTTTAGATAAGTTAGGACATGCAAAACTTTTTTCAACTTTAGATTTGACTTCAGGTTATTGGCATATTCCCATTCACCCACAGGATACTGAGAAATTAGCTTTTACAACTAATTTTGGCCTTTATGAGTGGACAAGATTACCATTTGGTCTAAAAAATGCCCCAGCTATTTTCAACCGCATACTCAAACAAATCCTAAATAAATATAAAATTAACTTTGTAGCTCAATATTTTGACGATTTAGTCGTGTATTCCAAATCTGAAGCTGAGCACATGCAACACTTAGAAGAAATTTTTAGCATATTTGCTCAAGAAAATATTAAACTTAATTTCAAAAAATGTGTTTTTGCAAAAGAAAAGATTAACTTTTTAGGCTATGAAATCCAAAATGGCACTATTACCCCAGCTAATTTAAATATTGAAAGTATTAAGAAACTTAGGCCTCCAACCAACGTTAAAGAATTACAAAGATTTCTGGGAGCCATAAATGTCTATAATAAGTTCATTAATAATTATGCCCACATCAGATATCCTCTCAATAAATTGTTAAAGAAAGACACCCCTTGGGTTTGGACAGAGGATTGCCAGAAAAACTTTGAACTCTTAAAATCTTTGTTAATTTCTAAACCTATCTTAAGATTGTTTAATCCAAATTTGCCTTGCCATGTTTTTGTTGATGCTTCCCTCACTTCTGTTGGAGCTGTACTTAAACAGCCAGATGAAAATAATGTTTTGCATCCAATAGCCTTTCATTCCCGTACTTTGAGAAGTTATGAAAAAAATTATGCCATAACTGAATTAGAATGTCTCGCCATAATAGATTCCATTGACAAATTTCATTATTACCTTCATGGACAAAAATTTACTATTCATACTGATCATGCTGCTTTGGTTTGGCTTAAAAAAATCAAAAATCCGATAGGTAGACTATTTAGATGGTCTCTTAAACTTTCAATGTTTGATTATGATATAGTTTATGATAGGGGTTCTCTCAACTTTGAAGCAGACATGCTTTCAAGAATTCCTGTTGTACATCATAATCAGCATCAAACCCTCCTATTAGACTTAGACGAAATTAAAACTCAACAATTAAATGACAATCTTTCTGGCAATAAGTTTAAAAATATTAATGATGTAATTGTAGTCAAAAAGAAACATTTGTATAAAGTAGTTATTCCTTTTTCATTAAGACGAAAGCTGTTAGAGGAAGCTCATTCTAAATTTGGTCACCCTGGTATACAAAAGATGATCAATCTGATAACACCTCATTACTATTGGCCTTATATTAATGAGGATATTGCAAAATTTCTCAAACACTGTCACACCTGTCAAATAAACAAAAAACCCCGACAGAAAAAATTTGGATTACTTCAAACTTTGCCTCAACCAGAGCAACCTTTTGAGCTAGTTTCCATTGATACTGTAGGTGGTTTTAACTATTACAATTCGACAAAAAAATTCTTGCATGTGGTCATTGATCATGCAACACGTTACATTTGGGCTTTTCCTTCCAAAAACGAAACCGCAGAAACCTATGTTAACTGTTTACAACAGATATTTCAAATTCAACAACCTGTAAGCTTGTTGAGTGATAGAAATCCTGCTTTCACCTCTACTAAACTTAAGCATTTTCTCAGAAATTATAATGTCAAGCATTTATTCACATCATCCCATAGACCGGAAACTAATGGAACCTCCGAACGTTGCCAACAATCTCTGGTAACCATGCTAAAGTGCAAAGTCAATTCCTCCTCATCCAAAATTCCTTGGACCAAGTTATTAGATCAAGTTGTAAACGAATATAACAATTCTCCTCACACTGTGACAAAATTCCCTCCAAACTACCTCCTCTTTGGCATACCGCCTTTTGAATCTCCCTTGAATCAAAACAATATTTACCCTCCAATAGACGAAGCCCGAAAGTTAGCAAAACAAAGAACCGTTGCATATCATGCCCGCAATAAAAGATATTATGATGCTCGATTTGTGTATAAAACTTTTAGTGAGGGAGATACAGTAATTTATGAAGAGTTCCAATATCCTAACACTCGAAAGCTTACTTCCCCCTTTTCTGGCCCTTATACAATATTAAAGAAAAGATCAGATGTGAACTATGAAATTGATTTTATCAACAATGTAACAAAATTACCTGAAATAGTTCACATCTCCAAATTAAGACCATACTACCCCCCTGATCAATTGCGTTTAAGGCATGAATAATTGTTAATAGTACTTAGATTTTTTATTACCATGTATTTTATTATTTTAAGTTGTTCATTTTATTTGTATAATTATTTTCAAATGTACCCAAAGTGTTATAGTATGTCAGTACACTTATTTTCCACTATTCCATGGAATAATACAGAACTTTGGAACAATCAACCTAACATAGGTTCACGAGGATCCTCATCACTCAACATTCACTCACTAAAAGTGAACTGTTTTCAGAAAGTTCAAACTTTCTTCAATGGCCATCTTTATTTTTCAACACCTTTTTCATGTAAAAGGTCCTTCAACAAATGGCGGCCAAAACAACATCTTTCATAAAACATGCAATTTTGATACAAAACTCGTATTAAAATTTGTAAAAAAAATTTGTTTTTTCGTTTTCAGGTACTTTTGGCGACAACTCGAACTGATGAAGTTGAGTTAGTCTTTCATTTAAAGTTCAAGACAAAAATTGAATTTTCAAAAAGAAGGGTATTTTGAATAACGTTATACATGAAGATGTTTGTTGAAGCCTACCATTTTCATTTTTTTTTCTTTTTTCAACATGTGTGAAACATCACGCAAATGTTTCCTTCGATTTTATTTTTGTCGACATGTCATTTTGTATATCATATCTATTGCGCGTGCATTTCTTTTGAAATATTGTGTATGGAAATACTTTTGATGTTTTGAAATGTTTGATGATATAATTTTTTCTCTGTGTTTTGTGTCTCCAGCAGTCAATGTTTGTTTTTGATAACAATTTTTATGTTCTTGTGAATCGAACCGGGGCACCGTCGTTTACACACCGTATGTCCATGAATATTCAAAATTTTCACTCCACCTCCGTCATTAATATGTCTTTTCCACTTTCAGATTCTTCATGTTGAGCTTGTGGTCTGATCAACCATTTGGTTAACATTCTCTTCATTTCTTTGCATGTCTTTTCTCGCATTTGTGCTCATCGCTGGCCGATGTGTATGATTTTGCGGGAGGGAGATGAAAGAAAATTCCTATAACCACCCCCTTTTCTAATCCTGACCCCTTGTAAAATCCCTTAACATCTATCCCTTAATTTAACTAAGCACAGTCTGTGCCTTTGCTCTCTTATTCCAAGAACTCCCTTTTTCCCTAAAGGATTATCCCTACCAATCAACGACTGTGCTTCCGAACCGATACGAATTCCCCATTTTCCCTCTTGGTAATATGAAAAATCCCCATCTCACGACACTTGGTGTTCGGCTGCCGACACGAAAGGATGTAAGCTAATTCTCTGAATAAACATGTTTCTGTGAAATCTACTCGGCCCAATCATGGATTAATTTAGTCACGACTGCAATTAAACTAATGAAATGACCACCCAGTGGAACATTTCATATATATATATATATATATATAAATTAATTATTAAAATTAATAAGGTGGTAATTATACTAATAAATAATTAATAAAAAAGTGACCGACATAATCAAAACTGTACTTCATGAGAGGTAAGACCACATTAAAGTTTTTTATATGTTTGTCAATTTTTTTAGAGGTGCAATATGATATAACTTCATTCGCACATCCCTATCGCTCAACAATTGCTAACTATTTTGGGAACGAAGGGTTCCGATAGGTGGATTGGCCTGCATATTCTTCGTATTTAAATCGGATAGAAAATAAGTAGAACAAACTATAAAAATGGCTTACATGATTCTAGCTTTCATTCATCACTCTCCAGTTGCATCAAACTCGATTTATCCTATGTACTCTTTGTTGTCTCAGAAATTCCAAGGCAGCATAATCATTGCAAATATTGCATTTTAGTCGGGAGTAATTACACACCCAGTTAGCAATATCCACGTCATTCCAAAAAAAATATCTCAAATTGTTCCATTTATCAGTTTTTTAAGGATATTTTTATTTTATTATTTAAAAAAATTAATACAGAAATGAAAATTATACATATAAAATATATCATATATTACGAAATAAAGATATTGTGAAATTCCCATCTTCATATCTGCAAAATAATGCGAGATACATTCGATTTTACGGTTGTTCTTTTACTAATTGAGAATAATTTATTTATAATATTCTACACAATTTAGCTAATTTCCAGAATATTGAAAATTCTGTATCAGTAAAGAAGCTATATTGAAGTTTTTATAATTAAATAACTAACAATAAACAAGCGATGTGTTATGAATATAGGAAAAAAGTAATTTAATTGGTTTACCATTTTGCATTTGGTTTTTGACATATTAATATTTAAATGCATATATCTCAATATCTATTTTGTAAAATTCTTCACAAACGTCAACTTTTCAAGAAATATTTAAACTATTTACTATTTTATGTAGTGTATTTCTAGCACAGCATTAATTTAACCAACCTGAATAAAACGGATGTTGAACTTGGTGCTATGAATCAGTAAGAAAAATACACACATCAACCATTAATACACCTATATCTTTACATTAATTTTGACCTGTTTAGCAATGTAAGATTGAAGATTTTCATGTTTAGTAGTAAGCAGCGCGCTACGGGCCATACATAAAATTAACCCAAAACCCGATACGTCGGGCAATAAATCGCCAATCCTGCCGCTCTAATGATCTCTGATATCCATCATCCCCTGTCCAAGCCTGTTCATGACATCGACTTCTCCTTTCTAGTTCTGTCGATAAGGGAAAGCTGTTGCGAAAGCATTATAACTGCGGGACTATTGGCGTCCACCGCTGCGAGCAGTCGTCGCTTTTCTTCGATTGGTGACTTTTCCCTGCGGCTCCTGTGACTTTTCCCTACGGCTTTTGTTCCAGGTGCGGGTGACAAATGTTGTGACTGATTGGTAAGAACCCAGTCTGCGGAACTTTGGCATTGTTTGGCCTCAGATGGACGTTTTTGTTTTGTCTTCCATATCTATAGGAAGAATCTTTGATACAGGGTTAATCGGGGATTAAAAGTGATAAAGTGAAAGAAATTGAGAAACACCGTTTTTTCCAGTTAAAGTGTCAAATAAAGTCCAAAAAAGACGATAAACAGATGAAATTGCAAACGTTCCCATAGGCTGAAAAAACAGGGTTTTTTTTTTTATTTGTTTTTTCGATTTTCTCAAATTTTTGTGTTTTTGGTACTTACCGATTTTTTCACAAACACTTGCTTATCCTCACTCACGTGATACGTTTCGCGGGTGCTCTTCATTCGTTCCCCTGTCTGACTTACTCAGATTGGCGAACTGGGTTAGTCACTTCATGTACCCGATTCTCCCCCTTGGGCTCGAGTAATTACTTTTGCCTTATCAGTAGAGTATCGGCGTAGCATACGCAACGTCCCGGGTTTAATTCCGGGTGACAGTCAAACACACTGCACTATATTCATTTGTTATTTTTTTTCAATACGAATATCATACTCTAATTTGTAATGCCCGCTATTACCAAAACACCTTTTGGTTACGGTACAGATATTTTATGGTCACGCAAAGAATGCTCTTCCAGCTGATAGGAAGCCATCTTTCACAGGGTGCGGCAAGCTAACTTCCTTATTTCGTATCGCAATAAAACAAAAAAGTAGTAAAGATATCTTTTTATTTATTTTTTATACAAAAGTTACACATATAAAGTTGTGGTTTACATAGTTTTAAAAATCATATCGGGTAAGTGACACCCGCCACTATCGATACACTGGGTGAACCAAATTCTGCTGTTTCCATCACTCTCTCCAGCATATTGATGGGTATGTTGGTCGTTTCTCCCTCAATGTTTCTTTTCAGATCTTCCAGAGTTTGTGGGCGATCAGTATAGACACGGAATACCCCCACAAAAATAAATTACATGGGGCCAAATCGGAAGAACACGCCGGCCACTCCAAATCGCCTCTCAGTGAGATGAGGCGCTCTGGGTAGTGATTTCGCAACACAGCCATCGATGCCCTTGAAGTATGGGCTGTTGCTCTGTCCTGCTGAAACCATACTTCTCCTAAGTCCATTTAATCAAGTCGTGTAAAAAAAAAACTCTTCAAGCATGTTCAAAGAACGGTCTGAAGTGACTATGTGTGTTCTCAGGTGATCTGATGGGACGTGCGTCTCCACTACTTTTTTCTGCACAGTACCAGTTTCCCTGAACGTTGTCACCCACAAAAGAATATATTTCTGGTCCGAGACAGGTTCCAAAGGCGTAATATTGAAGCGATTCCGGAAAGCTCGCAGAGTTAAAACCACCGAACTTCTGTTGGAAAAATAGGCCTCTACGGCAAATGCAAGCTGTTTGTTACTCCAACGCATGATGGCGACTGAACCACAAAACCACACAACTTTATGATCCTCTCTCGAACGAGCCCACGCCCACCTGCTTGGGCCTCCCGTAAGCTTCAGAGCACTCACTTCAAAAATGAAAGTTAACTTGCCGCACCCTGTATTTGCAATGATATACATAAACTAGGATTTAAACAGATACTACGCCAAGTAGTCCAAGTCCATAAACATAGTTCCGACATAGAGCTTTTAATAAAGGTAACTCGCTTAGCCATAATGATAAAGGAATGTATTTCAACTCATTACTGCGCAACCCACTGGACTAAGGTCCCACTTGGTCCAATGATAGATTTACCTGTATATTAAAGGAATATGGTAACAGTTCATTTTCGGATTTTTTGTAACTTATACCACTTGACAGACAGTTCGTATATATCAACTATACTAAATATTCATTCAACTCAATGGAAGGCTTCGAGCATGGATCTTTCATAGTAGAGAAAACATACCTTAGTAATCTCTCTAACATCAAAGTGAGGCCAACATGTATGGCCTCAGACACGTGGTTAATTACGTCATTCCATTTATACATTTTCACTGTTACACATTTCCCAATTCATCAGCCAATCGCTAGTATTTTTAATTTATAATTTTGAAAAGAAGTCTCGTGCCTGAGGCCATTCGGTCTGAGATGTTGGTTTCCCGATTATAACGTCAAATTCGCTCTACTACAGTCCATTCATGCTCGAAGATGGAGGGATACAAAGTATAGACAAAAATACCACATATAAAAGATAAATGAAGGATTGGTCTATTTTGAAGGGTTCAGGGAGTAAAACTACTTTACAACTGTTCAGAAAGACGCGCAAGAGGGTGTTTTACATCCCACGGAATATGATTGGAAAAATTTTACTAACTTCCTTTATTTCAAAATGGGAGTAGTGAACTTGGAAGCAGCTACACTGGGTTTTGTCCTTCGAGCATGGATCCTTTGTAGTAGAGGAGTCATGACGTTCCTCTCGCTAACATCAAAGTGAAGCCAGCATGTATGGCCTCATACACGTGGTTAATTACGACATTCCATTCATAAATTTTCACTGTTACACATTTCCCAATTCATCAGCCAATCGCGAGCATTTTTTAATTCATAATTTTGAAGAGATGGCACGTGATATGGGCCTTTCGCTCTGAGATGTGGGCTTCAAGATTAAGACGTCATATTCTCTCTACTACAGACCATTCATGCTCGAAGGTTTTGCCGGTCTAGTTGCTTCCAAGATCCCTTCTATTGGGGAAAATTCTTACTTTATAATTCCCTTTCCCCTTTTCTTCTGAATTTAGCCTTGACGTCAATGACTTCTCTTGCGAGTATCTCTTATATTTTTCTTTTGTTTTTGAGTACGTAGTATTATCCGACATACAAGGAGGAGATGAAGCGATTTGAAACATTGCTGAAATAAATTTTTAAAAACGAAGGATTTCAGCAAAAAAAAATCAGCATAAAATCTTTATTAAAATTTTGAAATTGAAGGTTTTATGCAGGAAAACAGTAGTTTTTTTTTTGAAGATCTATAAAATTAAAGGTTTTTGTTTCAATGTCCTTTATCAAAACTTCAAAAAACCTTCATAAAAACCTGCAATAAACCTTCAATTTTTAAACATGAAGGGAAAATACAGATATTTTAAAGGTTTTATGCAGGAAAATTAAAAACTTCAAAAAAACTGCAGTTTTTTGTTTCAATATCCTTTATAAAACCTTCAAACAACCTTTAATTTGACAATTTTGATTAAGGTTTCATGCTGACTTTTTTTGCTGGGATCCATAATTGAAGACATTGTCGATGTTTTATAACCATATGACCATAATTCAGATACTGCTCCCATCTGCGAGCTCCCGTGTTTATATGAGTACATCTGTACATCAAAGGGTTTAATATACACTTTCATTTTTTTCGTAATTAGCATTAATTCTAGCTAAATGATACATTTAGGGTAAGAAATAAGCATATTTTATTTGTAAAAGTGGCATTTGTTTTTAAAAAACTAATTTATAAATACTGGGCTCCCGGGTTAAATCGGATTTTGAGTAAAACGGATTTGAAAGTGGAAAAAGTTTGATTTTTATCAACAAACTTTTTATAATGTTTTAACGTAGTTCTATCCCAAAAATGAATACTCTGTGATAGTAGTCCTTTTAAGGACTGTTATCATTACTTGTTTAAACGCGTTCCTAAATAATTTAATAGATATTTAAAAAAAAGGAATAAGATGACACTGTTATTTCACTTTAAAAAAAAAGAATAAAATTGTTTCACCCCTGGCTCTTTCAATTTTTAAACGTGTCCCTAAATAATTCAATAGATATTTTAAGAATATTTTTTTAATATTTTTCATAACTAATACTTTTTTTTTAAAATCAGGTTCACATTTGATTTTTAATTTCCTATTTTTATTAAAAAAAATCATTGAATGTTTGGAATAAAATAATTCACTTTAATACATACATTTTTAATATTTTTTTTTATTAAACTTGGTTTAAAGACTCAGAACTTAACTATCTCAAACTATCATACTTCATTAATGAAAATATCACTCGAACTCAACGTACGTAAACAATTCTCCGTAAACGAAATAACCCATCGGAAAACAAGAAAGTTGATTTACCTACCCAATAATCAAGACTCAACTGGAAAGATTGATGCTGTGCTAAATATTTCTACCGTAAGGTGAGAACTGTCGTATTAGTTAATTAAATGGATTGATTGATCTCTGGGGATCTAATTTAAATCTCTGATAATGATAGCACTCTGCAGTCAATAGTTGCATGTTTGTTTATGCCAGCGCAGGCCGATTCATATAATTGATATTTTGAAAAGCTTTATCGCGATTATATTAATCAAAGCGAGTCGTCAGTCTCTTGGAAATACTTAAATCGAAAGAAGAACGAATCGTGAAGTTCAGGTGCTTTTAATTGTTTAAATACATTGGTGTATTTTTATTGCAGTGCTCAATTGATAGGGATTAATGTGTTAAGCTTATCGTATTTTGTTTCAATTTTGATTAAAATTTTTATGTAAATAGGATTAATCTTATTTGACAATACGTCTTTAACCCTCTAAAGGACTTGAACGACTTAAATCGTCCATGGATTTCTAGTTTTTCTAGCAATAAATATAAACTTTAAATTCATTAAAATATTCGATGTTGAAATGTATTTTGAATCTAAAAGGGGTGTTTCTTGGCAACTTACATCAATTACATATATATAATATATATATATATATATATATATATATATATATATATATATATATATATATATATATATATATATATATATATATATATATATATATATATATATATATATATATATATATATATATATATATATATATATATATATATATATATATATATATATATATATATATATATATATATATATATATATATATATATATATATATATATATATATATATATATATATATATATATATATATATATATATATATATATATATATATATATATATATATATATATATATATATATATATATATATATATATATATATATATATATATATAATAAACTTAACCAATTTGCCCTTTTTCTAACCGCTTAGAGGGTAGAAATCGGTACGGGTACATTGCCGCAAGGTGTAGTAACCTAACAATCGATATTCATCAAATTCCCAATACTCTTGGAGGAACCAGCTTTTGAGTATACTATATATATCATCGTGTTGAAGGAAGTGAGTCGTTTCGACCACATTGATTGTTAATACATTCCTTCATGTGAACTTTGTAGACTTGGGGGAAGGTGGACAGTGGCTGCAGTGTACGCCTCTATAACTCAATGGGGAATCAGTTTATGGAGATAAATGAGCAACCATCATGTGAACCGCATCGGCCAGGGTAGCAAGTAATCCATTCTTCTTTGTGACATTTGTAACGCGTGTGGGTAGGGTATGAGTAAATTCCAGCAAACGATTCACGAACCAAAACTTACGGTTCAGTTGGGACTGTAACCAAAACATGTGTCTATTGTTTCCTGTAACCAGAACATGTTTATATGGTTTCCTGTAACCAGAACATGTTTCTATTGTTTCCTGTAACCAGAACATGTTTTTATTGTTTCCTGTAACCAGAACATGTTTCATTTGTTTCCTGTAACCAGAACATGTTTCTGTTGTTTCCTGTAACCAGAACATGTTTCTATTGTTTCCTGTAACTAGAACATGTTTCTATTGTTTCACAAGTAAATATATTTTTTAACTCCTGATGCTCACGCGGTGTTTTCCATTGTAAAGTTGTTTTCACTGCTTGGGTATATATTTTGTTGCCTGGGCATGCTATTTTATATTATTTTTTTCAAGTAATTGTAAATATAGAGCTTGTAAGTTGTACCTCAACGCTTTGAATAAAAAAAAATGAAGTATTTTTCTGAATTTATAAATTGGGTATATTGCAAGAAAAACTGGAGATCCCTGGACGTATATATACGGCACTAAGCATCAGAGGGTTAATTTAAAAATGCATTTGTAAAATTATGCATATATGTATTTTTTTGTTAGTTTGTTCGTTTTTGGATCATATCGAACCAAGCTTACTACATCAGTAATACTTTTGTTTTATTTATTTACAGGTGCAATAAACCTCTTGGCATATATTAAAAAAAAATAACTGATTCCTCTTGTTGTTTTACTCTGAAAATACAGTGTGTATTGATATATAGTGTAGTGTCCATTAAGAGCATGTAGGTAAGAATAAGAAAGGAGACGGCATCTACTCGCGAAATTGAAGCTTTCACTGTAACCGCACCGCCATCTTGCATCGTCAAATTTAAGAATATTCTAGTCGCCTGTACCTTTTTAAGAGAATAGTTGCAAGGGACTTATGGAAAGGGTTTTATATATCTAAATTATAACAAAAATATTACATGTCCAAACTTATTGATAAAAATAATAGACAATTACGCTCAAAAAGTTATAATTCAACAACGGTCTTCAATTTTGAACAGAAAAAAGTTTTTAAAATAATCATAAACTCGATTTTGTCCCTACCTTTGTAAGTCCCCTAAATAATTTTTATTTCGTTTCTTATGTCACTCGCCTTGCCACTTTTTGATATACATTTCACACTGTTAAAAATAAGTATTCAAAAATGAGTAAATGTACTCTTTTTTTTACAGTGCACCAAATGTTTTGTTTCAGACAAGAATAAAGAACACATTGTTTAAAATCGAACTTTATTTTGAATGCGATTATTATTCAATATAAGTAAACTTGCTCCACATACACATTTACAGATGATGTAAAAATAGGTACAGCATTCTTTGTCTATTAATATTTGAAACATTATAGTTGTAAAAAATTCCTAACAACAACAAAAAAATGAATTTGGTGAAACATAACCGTTACTTATTAAGAAAAGATAATATAAATAAAATATCAACGTATTTTTAACTCCATGGTGCAACAAAGGCAATCAAGAAAAAAAGAAGAAAAGTTTAAGTTTTCTACTCAATGTGTTAACGACATGACTTATGTGTAAAATGAGCCTTCTAAATGATTCGATCTTTAAATCTGATGTGTTCTTTCTGTTTCTTAACTGCTTTTGTTTACTAACGATCTTTTAAGGAAGATTGATTCATAAAACTGCAATCGATTAAACAACAACGCAAAAAATTAATCGATTAAAAAACTATCTCGGACGTAGTTCACAAGTATTATATCCCCATGTTACTAATGTGTGTTTATTTAATTATCTTAACGTGGAGGACGTCCTTTTGGAATAAATTAATTTATGAATAACTTTTGCAGTTACATCGTTGCTAAAATGTTTGCCTCCACGAAAAGGGTTCACACACACACACACATATATATATATATATATATATATATATATATATATATATATATATATATATATATATATATATATATATATATATATATATATATATATATGTGTGTGTGTGTGTGAAGTGATCAGCGGATTTTCCGAAATGTTCCACATATGAATTATATTTTAAAATTACATTCAAATAAATCTCATTTTATAACTTGACAATAAATATATAAATACTTAAAAGTTTCCATTATGTTACGAATACAATTATATTTAATATTTATATTTAACCTAGTATTATTTATTAATTAGTATACTTTGCTTAAATTCATAGTTCATTCATGGATTTTAATAATGTTATTTATCTCAATATCATTTATTGTCATAATTACTAACTGCCATTATGGAATTATTATTAACCAAGTAATCAGGATTTTCATGTACATAAGTTTAAATATTGCATCATTTATTGTATCATAATTATATACACCATTTTCAGTATGCATGATGCCGGAGCTGTGCTGGATTTGTATCTGGGACTAAGTGCTTTGTAGCAAAACTCGTAATTACTTCCGACCAAAACGTGCTCCAGTACTGAGATTACGAACTTGCTACACTGTAAAATTAGGAATTCAAAAATAAGTAAAATGTGTACACATATTTGAGTGTATTCGATACTTATAATGGTTCCGAATACATTAGTTTCATTTTTGAAAGAGACATGCACTGAAAAATAAGTAGAATGAGTTAATTTGAGTATGTGATTGCCTCATTAAGCTGCCTTTATAAGTCACTTTCAATAAATATCGACAATTATAACCAAGTTTTGCTAGGAATGGAACCCAGGTCCTTAGGACCGCAGTCCAGTGATGTATCCGTTAAACTACCAGGGCGACATGAATAAGTTATAAACAGAAGAAATGCTTAAAAACAAAGTATGCAAAAAGAATGGGAAATAGGATAACTGAGTTGTAATAATTCAGTTTCAATTTCAGCAATCGACATAACATAATGTAGAAAACAACTATTTTATGTTTGTAAGGTTTTATTGAAGATCGCTTGAACAGAAGCTGTGATTAGCAATATTAAACCACATTGTTCATTTTTGTTAAATAACGGCAGCTTCCATTTGAAAATGGTATAGGCACGTTAATGATGCAATTATTCTTAAAGAAAAACCGAATCGGTTCAGGTATTCATTTTTAAATACTTTTTGTTTATAGTGTGGCATTTACCAACGCAGTAGTTTTTATGCTAAATTTCTAAGTCAATATAAAAAAATGTGTTTCAAATGTAATAGACAAAAAATGCATCAATCAACTTTACACACCTCTCATCACACGTTTACTTATACAATAATCAAATATACATTTACGAAATATCCACAAGTATTGATTTCAGAAAAAAATGATACGTCCTAATCCTTTTCCTTCAGCTCATTATAAGTTGTCGATATTCCATCGGATGACGTATTTGGTCAAGAAGGCACTGATTCGAAAAAACTGGTAGTAATTGAAAAAAGTTTCATAGATATTTGTGAATTTTTACAAAAAGTCGGAGTGTAATAAATGGTAGATATCATATGCTAAACATTTGTTGAATAAACTAAATCAATGTTCATAAAAACAAATTGTGATATTTTCTGCTTGCTTTAAACGCCTACACTAACAAGGATATGTGTTTATAAACATACATGACAATTTTAATGAAGTCATTTCAATATGCGAATATATCAAAATTATAAGCTCGTATGAGCAGTTTAAAATAAAGCGTACTAGGACAAAAAAGATGTAATGAAAATATTTAAGTATCAGTTAAATAACTTTTGTTTTTAAAAGGTTCCAAAACACACAAATTGCTTGTTGTGTCCTTGTGTTTTTTACTTCCAAAGAATATCTGCTCAGTATTTTTCGTTACATCATTTAACTTATTACGTTACATTACATTTTCTTTACATTGTTAAACTCATTTATGTTAATTAAAACATAGTCTTATTTTTTTTAAACGCAGTATAAGTAGAATTTCAATATCTAAAAATAATTAAAACAATTTAAATGTATTTGTCAATTACATACTAATGAAAAATATTTCAAACAAATTCCATTTCAAAGATTAGTTGTGATATGTTATTTGATTTCAATGTAAAATCTTGAAATGTAATATATCTAAAAATTAGCAAGTTATTAAAATAGAACAGAACTCAATGAATAAGAATCAGTAGACAATGTCGGATTTTTTTCAATAATAAATATCGTTAATAAAATATGATAAATCACTGATACGATTATTATAGAATGTGCATTATATAATTCATGATTAATGAATTGATAAATAAATTACCTTAATGTTTTTACTGACCTAGTGATAAGATATTTTCCATTGTATATATATAATTTTAAATGTGAAGCAAACTAAAAATAACACACACAAAATTGTCCCGGGTCAAATAATATAGAACAGTTTTGCTAAAAGCAATCTTCAAATTGTTTTATATTATTCTGATTAATTATATTTATCAAATTGTATTTCGGATTTTTTTTATAAAGTTCGCATCAAAACCTATGCATGTCAAATTCATGACTCAATTTCTCAAAATGTTCATTAAACAACAATTATATTTTCTCTCTTTGCATGTTTCCTTACATTATAAAACTCTTTTTCTAATCATATATTAACTCTCTCTTTGTCGTCATTTATATACTTATAACTCTCTGAACTCAATCTAAAGCACCAAATCTGAAACACGTTAGTTCTCTTATACATTGACTGACATAAAAAATAACACAAACATCTGATATGATACCAATCACATCCATTTACAAATAACTGATATGACTCAATATAGAAGAATAAGGCTTTGGGTTTAACGAAACAAAAACATCCATAGCCTTTCCTTTTTTATATATTTGGTTTTTATCTAAAATTTTAATATCCATTATACTGCATATACCAAATGTCTTCCATTTGAAGTTAAAGTAAAGAATAAGGGGATAAAATCTATAATACCAAATATGATTACAATTTAACTTTGATGTTGTTCATGCCACTGCGATATACCAATTGGCATCTCAAATGCCAATTGGCATATTTTAAATGTATGCGCAAATAGTTTCGTAATACATCTTACAAGCATGCACTGATTCGAATCCAAATTGTTAGTTTTGTTGGGTTTTAACACTAGAACGACGGCAGTTTCGGTATACCTAGAACGACGGGATGGGTCAAATTGACAAAGAATACAAAAATCCATGTTTAAGTTTTAAAAATATAACTTTTTTTTTCAGTAATGACAATTATATCATTGACAGTAATATTAAGAGTACAAAATAGAATATTTAAATTATAAACCTTAAAAATAAACCAAAAATTATGTTTAAAAACTGTTTACACTATATTCAATTTGAACTTTTTTGAGGAATTTTGTCATTAATGTGTAAATTTTTTATTCATTATTTAAAAGTTATTATCAGGAAAGTGTTCGTACATATACTACACAAAGTTGCGGCAACTTTTTTTTACGTAATTTGTGCACTTATTACACATTGGAACAAATATCAACTGTTTTGTTTACACACTTAGAAACTTAACTTCGAACTCTTTTGCGTGCTACTGATAGTACTCACTTGTTTCTGTAAATCTGAATTATTCTTTTTACAAGTAGACTCAATATAAGGATGGCGCAGCTCATCAATAAGTTGTTGGATAAATTTTCGCCTCGAAAGCTTTTTACCGGTAACTCTTTTATACAAAATCCAGGAATTTATTCAAGCAAGGTCTAGAACATTGATGCTGCCTTCACCAAGTATTTTCATTCATTTGACAGCAACATCTACACTGAATTTTGTAGAATTGTAAAATCACATTGTCTGTGGAAATTGTTTTGGCCCGTTATCGTCAACATAAACTGTGGGGTGAAATGAACTGAGTAACATGACATTCTTATAATTTTTCCCTTGGTAAACTGTCATAGTAGTTGTACTATCATTATGTTTCAGTAACAATGTTTCGACAATTATGTCTTCATTGTTTTCACTATTTCAGGCAAAAACTTTCGATTCCACCTTACAGTACCTATCAAACTGGTGTTCTTTGCTTTTAAAATTTCCGATAGTTTCAGTGTTGTGAAAAAGTTATCAGTGGTGACGTTTCTTCCTTAGTTTTCAAAAGTTTTCACTAAACGTAAAACGACGTGTTTGGCGAGTTCTAGATTTGCAAGACGCTCATCTTTACCTAAATATGGAAAGCCATTTATTATGTATTTAGTATCAACATCAGCTGCAAGCCAGAACTTAATTACAAATTTATCTGGTTTGTTAGCCATGTACTGTGTAAATCGACATCTGGATTTTGCAGGAAACAGTTGTTCATCAACTGTTATGTATGAAACCTTGATTTCTTGGTTGTTTGCACTAGAAACGTTTCAGTTTTACTAGAAACGTTTCAGTTTTACTAGAAACGTTTCAGTTTTACTAGAAACGTTTTCATTTCTACTACATGCAATAGGTAATTTGCAAGAATCAGATAAATGGCCATCATTATCTGAAGATAAGCTTTTAGTATTTGAAGGCACAAATTCTTCATCCCTAGAAGCAAACTCTTTGATTCTACAGTTTTCGGATTCATTTTTCGACAACTGTTGAAAGTATCTTAATGCTTCTCTAACAGTACGTTTCCGAGACATTTTATTCAAGCTTTATCCTATCTGTACTTATTCAGATGCAGTCCTGTCTCCATCAGGGAAAAAAATGCCATCTGCGCTTTTTCACATATAAAAACAGTTTGAACGAATGAAAATCCAATATTGTTCGACCATAGTGACATTATATATGTAGGTCAAGGTCACTCACCCCCTGAATGAGTCAAGCCGAATGCGCACTACATGGGTGCAGTGTGTTTTAGTTCTATAAATCGTTGTTATCTGCTTTCTGTATAGGAGAAGGGTGTTTGGGTCAAAATGACCCATTCAGTCGTTCTAGGTATAAGTGTTAAAAACACCAACTATAATAACTGCCAGCCGAATAATATTTTTTCAGGCTGTTATATGCATGACTTTAGGAAAAGTCAAGGAATTTCAATTAATTCGGCTGGTAAGTTTTTGAGAAAAACATAAACGAAATTAGATTTGGGTCAAATTGACCCACTTCGTCGTTCTAGTGTTAATTTTACCATTTGGTTTTTCGTAATTAATCATTAATTCATATATTTATTAGTAGTTTCGTATGTTACAAAGCATCGCCAAAATGACGTCACGTAAGATTTTCATTCATTACATCGCCTTAGTTAATCTATAGAAACTTGTTCCACCCGCTTGTTTACGTGACATCAATATCGGTATTAGTAATGGAAACCCAATTTCTTATACGCCAAAGTTTTGGCGATTTGGCGGAATGTCCCTTTATTCTTTACTTTTACCGTATTGGACATTGATTGACATTCTGAGCAAAGTTGCAGATATTTTTGCCATGTTATAGCAATACATTCGGAATCTTTTCCCATGGCATGGAATACATTTAGCAACATGAAGTGTTTAAAATGTTTTTTTTTAGTAGCAGTTATTGTACCTATTAATTAATAGTTTTGATAATATATTCCCTCGCAAGACAATCTACTTTTCTTCAATTTAACAAGGGAGGCAATTGAATGTTCACGTGAAGTAACAATAACAGTTCTACGCAAAATAAATTTTGAATATAAATAAATATACAAATACATAATTATTTACTCACCACATCGAATATTACTTTTCAGAAATTTGAAAATTCGAAATTTTGTCAATTACGCGTTTACCTGTTGTTGGCAATCAAAACAGGATCTTAGTAAAAAATCACTGCAAGATGCTGCTAGATGATCATTTAGATGAATATAAGAATCGAACAACGAGTTTTCAGGAATTATTACATTTTGATCACTGTATATTTATAAGTTAATGAACTTGGCTTTGAAATTATATGTCTAAATTATTCCCTTATTTCGTTTAATAACTAAACACAACAATATTTTCATGCTTTTCTTATTCCACATGTTTAAAGTTTTTTAGTAATACGTAAGCTTTGTTTTAAGTAACAGAAGAAATACCGTCAAAATGTACAATTTTGACATAATGTAGAAACCTCGCCAACCGCCCCGCCAAGTTCCTAAACCAACCAATCCTTTTAATTTTCATCAATATTCTATAGGTTGGCTCAGGAACGTGGCAGGACCCTTAGCAGCTTCCTCACAATGGTAAAGTTGTACCGTTTAATGGTACATGAAATTTTCTACATAAGTTTGTTTAGCATGGTAAAACCTTCAAAGGTGTCTGGGAAAAAATCCGACTTAACAGGCGACGTGATTATTTTTTACAAAACAGAAAATATTATCCTGTTCAGAATAATAATAAAAGCAAAAGTTAATTAATTAGTAATTTTAAATAGATATTTTAAAACACAATCTAAAAAATCAACTCATTTAAAAAAAATGTCATGGAAAGATCTCCATATTGGATATAAGTTTGCTTGATGACGGTCTCAAAACCATTAGAATTCGTCAACATAATCCACATTTTCCGTCCAACAACAACATACAATATATTATGGATCAAAATTAACCAATCATCTTTCATATGCGTACGCATCTTTCGCCAATCATCCAATGTACACGTGCATATCTTCAGCCAATCATCAGTCGTGTATACCGCAAGTACCTCACGTATAAGAACAGCGACCCAACCACAAAACCAGTGAGCAAAATACATTAGGATATGATTGAATCCAATTGAGCCAGGCACACCATTCCTAGTCAACAAATGACAGTAAATACAGCGAGCCATCGAACAAGAAACATCGAATACGGTCCGTTGTTCTTTGACAATCATAAAATCCTTGTTCCAGCCATGACCTGCGAGGTCACAAATGAACGTTATGTCCTCAAAGAAGTCACAGTTGTCGTTCACAGTCATAAAAAGTGGCCGTCCAGTGTGACCAGGGAGGACTGGTGGGGCGCGCCGTGCTTGTGGATCACAATGGTCTTCGTCTTGCCGGAGGTGAGGTCGACTGCCGACACCCCGAGTGCAGCAGCAGTGGCGCCCCCTGGTTTCAGCAAGGGGTCGTCTGTCGCTAGGGGCGGGGGCGGGATGAAGAGGGTCGGGTCCGTCTCGTTGGCCAGCATCGAGCCTCGACCCAGGTCGGTGACGTTGACGTCGATCTCGGAGGAGGTGGGATCGCAGCCATCCTGGAAAAGCAACAACAAACAGTTACAGGGTGCCCAATTAAGTAATCTGCCACCCCCTTGACTTTAGACTTTGGAATTCCGACAGCTATAGTCATAAAACTGATCTATATGTATTGTAAAGTGGTTATATGCTACAGGATCGAACCGTTTATAGTTTTCCGTAGCGTAAATGAACGGTTTTGGTTCATTAACGTCGCACTAGAGCTGCACAGTGGGCTATTTCCGACGGTTCGGGGCCTATCTCGAAGGAAAGACCCGGGAACGATGCCTGGTATTTTTGAACCATGATCAGATGACGAGGTCAACACCTCCGCTGGACGAGCAACACCTCACCCAACGCTTTCAATAGAGGTCGGGACTTTGGACCCCGATCAGATGTATCGTGCACTAGTTCCGTATACGCGCCATTAATTTTTTGTGGATGTTCTGGACGACATTCTAGTATTTTGGTAGCGAAGTTAGCAACCCTCCGATAGCAATATCACTACTTTTTTACTATTCTTTAGTCTAGTCCGCACAAAGGCTCGAACCGGGAACCCCCTGGATTCCCAGCTGACGCCCCAATCCACTCGGCCACTGAGGCCTCTGTAAATGAACGAAGTTAGTCAAAGATAATGGAAGGGGACAGATTGGCCAAAGTACATGCGCAGTAGCACACAAAATAGGCAATCGGCGCAATGGATCCTGGGATACTGATAACAAGTTGCAGACAGCTGAGAGTTGGCTAAGAGCGATTCAGAAACAGGGAGGGGCATATAATTCGAACATAGAACCAGTTGACGCGTACAGACGTTTCTTTTGTTGTTCGCAGAACTTTGAAACCGGTCAGCAACACTTCATATTCTGTCAGGAAGAAAGGTTTCTCTCCTTATAGGAGTTAGTGTGCTTAAGGCAGGGGTGAGTAGGAGAAAGGAGAAGCCTTGTAAACTCACAATACGAAGTATTACCGACCGGTTCCGAGCAGCAGACTATATACCGAGGGGCATTCTGCCGATGAGTTTTCTTATGCGCTTCGGCCAGTTTTCATGTTTTGCACATAACGAAACTGTTGCAGTATCCCAATATGCATTTCGCTGACTGCTTCTTTTGTGCACTACTGCGCATGTACTATGGCCTATCTTTTCCCCTCCATTATCTTTGGCCTAAGGCCCATTGTACTCGAACGTGAAAAACAAGTGCGCGTTTCTCGGTAATTCGAGAATCCAAACCACGTGATTTGGATCCACCAATCGTAGAGCCATATACTGATGCTCGCACGCGTCTTTCTCATTCGTGTAGAATTGGCCTAACTCTAAAATTTTAGAACACATATAAACATGTCCAATGAAAATGTTGTAGAGGAGTTTCGATTTCGTAATAAAAGACACCATCGTACACGAATAGCTGACTAGAATATGTTCAGCGCTTGTATGTTTGACTTACACAACGGGCACTCTCAAAATATCACTTTTCGATCTCGGTAGATATAAAATGAAATTGCAAATGTTAAGTCAAACAAGCAAGCGAGCTTTGTACGTGTTCTATTCATAGCATTCATGTGCGTAAGATGCATTTGCTCACTAAATCAGTGCTCTTCTATAACTTTGTTATTCACAACTTCAAGATATGCTGTAAAATTTTAGAGTTATGCACTCTAACTCCGTTCACTGACGCTAGGGGATGCTGTTATCGGTCTCATCGTATATTGCATATCCATTTTACTGGAACTATACAAAACTTTCATAACTATAGATTGTCATTGTTTAAAAGTTAAGAGCATGGCAAAATACTTTAATATTCACCCTGCATTAGTATAAATATTCTGATATAGTTAGTAATATTTTAATAGTTGGAAGGTATGTAGAGTGTAATGTTGCTTTAATAAATACCTTTTATATATTTCTTAAAGTATATAATACTCTGATTTTGCAATCTAAAAATGCTTTTAAACTTTAAACAGATTATTTTATTTGGGTGCAGATATTGCAAATAAATATCTTCTGATTAAAACAAAATCTATATAATTAAATCTATTAATTAATTAATCTATAAATTCTTTTCGCTGCAAGTCCATACAGCTGAGGCTTAGTATTGTCAAATATTGTATTAACTAATAATAAATAGTATTGAAATAATGCATTAGTAATTAAACATGCAGTTTTGTTTTCGTTTATTAATAATAATTATCAGCTTTATTAACCATTAGTTTAGTATATCCGACATTTCTATAAGCTATAATATATTGTATATCTTACATAAAAGATAATTTCACTGTCATTGGTTTTGTTTGCCCACTATTTATTAACAAAAACATAAAAAAAATATTTTTTATTGTGTTTGTCAAAAAACTTAATGAAATTGTAAAAAAAAAAAATAGATATAAAAAAAAGTGGACAATATTTAGTTAGATGCTTTTTCTATGCGATTTATTTCTTTATTAGAGCCATGTCTGTCATAGTCCCTAATTATGATTAACGATTTTTCAGAGCAAACTACAAATTTTAGTGTCTTTGAACAACGAAATAACCAAAACAGTGTTTTCGAATAAAATTCTAGCGAAAATCCCACACCAATCCTGAACCTTCAAACTCTAAACGCACTGTAAATCCAAATCTCTCATTAATTTCATTACAAATGAAAGGAAAATCCATCCGAATATCGCATCGGCCAATTCAAATGTTGACCGAACCCCGGATCATCTCCAGCCGTGTTTGCCTAAGCCGTTCCTCCGGCTAATGCAGCATCGCCATTCAAACGTCATTCAGCGCATATCGCTACATTGAATAATGCATGCGCCGCTCATAGGGCAAACTCGGATAAGTGGGTTGGGGCCGTTGTTACGGGCACAGGGTATGGATGCACTGGGCCTGTCTTTCCTAGCTACAAAATGGATGTTCACGTAGGTAAACAAAAGTATCGAATTTGAGTTGATATCGTTATGGTCCTGTCTGAGTCTCCCGGATATACAGATTGCAATTGTGATCTTGATGTTGCTGTAACTGTGTTTCGATCGAGCTGGAGATGGGAAGTATGAGATGGAATAGGGCAAATATGTGAGGATCGAGCGATGTGTGAATGTTCAAAATCGTGTCTGTAATGGGAATTGTATGCTTCGATGCAGTTATTTATTAGTTTTCTAGAATTTGGTTAGTTTCACTATGCTCTTCTAGGGTCTGTTCATACAGACGGTCGTGGATTAACTATGGAGTCGTGAAACATGGCAAGCTGTTTTTAATAATAAAAAATATATATAGATTTAATAAAAACCCAGAAAAATAAAAGACAAAAAGATCAATGAGAGAGAGAAAAAGGTGCATAAAGCTGCCGAAATTCAAAAAGATTTTGTAATAACACACAGCAAAGAAAAAAATATTCAAAAAATAAGAACCATGATGAAGGACAATGTAACTGATGGTCTTATGACGAGGACAACACCTGAAATGGCACCCGACTCAACCTCAATATGCGTCAGGACATTAGACCCCGATCAGATTTAACGTGCACCAGTCCCGTATACGCGCTAGTATAATTTGTTGGGTGTTCTGGACGACTTTCTAGTACGTTTGAAGCGAAGATGACAACCCTCGGATCACTACTTTTTACTTTTCTTTCTCAAGTCCATCGCACGGGATCCAACCAGCAATCCTCTGATTACTAGCAGAAAGCTTTTATCCGCCGGGAAACTGGAGGCCCGTCTTCTGTGCAACTACTTTCGAGATATTCTTGTAGAAACGACGCCCAACCTTAGCGTGTGAAAAGTTACAAGGTACGTGTAAAGTGGTAATAAGGTCCACTTTACAAGAGCGAGTAAAACTTGTATATATATATATATATATATATATCCTAAGACTAAAAAATAAGTGATAATATATAATACAAAATATGTAAGAAACTTGCCAAAGATTTACCCTCTCTTCATCAAGTAGGCCGAGAAGAACAGCAACGGCTAGTAGGTGTTCTATTTATAAGTTTCTTTTTTATATTTGTACTACTTATACTCTCATTTATCTTTCAGTATTTATACTTGTATTTATATGTATATTTGTGGGTGTAGTCTGCGGCTTTTGCGCAGCTTAGTTTGAAGTTATATTTAATTTGTAATTTAAAATTTAATTATAAATCATTTAGCAGTTTATGCTGTTCATTTTTCTTCCTATATACATAAAGGCAATTTTTCTTTCTCTCACCGCACATAAACGTTTAAAAAAATGTTTGTATATGTAAGTCACATTCAAAAATATAAATTGAAAAATTAGAAAAACTGGGTTAATTAAAAAAAAATTGTATGATGGTTTCCTTTTTAATTGCTGACTATTCTAATCTAAAAAAAAAATATTTAATTGAAATTTCTGCAAACACATGTTTATACTTTTCCATATATTCGCAAAAGAAAGTAAATGCAAATTAATTATTTTTTTCAACTTTAATATTATTTTAATACACTTGATCTCTATAAATTGAATTTTTAATTAAATTACATTTGGTTAAATCCATTGAAGTTGTAAGGACACGATAAAAACTTACTTTTACATATTTATGCCCATTTTTCAAAATATCTGGACAACTATTCTCAGCTGCGTTAGGCCATCTTTGAGTCTGATGCGTTCCTAATAAGAAAAGAATATTAAAACATTAACATTCTGTACAAAAACTTGTTTTTGTCACTTATTACATTTTTAATAATATTTTAAAATATTCAAATCCGTGACGCATTTTTATTTAAAGATAAAGAACATTTAATTAAATAAAATGTAACTCATCACTAACTGTACATTAGAAATTTACAGCTTTTTCCCATGAGAGATATTTTATTAATCATAGGAAATCCACAGTAAATAAAACAACAAACATACGATAAAATGACAATAACATTTCTTAACACATGCGGTAAAATTCTATAAGCCTTCTTTTTATGTATTGTGGTGTCATAGGAAGATATAGAGAGATGATGAAATGTTCTTTATTTTTTTCCCTTCCGGGAAACTCCTGGAATAAAATAATTTGCAAAGCCGTTAATCTCCAGCAATTTGCATATAAATAGTTTTAAATTTCTGAAAAAGGGCCTTTTATGCGGTCACAAAGAATCTGGCATCGCTTTAGAGCCTGAAAGAAACAACTCTGGTGGCAGAAATTTTAATTATCTTTTTTGGCGCAGGTTTTTTCTTAATCACTGGACGGGAAAACGCCAATAAAAAAAATAAGTCGTTCCATTACTGAGACATAATAGAATCCAGTGAAAAATTTCAATAAATTTAAAATTTCTTTTGATGACATGTGGGAATAAAGTAATTTTGAATTGGGATTGTGAACGGGTGACATTGTCGAGGAATATGGGCCTTCGGCGATTGCAGCGATTAAAAAAAAAGAATAGAATTATTTTACTAAGTTTTACTTTCCCTATCAAAAACTGAATTCATTGAGAATGGGAAATCTTAAAATCCTTAAATGTGTAAATCCCCAAATCCCTCTATCCCAAAATGTGCACTGTTCAATATAGGTACACAAAAGTAACTAAATGCACTCATTTTTTTTATTACGTTCGATGCTTATATAATATCTCTGAATACATGACCTTAATGTTTGAAAAAGACATGTACTCAATAATGAGTAAAAACGAATAAAAATAGCAGCAACTTTTCTACATAGGCTGCCTTCACAAATCCCTTTCAATAAATATCGACAAATTACAACCAAGACTTACTGGGAATCGAACCCATATCTTCAAGCACCGCAGCCCAGTTCTTTCTAAGTCTTTCTTCCAGGCCGACGTGAAGAAGTTATAAACAGAAGAAATTTTTAAAAAAAGGTGTGCCAAAGGAATGGAAAGTACGATAATTGAGTTGTAATAACTCAGTTTGCTTTTAAGCAATCGACACCAAATGATGTGGAGAACCATCTTCTGGACAACTATTTTAAGCCTGTCAGGTCGCTTTGTTAAGGTGGCTTGAACAGAAACTGAAATGAGAAATATTAAATCACACTGCTCGTTTTCTAGAAAGTACGGTTGCTTAAATTTGAGTACGTCATCGCTCATTTACGATGCAATTGCACTCAAAGAAACATCTTCTTTTAAAATGTGTAAATCACAAAAATCCTAAAATGAACTTACATATTCTTCTTTCCGTAACTAGGCATCAACATAAACATCAATCAATTCTCCAGGACAATAGCCCAATTGCGGCCTTAAGGGAGCCGGGTTACCATATTCTCAAAGAAGAAATCAATTGTTTATCGCCCAGAAAAAAGGTTGCCATGGGTCGCAATTGGAACTTTCCGTTCTCCGGATGATGTGGGTCCTATTTCAATAAGTGGTATAATAATGAGTTGTTTTCATTCCACTATAGCTCTTCTATTTTAGCCAAGGCACATTATAGCCTTGCACATTTTAAGCGCTTTTTATATCGTTTTCAATAGCAAATGGAAGCTCTATGTTTTTCTTGCTATGCCATAAAAAATCAATAGTGATACTGGACATTTTGAGACGACAAAGGAAATTAGCGAATTGTTTCCTCATGGGTTTTCCTATTGCACGGTTTCCCTTAAGCCATTTTTCTCTAAATGAACGCTGTGCGGGTTGACCGGTTGTTGCATAACACGGTCCATTTTAAAAACAGAAATTATAAGTTTTAAAAGTGAACTCAAGTAATTTGAACTTACTAGGCGGAACTTTTGGTCCCACTTTGGAACATCTCGTGGGTTCTGATTCTTGCTTCTGAAAAATAAATAAATTAATAATTAAGACACTATTTTTATTTTATTTTAACGTTTTTGCAGCTGCAGAAATGACAAAATAGCAGTCATCTTAATTTTTTAAAACTAATTTATACATATTTTTTTTAAGTTTTGAAAATTTGCTTTTTTACAAATACACATAAATATTACAGTATACTTTCCTTACAACGACCCCTTTTTCTGAAATAACAACCACACCTGAACGTTCTAACCAGTCTATTATTTTTTAATGTGTTGGGTTTTAATTGATTGCAATAACTTTTCATCAAATCAACTACTTACATTGATTCTATTAGCTGTTTGGTCCCACGTTGCTGGACCCCTTTAAGGAATATATAATAAGGAAGAAATATGTGCTACCCCCGTCGGGACCTGAACCCGCGATCAATTGTTCCGAAATGCAACATACCACTGACTAAGCTGCATATGCTTGTCTAGTTTCCCTACCAGTTCGTTCCGTTCTTAATCCCTACAATTCTCCCTCACTACGGCCCTACGATTTCCATTGGATGGAAACTTTAAATATTTTAATAATTATATTTATTTTATAGATGAAGGGTGTTAATATAGAGGGTAAAATGTAAAAGGTGATCAGAAATTAACAGAAAAGGAAAAAAATAATTAATTCGCGAAAAGTATAGACACTAGCACATTGAAGTTTGCACATATATGCATAGAAACATGTGGAGAAATCTTAAAAACGAAAAAAGATATTGTTTAATTTTATTGTGTATATGACACCTGTGGCTACAAATATTTCTTGGTCCGTTGGCCCAGCAACACAATAGTCGGCTATGAGGTTTGCGAGTTCAAAAACGGCGTGGACTTTGACGTAGTTATGTTCTAGCAATCTTGTGATTGAAAGCTTTCCAGATTAGCATCTAAATTACAAATTAGCATAAAAAATATTCATCCACGTGTATACGGGACTAGTCCATTTAATATGATCGTGACCCAATGTCCTGGTGTCTATTGACGTTGCGCCGAATGCCTGTTCGGGTTTTGTCCTCGTCATCTAATCATGGTTCAAAAATACGAGGTAGCATTCCCATGTCTTTCCTTCGAGATTGATTCTGCACCGTTGCCAATACCCCACTGTGCAACTTTAGTGTGACGTTGATTCAACCAACGTTGTTATTATATACTTATAATAATATAAGTAAACCTAACATGTTTATTTCATCTTGCAGCAGAACGTTTAAAATAACCTTGATATAATTTAAAACTTGGTACCCAGGTCCAGAGAGCAAAACCTATTAATCGTAAATAAAATATACATATAAAAAACGCATGAGAAAAAATCTGTATTAAGGGGAAGGGTTGAGAGCAGGGGGGCCGGTGCAGACAAAAAACAAAAATACAGCCAAAAGCAGTCAAATAAGGACAGACAAGACATTATGTTCAAAAAGGAAAAAATATATTAGCACCCAATGGAAACATAAAAGACAACTATAATACTAAAAAAGTATCTCAAAACAAAATGGAAGGTAAAAAATAATGCCGACAGCATACTTGATGTAATCATTCAACTGTCAAACAAGTAAATATTTCAACAATAGTAAAACTGCAACACAGCACACTAGACAGCAAAAAAACAAAAAGTCTCCATCTGAAAATTCATCTTCCTTTTCAATGAACAATAGAAATATTTTCAACTGTAACTTTCAATAAAATAAAATAAAATCTTCTGTAATTTTCATCAAAATAAAAATCTTCATATGTCTATGTCAAAAAAGCAAACTTCGTCTGTGATTTTCATCTGTACACGACAAACAAAAATGACTTCGTATGTAAATGTCTGCAGTAAAATGTAAATTTTGAAAGCGAAAGATCGTTAAGTTCGGTATTAAACTTTAAATAAATACGTACGATATAGCTAAGGGAAGCTGATATAGTGTATCTCAGAAAACTATTGATCCATCTGTCAGTAACAAATGCAACTATTTTAGCACTATCTATCTGTCTGTCTATTTGTCTATATATCTGTATGTCTAGCTATATGTCTGTCTATTTGTATATCTATCTCTCTGTCTATCTATCTGTCTATCTATATATATATATATATATGTCTACTTATCTGTCTGTCAGTCTATCTGTATGTCTATATTTCTGTCTGTCTATATGTCTGTCTCTCTAAATGTATGTATATTTATCTGTCTGTCTATCTATCTGTATATATATATATATATATTTATATATATATATATATATATATATATATATATATATATATATATATATATATATATATATATATATATATATATATATATATATATATATATATATATATATATATATATATATATATATATATATATATATATATATATATATATATATATATATATATATATATATATATATATATATATATATATATATATATATATATATATATGTATACCTATCTGTCTGTCTATTTGTCTGTCTGTCTATATGTCTGTCTATTTATCTGTCTGTCTATCTATCTGTCTGTCTATATGTCTGTATATCTGTATGTCTATCTATCTGTCTATCTCTATATATCTGTCTATCTCTATATATATGTCTACTTATCTGTCTGTCAGTCTATCTGTATGTCTATATGTCTGTCTGTCTATATGTCTGTCTCTCTAAATGTATGTATATTTATCTGTCTGTCTATTTATCTGTCTGTCTATCTATCTGTATATATATATATATATATATATATATATATATATATATATATATATATATATATATATATATATATATATATATATATATATATATATATATATATATATATATATATATATATATATATATATATATATATATATATGTATACCTATCTGTCTGTCTATTTATCTGTCTGTCTATCTATCTGTCTGTCTATATGTCTGTATATCTGTATGTCTATCTATCTGTCTATCTCTATATATCTGTCTATCTCTATATATATGTCTACTTATCTGTCTGTCAGTCTATCTGTATGTCTATATGTCTGTCTCTCTAAATGTATTTATATTTATCTGTCTGTCTATTTATCTGTCTGTCTATCTATCTGTATATATATATATATATATATATATATATATATATATATATATATATATATATATATATATATATATATATATATATATATATATATATATATATATATATATATATATATATATATATGTATACCTATCTGTCTGTCTATTTGTCTGTCTGTCTATATGTCTGTCTATTTATCTGTCTGTCTATCTATCTGTCTGTCTATATGTCTGTATATCTGTATGTCTATATATCTGTCTATCTCTATATATCTGTCTATCTCTATATATATGTCTACTTATCTGTCTGTCAGTCTATCTGTATGTCTATATGTCTGTCTGTCTATATGTATGTCTCTCTAAATGTATGTATATTTATCTGTCTGTCTATCTATCTGTATATATATATATATATATTTTTATATATATATATATATATATATATATATATATATATATATATATATATATATATATATATATATATATATATATATATATATATATATATATATATATATATATATATATATATATATATATATATATATATATATATATATATATATATATATATATATATATATATATATATATATATATATATATATGTATACCTATCTGTCTGTCTATTTGTCTGTCTGTCTATATGTCTGTCTATTTATCTGTCTGTCTATCTATCTGTCTGTCTATATGTCTGTATATCTGTATGTCTATCTATATGTCTATCTCTATATATCTGTCTATCTCTATATATATGTCTACTTATCTGTCTGTCAGTCTATCTGTATGTCTATATGTCTGTCTGTCTATATGTCTGTCTCTCTAAATGTATGTATATTTATCTGTCTGTCTCTCTAAATGTATGTATATTTATCTGTCTGTCTATTTATCTGTCTGTCTATCTATCTGTATATATATATATATATATATATTTATATATATATATATATATATATATATATATATATATATATATATATATATATATATATATATATATATATATATATATATATATATATATATATATATATATATATATATATATATATATATATATATATATATATATATGTATACCTATCTGTCTGTCTATTTGTCTGTCTGTCTATATGTCTGTCTATTTATCTGTCTGTCTATCTATCTGTCTGTCTATATGTCTGTATATCTGTATGTCTATCTATCTGTCTATCTCTATATATATGTCTATCTATATATATATGTCTACTTATCTGTCTGTCAGTCTATCTGTATGTCTATATGTCTGTCTGTCTATATGTCTGTCTGTCTATTTATCTGTCTGTATATCTATCTGTCTATCTATATGTCTGTCTGTCTATTTATCTGTCTGTATATCTATCTGTCTATCTATATGTCTGTCTATATGTATGTCTATCTATCTGTCTATTTTAATCCACATCGCACCGCTTTACTTTTAAAATTAATATTATTTACTACGTTTTCGGTTGCTTTTGGATCATCACGTATTCTAACATAAAATTTGCGTAAGCTTTCATTTTTATAAATGAATTGCATATCGAACATTTGATAGCAATTCAGATCGATTCCTAGCTTAAAAACTTCACTCAAAACGAAGAACATAAATTATGAAAATGTTGCTACGAACATTAGGAACAAGCTTCGTTCTCACCCCCTACCTTCTCATTTATATCTCGGTTTAAGGTAAGTGTAAGTAACATTTTACCACGATTTCCTTGAGAAGGATCTCTTCGTGGAAGGTCTCCTCCCCCTCGCTCAGGGACGTCCTCAGAGCTTCCCCGTTGATGGTGTCGTGGTACTTGTCGCGAGAGTACATGCTGGAATCGAACGGAGGACCTCCCTTGGCTTCTGCAACTGGATAACCTGTAAAGGAAGGCATTCGTTAAGCTTCACTCATAACCATACCTTTGTGTTTCAAATATCGACATTGTGATTGCAGCAAGCTCGAATTTGGAGGGTTGCAAAAAACATTCGTCGTGTACAGGGGACTGGGGCACGTAAAATCCTCAATTTTGTCGAAAATTTCAAAAACTAGCTCTTTATATTTTAAATCACATATTTTTTTTGTATTAAATTTTATTTCTTGATTTAAGCTAATGTATGTGTTCAGTTTTATTGTATTAAAGTTAATTAGTTTAATGAAATTTAATTTCGTGAATTAATTTAATTATTTCAGATATTAAACAACATAATTTTCTTATTGATAAAAGTAAAATTTAAATGAAAAAAAATATTTAAAAATATGAAGGGATATTTTTTCAAGGGGTTAAGAGGCGATATTGAATCGGTTCATTTAAAATAGAATTTCCAAGAATATCTTTTAAATGGTGTAAAGTGTTGTAGAAGAACATGTGTTTTCAAGATGTTATGTATGTGCAATAAAAAACATATGCAAAACGCATTAAGCTTTGTTAAACTAATAAAACAAATTCTTGTTTTCGATATTTTATAAATACTAAAAAAAAAGGTGAAACATGTGTGCATTTTGCTATTGTCATTTTGTTTTCTAAAATATATGTTATCTAAAAAATCAAGTTATTATTTTATGCAAAAAAAAAGTCATTCAACAGGTTAAATTTTGTATAAAATATAATTTTTCTAATTTCCAATTAGCTATCACATTGTTCCTATATTTGAATCTATAAATTGCCGTGATCTATAAATTGCCGTGATATATTTGAATCTATAAATTGTCCAAAATGTTCCGTGAGTTAACCACAATATAAGAGATAATCATATAAGAAGCTACGGTGTTTGTGCTGAAAGCTGTATACTCTTCATGTAAACCATGCAATCCTGGTGTAGATACATTTTGCATGGCCTCCTAGACAAAAAACTGATCTTGGCCTAAATTTTCTTTGAAATATTATATTTTCAATGCGAGTCAGATATTTTGCCATTGCGCTGCTACCGCCCACACTGGACTTTAGTTATTTATAACCCACGCATTAAAGTAATATAACTTCTTTTTCTTCAAAATTTATATAAATAAATATTTGAATAATTTTAAAAGCAAATCAAGAATAAAACATGTGGCACCGGGCACTGTTAAAAATAGGTATTCAAAAATAAATAAAATGTACTCATTTTTAACTGCATTCGATGTTTATCATGGCTCTGAATACATAAAATTAAATTTCGAAAAGATATGTACTCACAAATAAGCACAATCAATAAAAAGAGCAGATGTTAGCCAACATATAGGCTGCTTTCATAAACCACTTTCAATAAATATCAACGATTACAACCAAGATTTACCGGGAATCTAACACACGTCTGCAGGCACCTCAGCCCAGTTCTTTATAAATCTTTCTACCAGGCCGACGTAAAGAAGTTATAAACAGAATAAATGTTTAAAAAAAGGTGTGCCAAAATAATAGAAAGTAAGATAATTGAGTTCTAATATCTTTCTTTTTAAACAATCGACCTCAAATAATGTGGAAAATCATCTTCTGAACAAATATTTTAAGTTTATCAGGTCGATTTGTTAAGGCGGCTTGTACAGAAGCTGAGATTTGCCATATTAAATCACACTGCTCATTTTTGAGAAAGGACGATTACTTAAACTTGAGTACGCCATCGCACTTATTTTATCGTACGTCATCGTACTTATTTTTAAATACCTTTTTTTACAGTATGAAATTACAGCGGTTAAACTTATCACAGTATGTACGAAATACGTTTAATATTTCTCCTCGCGGTATAAAGGACAATAGGGAAATGAAATGATGATAACCTTTCTCTACATGATGGTAGATCATTTATCACATAACACATAAGTTGATTCCGTTTTGTGTTACGTAGTTTTAAAAGGTGAACTTAGCAATATTAAATCACACGCTCATTTTTGCGAAAGAACGTTTGCTTAAATTTGAGTACGGCATCGCTCATTTACGATGTAATTGTATTCAAAGAAAAACGAGTATGTTCAGGTACTCATTTTAAGTACTTTTTTTACAGTGTGTGTGCATCCAAATTTTTTTTACTATTGTGGCAGCGAAAGAGTTAAAAGATATAACTGAATAGCACAAACAATTAACGGATTTGCACGTTCGTTTACATTTTACGTTTGCTTAAATTTCAGTACGGCATCGCTCATTTACGGCGCAATTGTACTCAAAGAAAAACGAATATGTTCAAGTACTCATGTTTAAGTACTTTTTTTAAAGTGTGTGCACCCAATTTTTTTACTATTGTGGCAGCGAAAGAGTTAAAAGATATAACTGAATAGAACAAACAATTAAATGATTTTTACGTCAGCTTACATTTTACGCTTGCTTAAATTTGAGTACGGCATCGCTCATTTATGGCGCAATTGTACTCAAGAAAAAAATAGTACGTTAATGCACTCATTTTAAGTACTTTTTTTTACAGTGTGTGCACCCATATATTTTACTATTTTGGCAGTGAAAGAGTTAAAAGATATAACTGAATAGCACAAACAATTAACGGAATTTTACGTCCGCTTACATTTTAATATCTTGAGTAAACACAATTCCCGATACAAATGTACATAAGACCCTTTTCGAATGAAATGTTTCGTTTCAAACATTTTATTTGTAATTCCTTCTCGAATTAACATTCCCAAGACAGAAAAGCAGTTTCAAATTTAAATTAAAACACTTTGGCATTTAGCCACGGCACATTTGAGACATTATCCCAGGAGCGCAGCTGCCGTTAAAAAGATTTACATCAAGATTGTAGATAAATAGAACTCCAAATTTGGCGCGTAGTCAAATCATTACAAATACTTGTATGGGGGCATTAGAAGGAAGTAATTGCAGAGACAGTCAACCACGGAAGGAGGTTATTCTTTTAGAACCTCGGATCGCATGTATCGCTAAATGTTCGAACGCCATCTTTTAATGGAATTTTGAAATGGTTGAATCTACAAGACTTTGTCATTATCACATTTGTGTAAACTCTGCTAAAATCGATTTTTTTTAAACTCTTATTTCCTTACACATGGAGAATAATTAAAGGAATGTTTTTTGTTTGAAATTTTGCAGTGGATTTTTATCTTCACAAAGTTAAACGTAAGGAAATGTGTGAGGTTTGGTAGTTTTCTTGTTGCCTTTATAATATATATTTAAGATACTTAACACAGCTTAGTAACGCCTCGTAGTTCTAGTACGATGTTTGAATAACTAGGTCAACACTTCAGCTGGCACCCAACGCAACATAAATAGAAGTAATGTCAAAAAAGTGTGCCAAAGGAATGGGAAGTAAGACAATTGAATTGTAATAACTCAATTCCATTTATGCATCGACATCAAATAATGTAGAAAAACATGTACCATATAGAATAAAAAATAATAATATTTTATGTTATTTACCACCTGTCAGATACAGACGTGTATATCCGTTCGTTTATCTACAGTTTTCATAGTAGAGAACATAATATAAAAGTACAAAAAAAAAATTGATTTCTTTGAAATATTTTTTTTTTTCAAATTTAAAGCGTTGGATGAATTTTAAAGTATTTCCTTTTGAAGTCCAACTGAAATAATTATTTTTTTTTTAAATGAGCTGGGCATATAAATTAAACTATCCTGCGGTGACACGAAACCTACTGATTCGATATTTTTTGTATCGGTCAAAAGGTTAAACTTCCTGTTCTCCCTAGAATCAAATGAATATGTCCCCAATAGTCCATTTGTAGTGCTTGTGCGACGTAATTTGAACCACCAAATGAGTATATTGGAAGGTATATTAAATCTCATTTACCTTCGCTTATTCTACCTTTAAACAATAAAACCCAACATCGAAAATTGCCCAATTCGTTAAATTTCAAAATACCTATTTACTTCGAATACTTCAAGTTGCCTCGGCGATCCAGAAGCAAAACAGTTTACGAATGACAAAATTCTTCCAACAATAGCGACATAGTATAAAGGGCACTTTCGGACGAACAATACTTTTTATATGAGAACGAAAACCCAATTTTAAAAGCCCGCATTTTCTCAATATTACAAAACAGAAGATTTATGGACTTCAGCATCGTGAATATGTAATACGTGTAATAAGATTGTACCCTGAGCAATTTGTTTCTATTGTAGTTAGGAAAATGGCGGATTGTATGTTCCTTTATTAAAGTGCCTTCAGGCATTTTTGGAATGTTGAGATCCCTTCAATGTTTCAACAAATAACTTTTTTTATTAATTTTAGATAGATAGTGTTTCGATATGAATAAATATTCTGTTCGGTATTAATATTAATGCTTCGTTCAAGTTGTATTGTGTCGAAAGCGGTATTTTTCTTTGCGGAATGTGTCAAATAATATTATATGTGAAATTAAATTAGTGTACTTAAAATTTTGAAAAATCTATTCTGAAAATATTTTACATTGCCTTATATTTTATTCGGTTATTGCCAATGAATATGCAATCATAAAACAGTCTATTTCAAATGGGTATTCTTCTTCTTAAAATATTTAATTTAATGGAATTTATATTACAGTAGTTTCTTATTTCGCTAAAACTAACAATATAATTTTGTAGTTATATAAACTAGTAAAAATATACATAACTCCATTATAAATATTCAGTATTAAAATAATTTGATAATGCAAGTTATTTTAAACAAATTTAGTTTTTTTAGCTTAGAAATTGAAAAATGTTTATTTCCTTCTAAAATAAACTTACGGCTGTTTTGAAGATATGGAACTAAAAAGTTCAGTACTGAATTATGGAATTATGTAGTTATTTGGAACGAAACAAAAATGCATTTTTCCAGCAATTTATATTTAAATCTATTTTGATAATTTTAGCTATATAATTTAAATATATATATATTCAAGTCACATTGTCTTAGCCACAAACAATTGCCAGGTGTAACCACAATGTGCAGCGTATGCAGTAGGTATTCCAAATGGGGTAGCTTCAATATGGAATTGGAAGGTATTTGTAGATTTGCGGAGCAATACTCAGGTACTTAGGCCCGTTACACCGGGGGAGTGGAACACCACCCACGCCCCTCCCCTAATAGTCTGGAAACCCTAAAATTTTGGAATTTAAAGTTTTAAAAAGTCGCCGAATTGGGAAAATAAATTTATGTCTGAAGGAAATTAATATTATTAGCAAATAAAAGCCAGGAAGGATTGAAAATTTCCCAACTTGTTAGATTTTATTTAATGTTGATCTCAGAACGAACATTGCATTGAAATAATCGTGCAACGAATCAAAGCTTGTGAGAGAACTGTTTAATATTACCTAATAAAAAAGATGAAAAATGACGATGAGTTAGAACTGGGAATTTTCAGTACTGTTGAGTTGGGAATTTCGAATCATTAAGTTGGGAAATTTGTTACAACACCCTAGAAGTACGTGTGTGACGTTACTGACCATACTGACATCTATATGTATCTAATAACTGTTGAATGGTACCTGGGTAGAGAACCTATAGAGCTAACAATTCGACAGGGACCATTGATGCTCAACTAGATTGAAATCTGATGAATTTTGGAAACAGGAACTTACTAGGAAGTCTTCTTCGGAAGTCTTCTTCCCTTAACTATTCGACAGTTCTCGTTGTGTGACACCTCGCACTGCCATGCTAATAAATATCATACACTCCCGCAAAGACAATCAGAATGTAGGTATACGATGTCAGCAATGATGGATTCAAACGAATTCGGTTCCCAGTGCTTTCCACGAATGTGAGTGGACCCCAAAACACCATGAAAGTATTCCAGGACCTTACAGCGCTGCACCCCCAGCTTGTATTATTCCAGCAATGGTTGATGAGGGTTTGTTCCCTGATATTTCCCAACGTATACATCAGCATTATTTCTTTCGATGAATCAGAAAACGGGACTCATATGAGAATTCAATGTTTGACAACCAATAGAGGAACTCGTACTAATGTCGGACTTTTTTCGTCAATGAACCTTCGTTAGCCTAGGTGCCGTGACCATCTTCCTACTTCTGAAGCCCTTTCACTGTAGGATTTCCTTGGATGTATTTTGTGACGCACTTCCGGTACTTCCTTGGTACATTTGGCCAGGGAGATGTTCTTCTGTACCACGTCGATCGGTCCTCACCATGGATGAACGAAGAAATAGGTAATTTGGCGACCCTACATTCCGCAAAATTAGGCACAGACAGACCAATGTGGCTGTTTTAACAGAGGACGTGTTATTTTATTATTAAATTAATCATACGTTAAAGCTTTAAAAAATGACAATGTCATTTTTTAAACAGTTACAGTTGTTGGCTGCGGTACAAGATCTGAATCAAGAACAGATTATTAATTTCCTAATATTCATAGAGGCCTCCGTGGCCGATTGGATTAAGGCGTCAGCTGGGAATCCAAGGGTCCCCGGTTCAAACCTTGCGATGGACTAGACTAAAGAATAGTAAAAAGTAGTGATAATGCGATCGGAGGGTTGTCAACTTCACTACCAAAATACTAGGATGTCGTCCAGAACAGCCACAAAAAATTAACGGCGTGTATACGGGACTGGTGCACGATAAATCTGATCGTTGTCCAAAGTCCCGACGTCTATTGAAGGCGTTGGGTTCCAGCTCAGGTGTTGTCCTCGTCATCTGACCATGATTCAAAAATTCAAGGCATCGTTCCCGGGTCCTTGGAGATAGGCCCCGAACCGTCGCCAACAGCCCACTGTGCAGCTCTACTGCGACGTTAATTAACCAAACCAAATCAAACCTAATATATATAAGAAATATTATAAGATAAATTATCGCCAAGTAATTGTATTTCGCTTAGTTTTATGTATACAAAAAATAGCGACAATGAGAATAATGTCACCCTTGGATTGAAAGACGATAACTATCCCTTTTTCCGAATCAGATAAATAAGTCCTTTTATCCTCCATTATATTGATATTTTTTTTGTTTGGATGCATACCACTGACCTATGCACAAACTGGAGCTCGATACCTGATTTTAATATTGGTTGATTTATGGTTAATTTACAGAAAATTATTTTAACAGTGACATATATTTTACTTATTAGAATATAAATTTATAAAAATCGACTTAAATTATAATTGTTTTATAAAGAAACATATATGACTACATTTAAAATGTTAATAATAATAATGAACTCTGTTTTACGCGATCAATACCTGAATCCAACCAGCACTTCATTTTTTATTTATCTCCCCTGCACTCAAATCAGTTCTCTTTACTGCTACTAACTAATCTCCATTCTGCCACTTACCATTCTCTATTATATGCCCCGCACTAACCATAAAACTCCCGCACTGAAACCGATCAAATCTTCCCGCATACCGGTGTATACCTACTCATCCAATTACTAAAAACGTAGGAAGAAAAAAAAAATACCTATTCACTTTGGCTTTTCTCCTCACTCCCGAATCTCACACTCCTTAGCGCGTGTTTTTTCTCCTTCAAGTTAAATCCAGAATGCTTATGAATCATTCAATAGCATGCTAATATAAAGCGATGAATCTCCCGGCCTAGGGGGGGTGTGCGAGGAATAAAAATATACAAGGAATTTTTATTCTATTGCCTTCCTTCAAGATTTAAAGGGGCGGGCGACCGACTTAAAAGATATATCTACGACTTACGTACAAATTATTTAAAAGGAGCTTTTTTTTCATGTCTGAGGTATATGTGCAGATTGAGAGAATAGTGGCGTAAGTACCAATGCAGATTTCTTCAAAAAAGCAAATTTAAAGTTTGTAACTCATATGGGGTGTTCCGTGTAGGACCACCGTGGTTTGTGAACCACTGGTGGTGTTCGTGAAAGGTGGAAGTGGTCTGTGTGGCTTTTGTTCAATCAATAAGCTGTTGTGTTGTTTAAATAAATAATCAAGCTTTGTTTGATTCAGGTTTTAGGTATTAGGTTTATGTAAAAAAAATAGGTTTATGTAAAAAAAAATGGAAATTTATACTTTATGATCTAAAGGAATACAATTATGTCCATTGGAAGCCAATTCTTACACTTTTATGTGTTAGTATTGTTTTTTTCAAATGTTACAAAAGTGCCAATTTGTGGTTTTATTGGTTTTGTATGTGTTTGTATATCAATATATATTTGTTGTGGTGTTTGTATTGTACTTTCTAACTTACGCTTTTGGAAGGAAAAGTGTGAGTGAAATATTTCTACTTGCAGCTTTGCTACCTTATTTCAGAATTTCCCAATTAACTAGTATTAAGCCACGGACCCCTATCTAAAACCAAAATATGATCGGATATTCCCATTCGCTTTCCGGGCCTGTATACATTTCAATTTTGTTTCAATATGAAAACGAATCAAAGAAAAATGTTCTGTAATAAATTTTATAATTTCACATAGCTTTCACTAAGAATATGGAAACGCATTTTCCATTTTACAACGCCGGAGCCCCGGGGGTACACTTGATCACCTTTTGCGAACCACTGCCTTATTTAATATGGTATACTAAAATGGTATTTACTTATACCTTATAAAAAAGAAAGGTATTTACTTATGCCTTATAAAAAAGAAAGGTATTTAACTATACCTTATTAGTATAATTTTATTTATATATCTTGACCGGCTATTTTTAGTGTTATCAGAAAACAGTAGTCCGCACTTTGTTTAACTTTCGAAAAGATGGATCACTTCCATCTAAAATCATTTTGGTAACTGATTGAGTTAAGACCCCACCACTTGGTCCAATGATATCTCTAGCTGTTTAGTACTAAAAAAATGGTTTAGTCCACTTTCGGATAGTTGGGACCTTCGAGCATGAATGGTCTGTAGTAGTGAGAATATGACGTCATAATCGTGAAGCCCACATCTCAGAGCGAACGACCCATATCACGTGCCATCTCTTCAAAATTATGAATTAAAAATACTCGCAATTGGCTGATGAATTGAGAAATGTGTAACAGTGAAAATTTATGAATGGAATGACGTAATTAACCATATATCTGAGGCCATACATGTTGGCTTCACTTTGATGTTTGAGAGAGTGACGTTATGACTCCTCTACTACAAAGGATCCATGCTCGAAGGTTGGGACTTACACCTCTTTACTGCTTACCAACCCATCCTCGTTTTCATATTTCGGTGCTTGTAGAGGGGAGGGAGTTAAAATGTGTTGGCGGGAAAAAACGTTGCCTACTTTTTGTGCAGAAGCTTTTCGAGTAATTGCTTTTGAATTCGTATAAAATGAATTATTTTTTAGTGGGGGGAAGGGGGGTAGAGGGGTTTGTTTACGTTTGCGATAAGATTGGCGGGGCGGTGAATTTAGCAGAGTAGTGCAAATGTTTCAAATCGACTCTTTATTTTATTTGTGTATAATCGTTTTCAAAACGTAAAAAGAATGAATATTTTTTTGATTTTCAGTGGGAACACAATATATTTGAACTTTTACTTTATTTATAAACTGAAGTTAAGTATATTTACTTTTTTTTTACATTTGTAGGTGAACAAAAATCTGATTTCCGTTAAAAAATAGTGCCGCATATCAGCGATAGGTGAAGTTTTGACATTTGTCCGAGCACAGAACAGGTAAAATAAATAGCGATAAGTTGCATTACACGCACGTTAATTTTTTGATTAAACTTAATAGAAATAGTCCATTATTCATCAGAATCAGTGTGTACAAAATATTTATAGGTTATTTTCAATGTGCTGACATTTCTTGTGCACATCAAATTTCATTCAATGTACAGCCGCGGAAAAAAAAACGAACCACCGATGATTATTTCGTTAGTTTTTATAGTAGAGATAAACTTAATATACCCTTTTGTAGGGAATAAAGTCTACTACACATTGTTATACAAAAAATTTGCTTAGGGGACAATCTTCATACTCGAATCCGCACCAACTTTAAAATTTTCAATAGTAATACCCAATTTTGATTCAATATTTAGAATCTACGACAAAATTTATCGTTGAATATCAATTTGCAAGTCATTTGCTTAAGTAGTTTTTTAATTATGAATATCGAAAGTTTAGAACTCGTAATGTTAAATGAATTTCTTAAACTTTTAGTTATATCTTTCGAAATAATAATTTTATTTAGCTGATATTTTTATCTGTGTTACTTCTAAACAACCCAAACAAAATACACTAACTTTCATTACTTATATATATTTTTTTTAATTTTATTTAAATTAGGATATTAATATTCATAAAATTTATGAATAGCAACCATGCTATATTTTGATAGTGATGGATTCAGAAAAACGTTTTATATGCATACCTAAAATTTCATGATTTTCCTCTTTGTAGTTTTTTGGCTATATTAAAATGAGCATCAAATGATCATTTAAGGGGTCATACACAAATTTAAAATCTGCAGAACTTAACAGAAATCTACTAATTTTGAGAATTAAAAGCCCTGTGATCGCGTTGGCATAAAATTCTAAATTCTTATATAAAGGCGAGGGGTATACGGGAGTGGGGGAATCAATGATCACGGGAAAAGAAGAACCACGGCTAACGCCAAAACATTTTCTACCATAGTACTTCATTTCGAAGTCTCACTAATTCTTTGTCCAATGTGGAAGTAGCCCCTCAAATAAGATAGATACATATCGTCTAATATCTCTGCATATAAATGTAGGAAATTAACGAAAATTTATATTTAGATTATTTTGAGGGCGGGGAACATTTCTGCGCTATCAAAAGTAGGGGTTGCTATTGAAAATTTTAAAGTTGATGCGGATTCGAGTATGAAGATAGTCCCCTATGCACATTTTTTGTATATCAATGTAGAGTAGACTTTATTTCCTACAAAATGCTATATTAAGTTTAGCTCTACTATAAAAACTAACGAAATAATCATCGGTGGTTCGTTTTTTTTCCGCGGCTGTACCTTGCCGATTATGATACATTAATAATTATTTTATTTATATTATATTATGTTATTTATATTATATTATTTTATTTATATTATTTACTTTTAGTTTAATCACTAAATTTATTTGTATGTGTAGTATCTACGACAACGTTTTTTCATATGTTGCACCGGTTTTGTACTTTGAATATGAAATTCGGTGCAATTCCGCTGATTTGTTTTAGGTACAGAGCTTTTTAACACATGGACACTTAAGTTATGACCACCCTATATTATTTTCGGATCGAAATGCCGAAGTAATTTTTTCTCGTGTTTTTGGGATCTGCCGAGTTAAAATAAAAAGGTTTTTTTTCTCCAAAAATACTCATATTTCTAATTTATTGTAAGTATTCGATAATTCCCCCCCCCCCATCCCCCCAAAAAAACTTTAGAAAAGTAAAAAACGCTAAGTCTCCTCTCTTAATTTTTTTTTTTTTTAATTATGGCTAAAAAAGTTGTGATATAAAAAAAATAAGCCAATTGCACTAGAGGGATCAACCCTGCACACCCTCTCGCTAGCCTTCTCCCGGAAAACAGCTGCGTTTTCTTTTCTTAGCTCGGTTAAAATTTTATACACACATAATTTTTTTTACAATGTATGTATAAATGTATGTGAAAATATGTACTTGTAAATTAGTCAGATGTACTAATTTTTGAGTACGTTCGGTGCTTCTACAGGCTCCGAATAAATAAAATTTAATTCTGAAAAAAGGCATGCTCAAAAATGAGTAAATATGAGTAGATGCTTGCCTACATAAATCACTTTCAATAAATTTCGACAATTAAAATCAATTCTTACGGGGAACGAGTAGGCTCAGGTGCTCACTATTATATACCGTTTATTTACAATGTACTCATGTCATGCATATTAAAATCGCAATTAAAGTACTCTTACTTTGAGTCTGCCTTTTCTTTTTCCGCTGCATGTAGCAGGCCACGATGGCTCCATTGATCAGGATGAGTAGAGTCCCGGCTACGCAGATGATGACCAATAGGAACACGGGAACGTCGTCGCTGTTTTTTGCCAGGGCGTCGACTGACGTGCTTGGAAGACCACGAGGCACTAAAATTTTTTTTTACTTTAATTAAAAAATGATTGACGAATACACAAACAAAGCAAGTAAAGGGGTCTGTGCAGTTACAAACTTTCACGAGGCACTAATTTTTTTTTTACTTTAATTAAAAAATGGTTGACGAATACACAAACAAAGCAAATGAAGGGGTCTGTGCAGTTACAAACTTTCAAAAACTCGGATTTTAAGTTTATGGCTTATATGGGGTTTGTGACGTCATTGCCTATCGTTTGATACTAAGTTTTTGAAAAAATTCACATATTATGTTATATAAAATTCAAAATTAAAATTTTTAACACAAATGGACACGCTTTCTTTCCGCAGCAGTAACTATTTGAAATTTATAAAATTTAATTGCGTAAAATAAGGATAATTTTTCGTGCACTCATTTATTCAAAATACTTGAGAAATATTTGCAAAGGAAGACCAAAAAATAAATTTAGAATTTCCGTGATTTTACGTTTTATAGTTTTTCAAGAAGTTATCTTTTTTCATCTTTTGGTACACTTTTTAAATAAAGTATATTTCCGATCAAAACGAATTTTTATGTACCATTAACTTAGTCTAAAATCAACATGTTAAACATAAATTGTAGGTGTTTTACTAGAATGAATAAAATGTGTTTGCAAAAATATTATTAAATAGTAAAAAAAAAATCTCTAATTTAAAAAAAAAATATTGCATTGATTATATATTGAAAACAGTTAAAGAAAAGTGTACCTAACGAACTAATTTTCAAAAAAACCTACATTTATAAATTTACTTTAATGATAAAAAGTATAATAAAGTGTAGAATATATTGTGATTGAATATTGTTAAATATTGTTTTCTCTACATGTGTACAATATTTTATTCCAATTGAATTAATAGTATTGTAATTGCACTGTTTTTTATAAGAACACAATATTTCTCCATTTTTGTTCGTTCGCCACCAATTGCACGGGCACCTTTAAGACTTAGTTTTAAAAAATTGAGCAGCAATCTTTATTACCATAAGTGAGTTTAGTTATATTAAAAATAAGTAACTACTTATAAAAATGAATTGAATATAACTGATAATAATTAGTAAAAAATAATTACAATAAATAAAATAATAATCAAATTTATGTAACAAATTTATTACCGAAAGTGATACTAAAAGTATTTAATTTTTTTCTTAGACGTCTTGTTCATGAAAGTATTTTTAAAAACTGTGTATATATATTTTTTTATTTTCTTCGTTAAAACTTTTACAAAGTATTTGTTTGAATAATTAGTAAGAATTGCTAATTGTAACTCTAGAGAATAACAAATAAAGAAAAGCTTCTTTAAAATAACCAGATTATCTCATACTTATGAAACAAGACTTAAAAAAGGGAAAAAAATATTTTTTTTTCTTGTGTATTAACATTTAATTTAATTCCAACCCATTTGAAAAAATTGCTGAATTGAATTTTGAAAAAGTGACATCTCAAATTTATTTTTCTTTTTATACATTTCCAGCTCTATTAGAAGGATTTCCGTGAAAAATTTAAGCCACATTGTTTTAAAATAATTAGTATTATGAGGCTGGGGACTTTTTACTAACAATATCTGACGAGTTGTAACAATAATCAACAATAACAATATATGTTAGTTGGTTGAAAAACATTCACTTTTATATGTGCTCGCAAGTGATCCTCGTGTGTAGAACGGGTATTCAAGCTAGAAGTTTGCAAATAGCTTCACTTTCCTATTTAAGGTATAAGGAACCATTCTGCCAAATTTCATCTTCCTGGGTTTACGGGAAGTTTTATAATTAATGAATAAATTAATTCTATTTGAATCCCATGTGCAGAACGAGTATTTTAGATACACTAAAACACAAAAACAGCATACTTTTTTAAGGTATATAAAGAAACTATTAAATGTCTTCTTGGGTATACATAAGTATAAATTATAGAATAAATGATGGAGTTAATTTTAATTAATCCCGTGCATAGAACGGGTATTTCAGCTAGATGTTCTTTCTCGAATATTTTTATACCATATTTAAAGCATAAGGAATCAACCTGACAAGTTTCCCAGCAAAAAAAGTCAGCATAAAACCTCTATAAAAGTTTTAAAATTGAAGGTTTTATGCAGGGAAACTGCAGTATTTTTGAAGATCTATAAAATTAAAGGCTTTTGTTTCAATATCCTTCATAAAAACTGTAAAAACACCTTCATAAAAACCTTCAAAAACCTTAAATTTTCAATAATGAAGGGAAAATGCAGATATTTTGAAGGTTTTATGCGGAAATATTAAAAACTTCAAAAAAACTGCATTTTTTTTCTTTCAATACCCCTTATAAAACCTTCAAAAACCTTCAATTTGACAGTTTGATGAAGGTTTCATGGTTACTTTTTTGCTGGGTTCATCCTCCTTGTTCTACGAAAAAATTGGATAATTCGCTTTATATTTTCAGTTACAATTTTCATTAGATTTTTCACATACAACCACTAATCGGAACCGAATTTTAAAAACGTTCCATGTCAAAATTGACAACAATAAAATCGTTAAGTTCGACACAACATCCACTAAAAATGACTATTTTCCATTAAAACCTGAAGGGCAGCGTTTACTATTTCCGACCTGGAGGATTTTTCGAATTCAAAAGGTTGGAAACAACAATTGATTATTTTTCTCCAGGGAGCGAACTGAGAAGAAGGGAAAAAAACAGAAAAGCAGCGAGTTGCTTTCTGCAAATGACGGTGTATTCCCCATTTTGGCCATTGACCGCTGGTGTTCAAAGGGACGCCATTAGCCATCCCCCCTGAATCAGCAGTACTAGTACCCCCTAAGAGCACCAAACCGAACTTCAGAGTGGCTAAAAGGAGCTCTTGATGCCGGTTGGGGACGGAACGTGCCTACTTTTTATCTTCCAGTTTCACTGCTTATTTCTTATTTTCTTGAAGTTCCGCTTCCTTAAGATTCGTTTGTTTTTTTCCTTCTGGGTGGGAGTAAAATTGTAGTGGTTTGCGCACTGGGAAAGACAAAGTTGGGAGTTTTGGGGATTGTGGTATTGTTGGTGCTTGGTGTGTAAGGTTAGGGTAGATTGTTTTGTTTGTAAGTTGTATTCGCTGGTTAGTGTATTCTATATATATTTCTGGTATAGGAGTTAAAACGAGACGTAGAAGAAATATATGGGGTCCAATTATTATAAATTGGAGGAATGTTATATTTGAATGGGATTTTTATTTCAATAAGTTTATTCTTTTTTTTAAAAAAAATGCACTCTACAAAACAAAAGCTTAAAATGAGTACATTAACATACTCGTTTTTCTTTGAGTACAATTAATTAATAAATGAGTGCTGACGTACTCAAATTTAATTAACATTACTTTCTCAAAAATGAACAGTGTGATTTAATATCGCTAATCTTAGCTTCTGTTCAAGCCATCTTAACAAAGCGACATGACACACTTAAAATAGTTGTTCAGAAGATGGTTTTCCACATTATTTGATGTCGATTGCTTAAATGAAAATGAGTTATTACAATTCAATTATCTTACTACTCATTATTTTGGCACAACTTTTTAACATTAATTTTGTTTATAACTTATTCACGTCGCCCTGATAGCTTAACGGATAAGAGTTTGGAGAGCGGTGTCTGCAGAGTGGCTTCGATTCCCTGTAAGTCTTGGTTGTAATTGCAAATATTTATAGAAATTTATTTATGAGAGCAGCCTATGTAGGCTAGGATCTGCTCTTTTTATTCATTTTTACCCATTGATTATTTTTTAAGTACATCTTTTTCAAAACTGAAAATTATGTATTGGGAGCTATGATAAACATCGAATATATTAAAAAATTAGTAATATAAATTTCCCCTTATATGTCGACATTAATTTTAAAAAAATTGCCACTAATTTCACTAATTGACATTAATATTATTATTTGAGAACTAATTTCGCCATGTTGATGATATTTTTACATATATAGGACTATATTTTAACTCATTTGGCAATAATTTTATTCATTTGGCGATATTTTTAATTCATTTGGCAATATTTGGCGATATTTACTCATCAGCCAATCAAAATGCATCGTTTATCCCAGTATTGTCGAAAAATATTTTTGGTCACATGTAAATTTCCCATAGAAGTAATGTAATGGAAAATGGAAAAAATTCCCTAACTATTGAGCGGTTGCAGATACCCAGATGAAACAAAGTTAATGTGATTAATGTGATTTTCGGAATCAGCGTATTAAAGTTCGATAAGAAAACTCAAACTGAGAGGTTTTGTTCGATTCCAGAGACAGACACTCCATTCTTATAAGTAAGTATAGATGTGTACATTTGACTTATTTTTAAATACCTATTTTTAACAGTGTGCGACCACCCTTGTTTGTATGATTAGCGCGAGGGCCCCCGGGTATAAACATGTTATTTATTTTAAACACAACAAATAAATAACCCCCATCAATACCAAGGATAGTGAAGACCATATATATATATATATATATATATATATATATATATATATATATATATATATATATATATATATATATATATATATATATATATATATATATATATATATATATATATATATATATATATATATATATATATATATATATATATATATATATATATATATATATATATATATATATATATAAGGTGTGCTCGTGTTTCGCTTTTTGAAAGGGGCAAGGAAAGAATTCTTTTGACGTCATTTTAGCTCCGCCTTACTATGAGTTTTTGATCATTCTCATTGGCTGTATGTTTCAAGCATTGCTACTTAGGTTTTTGAAGCAAATTTTAACTGTTTTCTTTTAAATAAATTTATGATTAGTTAAAAACAAGAATTCTTGTTAAATTAAGTACTCCTTGACAATAGCGACAATTACTCTTAAAACGACTGTCGAGAGCATTAGACACGCCCACAGACGGTTGAAGGCGGAGGAAGGCGTCACTATGACGTCAAAAGAATCCTTTTCCCCGCCCTCCATCAGCAAGAGCGAGTATCAGCACACCTTTTATATATAGTCTCCACTATCCTTGCATCAATACAACGTAAAACTAACGAACGTTATTCTCCTCATTTAATTTCACTCTTGGTTGACGCCATGAAAACTACCAACACTTTAAAATACATGCTAATAAAAAAAAACAATCTAACTATCAAACTTATTCGATTTTCTAAAAAAAATCACTCCAACAAATAAAAAAATATATAAATTAAAAAAAAAACCTTAAAACTTTTATCTGAAAGAGAAGATCTTTAACGACAGAAAAATTCCTCGTAGCTTCAGGTAAGCACGGTTTCGTAGAAGCTCTGTAATGTCTCAAGACTGTGAATTCTTTCTCCAGACCAGAATTCGCTTCAGGGCTATCTCTTTCCTGGTTTAAAAGTGGTTTCTCGTTTAAAGTGCAGGGCTATCTTAGGAGGATTTTATATGCGCTCTTTCCAACTTGATCATCAGCGGAACTTTCCGAAGTAAAAATTTCTACTTTTGTGGAAATTCGTATTTGAAGGAGGCTTGAAGAGGTTCGTTACCTTTATTCGGGTTCTTTGAGTGGTTGTAGATTTATAAGGAGTTTATGTGTTTTAAAACCGTGCTTTAAATAATATCTAATTATTAGTAAATTTCTCCTTCTATGGAATATCGTTGGCTTTGAAGTAAAAATACTTATTTTTTAAGTAAATATGTAGCTAACTTAAAGAAGATGGCTGGGAACGAAATCCGAGCAATACAAGTGAAAGACCATGTGACTGCTAGTATATTCTCTTTATAGCGCAACACCAAGGTCACTACAACCTTTAAAAGTGAATCGCTATTATTTCATCCCCAAACAGTTTTATTCACGCACGCTAAATCTTCACTTTAAAAATATGTGGTTTAACTTCTAAGCCAACGATATAATATATATATCAATGAAATTTTTATTAAGAGACAAATTTTTCATATATGTACTTTGGTATATGTACATGAATAACCTTTTTAATAATATTGCGAAGAACGTCGCAAAATATAATATAATATAAAATATAATATATATATATATATATATATATATATATATATATATATATATATATATATATATTTTTATCTAAACCAATGCATAAGTGGTAAAAGTGTCAGCATAAAACCTTCATTCGAATTGTAAATATTAAATGTTTTATGCAGAAAACTTGTAGTTTTGTTTTGGAGATCTAATAAAATATAGGTAATATCTATGACGGAAACCAAAATATTATATCCGTAAAAAAAATGCAATTTTGAAACATTTAAATTATTAAATGGAATATGAAGATTTGTTTAAATGTTTAATGCAGAAAATTAACAACTTAAAGAAACTGCATTTTTTTCCAAGTTTCATTTTAAAAACCCTACAATTTCATAGTTGCGAGGAAGGTATTATGTTGACTTTTTTGCTTGGAAAATCCTTAGTTTGGTTGATATATTAAATTATTTTATATTTCATTACCTGCCATCCTCAACTCTATAAACTCCAAAATATAAAAGCAGTTTCAAAATTTTTCTTACAAAAATATCGATCTTAGGTCTTTTTATATCTTACACTAATGCTCAAGTGAATATATTATCAACATCAAAGTTTACAAGTCGAGTAATAAAAATATTATTAAACTAATATCAAAATTTCTATTAGCTTACTGCTACCACATTTTTGTAAATAACAGCGAATTAAATTCTATATTGTCATGTTCACTTCTCTCGCTTCCATAAAAGCTATTTTCCGAATAGGAATTGCAAATCTACCACAGAAATTCCACCCATGCCTTGATTCGAATGTTACGAAACCGACATTTCAGAAAATCTCGACTAATACACACAAATGCGTAAGTGAATCTATTATCGACGTCAAAGTTTACAAGCTGAAATAAAAATCCTATAAAACTAATATCAATATTTCTATGAACTTACTTCTACCACATTCTTGTAAATAAAATATAATTAAATCCTATATTGTCATGTTCACTTCTCTCTTTTCCATAAAAGCTATTTTCCGGATAGGAATTGCAAATTTACCACAGAAATTCCAACCATGGTTTGATTTGGATGTTACGAGACCGACATTTCAGAAAATCTCGACTCATGCAGATTTGAAAAGACTTTCCTACAAAAGCAGATGGCATAAAAAGATTCAGGATATATAGGTAAAAAACGGATTCCCATATATTTTCTCGCTAGTATAGGGATTTACGTGCAATGAAATCCTGATTCAAAAAATGCACTCCTTCAATTGAAATCTTTCAGTGGGGAAGTCGAAATGTCGAAATATTTTTTTGAAGGCAGTGTAGGGTCTGTTTGAGTGGCGATAACGGTATTAAGCTTTATCTGGTATAAAAACGTATATTTTAAAATCTCGCCGACATTAGATGACGAAATCGTAAAGCGTTTGGAATACCTAGATTTTGTTGGAAGTTATTTTTAACTATTAGAATATATTAAAAGGAAAAAAAATGTTTTTCTTAATCCGAGCAATTTTTAAAGTTGATTTCTTTAATCCTTAATCGCTGTTCAAAGTCTAAATTTTATTTGAATTTGAATCCAAATGTATTAATTATCAACCCAGCAGAAAACCTTCATCAAAATTTATGCAGGAAAACTGCTGTTTTTTTTTTGTTGTTGAAAATCTATAAAATAAAGGTTTTTGTTTTAATATACTTCATAAAATCTGTAAAAAACCTTCTTAAAAACCTGCTAAAAAGCTTCAATTTTTAATTATGAAGGGAAAATGCAGATATTTTAAAGGTTTTAGGCAGGAAAATTAAAGACGTAAACAAACTGCAGTTTTTTTGTTTCATTGTCCTTTAAAAACTTTCAAAAAACCATCAATTTGACAATTTTGATGAAGGTTTTATGCTGACTTTTTTTCCTGGGAAATTCCAGAATTACAAATACAAATATGGACTACCAACAACGGGCTGAAGGCCCAACAAGGTTGGTCTAACTAGTATCTCCTAACTATCCTCCAATGAATATCTAACTTTTTTTTAAAATTCTTTACTCCTGTGCAATTAACAATATTCACTGACAAGTTGTCCCATTTGTCAATTACCAAATTTTAGAAAAAAGTGTTTCCTCTCTTCCCGATTAAAATGATTTGCTTAATTTAAACCCATGACCTCTAGTTCTATCATGTATAATAAAATCTAAACTGTCCACATCGCATTCTTTAAAAAATTGGAACATTTTAATCAAATCGCACCTACCCCTTCTCTTTCCCAGAGTATACATATCCAAATGTCTTAATCTTTCTTCGTAATTCATGCCTTAAAACCGTTGGATCATTTTAGTAGCCCTGTGCTGAATTTTATCTAACAAATTTAATGTAATTTTTAAAACATGGTGACCAAAACTGTACAAAATACTTAAGTTGTGTCCTTATCAAACCCCTATACAATGGTAAGATTATATCCTTGTATTTTGATGAAACACTTATCCTGATGTACCCCAACATTCCATGCCGGGGTACATTCCATGTTGGGTTCATGTACCCCCATTTTGTGTATAATGGTTTAAAGTAGGTAGATTTGCAATTTTATATGAAAACAAAAAGTTTTAAACCTAACAGAAAATTACATGTATAATTCAAAGCTTTTATAAATCTTTGAATTTCTATATATGCCTGACCCATAAACATATGCAAAGGTTAAGAAAACTGAGTCATTGACACACATATAAGAACCGATAAGTCTTAATTGAGATCATTGTTACCTGACATTTGCATCAAACTGCGCCGAAACTGCACTACGCCGATGCTCATTCGTTGACTTTATTTTTAGCTTATTGTTTAATAAGCTAATGACAAACAGAAAACACGGTCCCACTAAAAAAAATTACATGTATAATTTGGCATGCAATTTTACCCGTATCCATGTCCCCTTTTAGAATCACAGTGTGGGTTGGTTGGTTGGTTGGTTGTTGTTTAGTGGCACAAGAGCCAAACTGGCTAAGCTGCGCCAAACGTTTACGTTGTTACGAATCTTTTAAATTTTAAATACAATTTAACAACCAAGTGTCGTACAGTGTGGGTAAACTGGGGTATTGGAAGGGTTTAGGAAACTTTATTTTTGGCCCAGATAAAATCTCATCATTCTCAAAATGAAAATATATTCTTTTTATAAAATGTTATGTGGAATTTCAGCCACATTACAGATATATTTCGTGCTACAAATAATTCCAAGCCTTAAGTGTCTCCCCATTTTATACCATTTCCCCCTATTTTTATTGAAAATTCCTCAAATATCGAAATTGAAAACACATCTCGGTCATCTCACCTGTTGTCTGCGCTATGACGTCATTTTCCGTGTATCCGCTTTCGCCGTACACATTCCACGCCATCAGGGCGAACGAGTAGTCGGTCCCGGGTTCGAGTCCCGTCACCATGAAGACGGTGGCGTTGGTCGGCTGGACGTCGACTGTGCGTATCTGTTCGGACCCCTTCACCATGAACCGGATTCGAAAGAACTGGGGCGAACCCCCGTCGAATCCGGGAGCCCAACTGAGCAGGACTTTGTCCGAGGTCACGTTCTGGGCTTGGAATTCTTCCGGTAGGTCCGGTTTGCCTTTTGTGAGGAAATAAATAGAAATATTAAGACATTTGTTACTATTAAAATACAAATGCGACGTTAAAATACGCAATAAAAGTCCGTAATAATCCGGACATGTTTCGGGAGATACATCACCCTTCATCTATGTCCGGATTATTACGGACTTGCGTATTTTAACGTTGCATTTGTATTTTAATATTCTTAACTCAATGTTCCATAAGACGAGTTTTTATGTTACATTTGTTACTGTTAATCAAAAAAAAGTTTTGCTCGAGCATTTCCGTAATAAGCGACTTTTCTGATTTGCACCCGATCGCTGCTTTAATAACCTTTGTTCTACAACAATTTGATGTATTTACATATAAAAAAAACATTACGAATACACTGCTATGTGAAATGTATATATATCATGTCTAGATTGCACAGTTGCACAAATTGGTATATTCCTGAAATAACCAGGCCTTCGTGGCCGAGCGGTTTAAAGCATCATCTGGCAATACGAAGATTCCTGGTTCGATCCTAGGCGATGGACTTGACAAAGAAAAGTAGAAAAAAGTGATGATCTTGTGAGTGGAGGGTTGCCAGATTCGATACAAAATACTAGAAAATTCTTCCAGAACATCCGCAAAAATTAACGGCATGTATACGGATTGATGCACTATAAATCTGATCGGGGTCCAAAGTCCCGACGTCTATAGAAGTGTTGGGTGGCAGTTCAGGTGTTTCCTAGTCATCTGACCATGGTTCTAATATAACGAGGTGCATGTATGAATGTGTGTGTGTGAATGTGTATAAGTTCCCGGGTCTTTTTTTCGAGATAGACCCCGAACCGTCGCCAATTGCCCACTGTGTTGCTCTAGTGCGACGTTCATTAACCAAACCAAACCTTTATATACAAAAAATTATAAAATTGTGCGAATAAAGTTTCCATCTGCAGGGAAGTGGTCATTGCTTAGCTATATCTTCTTTCTTAGGTTTAGTAACAGCAAAACATTTAAATTAGTGTACAGATAATGGTTTATGTGTAGCTAAACATCCGAACAATGACCTACGGCCAACAATTTGTGACCACCCTGTAAAAAAAGACACTTAAAATGAGTACCTGAACCTACTCGCTTTCCTTTAAGTATAATCGCATTGTAAATGAACGATGACGAACTCAAATTTAAGTAAACTCACTGTCATTAAAATGTGCAAAGTAATTTAATATTGCCAATCTCAGCTTCTGTTCAGGCGATCTTAACAAAGAGACCTGACAAACTTAAAATAGTTGTTCAGAAGTTGCTTTACTACATTATTTGATGTCGATTTCTAAGAAACTGAGTTATTACAAAACAATTATCTCGCTTCCCATTCTTTTGGCACACATTTTTTCACATTTCTTCTGTTTAAAAATTCGCCCTGTTAGTTTAACGGATAAGTCACTGGACTGCGGTTTTTGAGGGTCTGGGCTCGATTCCCAGTAAGTCTTGGATGAATTTATAGAAAGTGATTTAAAAATTTAGCCTTTGTAGGCAAAGATCTACTTATTTTTACCCTTTGTAGTCAGTTTTGAGTGCACGACTTATACAAACTTGAAAAATGTGTATTCGAAGACATTATAAGCATTCAATGTACTCAAAAATGAGTACACATTTTAGTTTTCTTCGTGTATGTATTTTTAACAGTGCAGTAGGGGACATAAAATAAAAGTAAAAAAAAATTATCTACTTTGAAATAATATTGAAATTTAAAGCATTGAAAACATTTAAGTTCCCCAAGGTGCACTGTTAAAAAGAGTGCTTAAAAATTAGTATATGGACGTACTTTTTTTTAAGTACAATTGGATCGTAAATGAGCGATGACGTACACAAATTTAAGTAATCGTACTTTCGCAAAAATGAACAATGTGATTTAGTATTGCTAATCTCAGCTTCTGTTGAACAAACGCGACTTGACAAACTTAAAGTATTTCTTCAGAATATGCTTTGCTACATTGCATTTGATGTCGATTGCTTAAATGGAAACTGAGGTATTACAATTCAATTTTCTGACTTCCCATTTTTTTGGCACACATTTTTTTCATTACTTCTGTTTATAACTTATTCGTGTCGTCTTGCTAGCTTACAAGATAGGTGTTGTGGACAGCGGTGCAGCAGATCTGGGTTCGATTCCCGGTAAGTCTGAGTCGTAATTGCCGAAATTTATTGAAATTTATTTATGAAGGCAGACTATGTAAGCAAAAAACTGCTATTTTTAATCATTTTTGAGTACATGTCGTTTCCAAAACTGAAACTTATATACTCGGAGGTATGAAAAGCATGGAATGTATTAAAAAATGAGTACATTTTACTTATTTTTGAATACCTTTTTTTAACAGTGTGGGATGCACTTCCCGCCTCATTTATTAAGACATATCAGCCCCCTTGTTAATTTCCCGGACGTGAACATTACATCAACACAGTAATTAACACAAATCCATCATACACACCATCTCAAAGCCAGGACATATCACAATCCCTAACTCCATTAACGAAACCACGCCCCTCAACTCTTTGCACTCTAATGAAGGCAATCCCTTCTACAAAAAAAAGGGAAATTTCTCAGGAATTTTTTCCCTACAAGCACCAGACAGTTCCCGTGATTAATGCCCTTCTCCGGACAATCCCTGGGAACAAAATCTTCCTTTTCCGGAAAAGAAACCCGGATCTGGTTAAAAGAAACTGGTTAATCACTTAATGCGTTCGATGAACGGGGTTTGTACGTGTAAAGATGTTTTTTTTTTTTTAACATTTGGTTCATCTAACGGATGATGATATTAAAAGGAGTAGTTTGACAATCAATTAACTGATATAAAACTGGTGATTGTATTATTATATAGATACTTTTTCCTCTTAAGATAAAGATGGGCATAAAGGCCACGGCGGACAAAGCGTTCACTCAAATACATTCACATTGAAAAAAAATGCTTAAAAATGAGTGCTTTAATTTACTCGTTTTTCTTTGAGTATAATTGCATCGTACATGAGCGATGTGGTACTCAATTTTAAGTAACCATAATTTCTTTAAAATGTGCAGCGTGATTTAATATTGCTAATATCAGTTTCTATTCAAGCCATTTTAACAAAGCGACCTGGCAAACTTAAATTATGTGTTCAGAAGAGTACTTTGACAATAAATTATCCAATATAAAATTGGTGATTGCATTATTATATAAACAACTTTTCCTCTTATAATAAAGATGAGCATAATGGCCACGGCAGGCAAAGCGTTGACTCAGTTTCAAACACATTCACAGTGCAAAAAAATACTTAAAAATGAGTGTCTTAACGTACTCGTTTTTCTTTCAGTATAATTGCATTGTAAATGGGGAAGTGGTACTCAAGTTAATGTATACCTAATTTCTCAAAAATGAGCAGTGCGATTTAATATTGCTACTAAATAGGCTGCCTTCATAAATCACTTTCAATAAATATCACAAGACTTACCAGGGATCGAACCCACATCTGCAGACACTGCTGTCCACACCCGTTAAGCTACCAGGGCGACGTGAAGAAGTTATAAACAGCAGTAATGTTAAAAAGATGTGCCAAAATAAGGGGAAGTAAGATAATTGAATTGTAATAACTCAGTTTCGATTGAGCAATCGACATCAAATAATGTTGAAAACCATCTTCTAAACACCTATTTTTAATTTGTCAGGTCGCTTTCTTAAGGTGGCTTTAGCAGAAGCTGAAATTAGCAATATTAAATCAGATTGCTTATTTTTGCCAAAGTACGATTAATTAAATTTGGGTACGTTATAGCCACTATTAATAAAAAGTTACATGCATATATATAAAGCATTCGTTATTTTGCCTATGTTTCCTGAAACTAAAAATATTCTTATTATCGTATTTAATGTAGTCTTGTAATAAAAAGTAAAACTTTTCCGTCTAGTGTATTTTTCTCCTAGCTTTTAAAATTTAATGCAAACTATAAAGTTAGTCTAAATTATTATTAAAAATTGCATGGATATTTATAAAGCATTAATTATTTTTGGTAATGTTTTCTGATACAAAAAAATATTCTTATTATCGTATTTAATATAGTCTTGTAATAAAAAGTAAAATATTGATCTAATGTATATTTATCCATGTTTTTAAAATTGAATACAAACTATTAAATTAGTCTAACTTATTATTATTAAAAAATATATATGCATGTTTTTAAAGCATTTATCCTTTAGTTGCTTTTGATCTGTCCTTGATACTATAAATAATCTTATTGCCGTATATAATGTGTTCTTGTAATAAAAAAGAATATTTATTGTCTAGTTTTTCCTCGATTATAAAATGTTATGCAAACTATTAAAGAATTACTCTAAAATATTATTAAGAAATTACATTACATGTATATTTATAAAAAATGTATACGATAAATATTAAAATTAGTTACTTAAATCACATTTATCTATAAAAATAATAATAATTAAAAATCATTTTAATCTTCAGAAATATTTTATATTTTTAAAAAGAACTTCACCTATTTTTAACATATGTCCAAGTTCTAAAGAATAATTTGCTAAATATCCTGATGTTAACCTTTAAGTGTAAAATAACGCCCTATAATTAAAAGTTAAACTGTAATTAACCATAATAAAGCCATCGCGAGAATTGTTCTATTTCTAGTTTTCTTTCTCCCAAAAAACTAACTAGTATCTTCACAAAACTAAGATTAAAAATCCAGGATAATTTTTGTGGAGCTTTTTTTTTCATGAAGGCATATTATTATCTCGTTACTACATTTTGAAATACCAAAAAAAAAGATCAGTCTCATAAAAAAAAGTCCACAGCTTTTTATAAAACAAAGTTCGCCACTGAGTTATTTAAAAATAGTTTATAAAAAGCTTAAAAGTGTTCTGGAATATGAGAATTACTTCCGAATTTTTTTATGAAAAAATAAACAAAAATAATATTTTAGAGAGACAAAAAATCTTGATAAGGTGGATAGTTAAAACAAAACATTTTTCTGTAAAAGTGTGAATTTTCCTTCTTAGTATAATTTAAAAACATTACCGCAACTTGGGAGATAACAATTTAACTTTTAAATAAGGTAATATTTAAAATTATATTATTCGTCTGTCATTTTTGCACGTATATATAGTTTGTACGCATATATAGTTTGTACGCATATATAGTTTGTACGCATATATGTATAATAGTTACGCATATTAGTGGTATAGTTAGAAACTGTATACTAGACAATTAGTTCTAGTGAGTTTTAAACTATTTAATGACTCGGGCAATATGATTTTCCTGAAAAGGGTTTTTGCTCCAATCTACCTACTGTACAGTAACAGATTTTTATGTTGTTTCTAACACATTGTATATAACATATTGCATATAACTTAACCTAACACACGGCACGAATGCATAAAAAAGAATTAGACTGTTTTAATTAGTTATTCCTTTTGTTATTTTGTGTGACTTTTTTATATTGATATCATCATTTTCACTGTAAAAAAAGTACTTAAAAATTAGTACCTGAATATACCCGTTTTTCTTTGAGTACAATGCATCGTAACTGAGCGATGTCGTACTCAAATTTAAGTAATCGTACTTTCCTAAAAATGAGCAGTATGATTTAATACTACTAATAACAGCTTCTGTTCATGTCATCTTAACAAAACGACCTGACAAACTTAAAATAGTTGTTCAGAAGATGGTTCCCACATCATTTGATGACGATTGTTTAAATGGAATATGTGTTATTACAACTCAATTAGCTTACTTCCCATTCTTTTCGCACACCTTTTTAAAATTTCTTCTGTTTATAACTTCGTGAAGTCGCCCTGGTAATTTAACGGTCAATTTCCTGGACTGCGGTGCCTGAGGGTCTACGTTCGAGTCCCGGTAAGTATTGGTTGTAATTGTTGATTGTTATTTAAAATGATTTATGACTGTATTCAAGCATCTGCCTTCTTTATTTATTTTTACTTATTGTACTTATTGTGTTGTACATGTCGTTTTTAAATTTAAAAATATGGATTCGGAGCCATTATAAGCATCAAATGTACTCAATAATCAGTTCAGTTTACTTATTTCTGAATACCTAATTTTAACAGTGCAATATTTAGTTTCTTTCAAATTATGTTTTGAAACATGCTCTATCATCTTGCTTTTTAATGTGGCATATCGTGATTCTAAAGCCGAAAATGCACATTTATTTTCGTTTTTCAGAAATCTGGTGTCGGCAGCAAAGGTACGTGTAGCAGCCGAGAAAATGCAGCCAAAATACTTCCGGATTACGGACATTCCTGTGAAATGGGAAGATTTCCAAATATGACAGAAAGTAATAAAATCTGTCGCGAGAGGAGAGGGTATGGCTCGAAATAGAAAATAATCTCTCGATGGATGCAGATGAAATGCGGCAGTCTGGGAAACTTTGCGAATAAGGATATTTCACATGAAATATCTCTATATACTTATTTAGAATATTATATTCCTCTACATTTATATAACTATATATATGTTTTATTTAGTTAAGTTAATGGAACATTGGTAAGAGTAATAAAAAAGGGGCCACTCTGCCAAATCTATTTTCATCGCCAACTTGGGTGTGGAAACCTAAAGTTTTTGTATTACAAAACTGATATGTCGATGACACACAAACAAGTGGATAGAAATGCTTGCTGTATGATTTGAATTTATTTTGCAATGCCTGCAAAAAACATTACAAAACTGTTTTTGCGCTTGCGTGCGAAACATATTACGCAAGCATTGCGCAGGGTTGCCAATTTAAACTAAAATTTTATTTGACGACATAAATATTGTGGTATTAGCGAATTATCCCCTTATTCTTTACTTTAACAAAGTCATCTTCAAATAAGGATGAAAGTTATGAAAAATGGGGTATTACATGAAACATTATTTCTAATATTTTTTATTAAAACCAGATTACCATAAATGTTCTATTTTATTTTGGTATTAGATCACCAAGGATCCCATTTCAAGTGTATCAAGATTCATCTAAAATTATAACATATCTCTGACTTTAAATTATGTATTTTTTATATATAATATTTTATATATATATATATATATATATATATATATATATGAAGTAAATGTGTTTAAGTCAACAGACGTACACTTTATTTTAAAGTTAAATATACAAAATAATAAGTGATTCATAAAGATAAATGCAGTGCTCCATTCTTTCTATCAAACTATCATTTATATATTAACCTTTTCGTTTCAACCTTTTCTTTATATTGCGATGTATACTGTTGTAACTCAATATTTTACAACCGTCAAAAATATACACGTCTTGAAATTTGTAAGTTTTATGATAATACAGTAATTAGTCATAAGCTGTAAGCTTAAATAATCCAAAAGATGTCATTAGGGTTGTATACGTTTTAACTTTTCCGACTTTTAAGTATTTTTTTCTTAAATTTTTAATTCGCATTGTTTTAAATCTTTTTACCAGTTGGCAAATTAGCGAGGTTTACTTTTCTTACAAATCTTGTTATTCTGTTCAATAAAATATGAAACATTTCCCCCTCAAAATAAAAAAAAAGATTAAGTATCCGCTAATTACCCTTAGCAATATTTAATGATTTATAATAACTTTAAAAAAGAAGACTAATAATAAATAACATCCATTCCACTCAGAAATCTTCTCTTCCAAGTTCCAGTCCCCTTTTTTTCTCATGAAAATGCCATAATCAAAAATAAAGATATATATTTTACACTAAAATACCGCCAAAAGACAAAATACTCTTATGACAATAAACTAAAAACTTTCCATTCCAACGAATTAACATCTCAAAACTTCAGTAAAACAAATAAAAAATACAATTATAAATCAAAGAAAGACTTTAAGAAGGCAAAAAACCACTCAACTTTTCTCGAATCGTGGTCACAGTTACCCCTGAGACTGCGACCTAATCCCCCTCTAATTTTACCATAAATTACAATATTAAGCTGTTTCTTCAAACCTTTATATAAAAGTAATTATACCATACTCATAATAAAAAAAGAACTTGGAACTGGAAATTTCTGTGGACAGTTTATTTAATGCATTGTCAGACAGCTTCTTAAAAACAAAAACAAAACAAAAAATAGTTACTCGGCCTCAAAAATAAAAATTTGAACGTATTTTATTTGTTGCTTTTTCTCCCTTGTGCTGTCATCAGCGCCACCTAGTTATTGTCTCGAAAAGTAAATTGTTGGAGCTTCCCACCCCTCCCCCTCCCTTTCGCAAAAAAAAAAAGATTAAAAGAACAACCTAAGAATAAAAAATAAAACGAAACACGTAGAGTCAAAGGTAGAGAAAGAATGACGACAGAAAATACCATGTTCACGTCGTTTTACAGGTCTTTTCCCTTCTATCTACTTTCCCCTCTTCCCCCCTTTTTCGTTCGTATCTTAGGTAATTTAAGTTGGTACACGTTTCTAGGAGGTTACGGGAGAGAGCGAAAATAAAAAGAGGTTTTCCACATGAACAACAAACTATACTTTCGCACCTTCAATTTTTGTTGTCAGGTCTCGTCTTGCTTGAGTTTGTTTTTTATATATGAAATGGAAGTGTGGACAAGCGGTGTATGCCACTAAAATGTTTTCAAGAGAATATAAATGCTGCATTGAAGTTTCTGATAAAAGTTCTTTATATCTTAAGCTCATTCAAATAATAGTACATATTTCTTATTTAAAAAAAATATTATTTGCCATATACAGGGCGGTTCAACAGTAACAGAAAAAGTAAATGTTCAATATTAAAAAAAATCAACGGAATTACATAGAATTACTTAGATTTTTTTCTAAGAAACATAAAATATGATTGCCAGAACAGGTACATTTGTTAAGGACAGGTGATGCTACAGTCGCCGCAGATATTCTGTTCTTCGATATTTAATCGGTATATGCTAGATGGTTAGACATATGCTATATTGGCAGAAGTTGTTCGTCATCGTACGATAGAAATTACAACTGAAATCCTATCTGATGCTTAGCACAGTGTGTTTGTAATCCTATCTAGGTCAGGGTTGCCAGATATGGCAAGGCAATTTACCGTATATAGCCCCAAAAATTACCGTACTTTCGAGGAAATTACCGTACATTTTTATTTTTCTTAAAAAGCAATTTTTTTGCATTGTTACTGTTTATTAGTTAATGCTTTTAATACAAGATTTATGCTTGGGGGTAATTTTTTTGAAGTACAAATTATTTCAGTAATGCTATCAATTTTTTTTTTTGCGCCACCTAGTAAAAAAAATGCAACTAACCCTCACATAATGTGGTATAGGAGGCATTTTATATATATTTTTTAAACTTGCAAGTAATATATAATTCTTGTCATAAATGAATGCAAAACAATAGCATAATCAAGGGGTAAAGATTTATAAATAAAATTTGGATAAAAATGAAATTTTTGTTTTTGCAATTTAAACTTGAAAAAATGAGTTCAAATCTGGTTGTCTTCCAGTTGCATAGAATACAGTTGTAGCTTTCTAAAACTTATATCTTTATGACTAATTGCTCATAAAAATTTGTTAATTAAACTGCCTGAAGCATATATAGAAAACTAAAGTAATAGTTTGTGTTTTGCTGTGGGGGATGAAGGGAGACGACGAACAAACAAGTTTTGGATACTATTTAATTGAAGATGAATACAGGTTATAAATCTTTCTCTTCTACCTCAGCTAGCTTCTACCCTTCACAGAAATATCGATATTCCTTGTTGAAATATATACAGTTAGTATCAATCCTACAATTCGATTATTTTTTCTCAAAAGTATAATTTTTTTTGTCTTTCTTTGAGGGCTAAATTACCGTACAATTCTCATTACCGTACGCTTCATTACCGTACGTTCACCAAAATCAAAATTACCGTACGCCCCTACCATTACCGTACGGTCTGGCAACACTGATCTAGGTTGCAAACTGCGCTGCGCCAGTGCACTCACATAATTGAAGCGCCATCTATTGGCCTAAAATATAATTTTTCTGGTAATATTTGTTTATTACTAAAATAAAATCATCTTTCCGTGGATATCTGTGAAAACATGCATCCTTACTAGCTTTTATACTTTCCTAATCATCGAACTTTTACCTGTGCTGTTACTTTAGAATCACCATGCATTAACTTATGTACTATCAATGCATACAATATAAGGGTTAACGTTATATTTCTGTCGGAAAAGGTGCTGTACATTGGTATGAAACGGAATTTTTTATTAGACTACGTAAAAAAACTCTGGGTCTCGAATTACATCAGGGTGCTATAAAAGGAAAAACGAAGTATTTATTTTACGAAAAAAAAAACTAACACTTTTGAAATCTGAAATAAATACATAACACCGCACTAAACACCAGACATCAAAAAAAAAATATATACCGAATTTTTTTTAAGCAAAATAAGATCATTTAAAACACTATTTACATGATTGTTTTAAATATTTATATACCTAACTTACATTTTTGATAAATTAAAGAAATGTCAAATCGTATTTTTATGTCATTTCAACCTATTAATCCTCATTAAAAAAATTATATTTTTGTGCATTGAATTTTTGTCAAACCTTAAAATACTATCTCAGCTTGTACCGGTCAACTTAGAAGAAAATAGAGTTACTATTATGGTCTCTTGTTATTTGAACGATTTATTTTATGATATTGAAATTTGTTTGCTTCTGTGTTTTTGTTTGTGTGTTTTTTTGTTTGTGTGTGTGTTTGTTTGTTCTTTCGTTCGTTCGTTTGTTTGTAACTTCTTTTTTTTAATAAATAGTATTTTTTATTAAATAGTCAATTTTTTAACGATATTTTAGCATAAACTTTAGTAACATATTTTAATCTATACCTCAGTAACCGTAATGTGAAAGTAAACTATAATGGTTTCCGCACCGTAAGGGTCAGTTTGTGTACTCCCTTATTTTAACAAATATCCATTAGGATTTCTGCACTCATCGGTGGATTCAATTTTTGTCGTGCGACCCCTCTACCCTACCTCCCAGTCTGTGATTTTGGAGTAATATGTGTACTTCAGAACTGTAGCAAATGCAGAAAAAATGTATGGGAGAGGTTTTGGGGGGTCCTACTATACCACCCCCTCCCTCTAACTAGTAGTCCTGGGAACAATAGACTTCGCAACAAAATAATATTAATAATACACTGTTAATAATATGTACTAAAAATAATTAAAATATACTCGTTTTGATTCCATTCAATGCTTATCATAGCTCTGAATACATAAGTTTCATTTTGAAAAAGACATTCAAGCAAAAATGTGTAAAATGAATAAAAAGAGCAGTTGCTTGCCTACATAAGCTGCCTTCAAAAATCACTTTCAATGAAAATCAACAATTATAACCAAGACTTATCGAGAATCCAAACCGAACCATATCCTCAGGTACCGTAGTCCAGTGCCTTTACCGCTGTACTAACAGGGCGACATGAAGAAGTACTGTTATAAAAGTGTGGCTAAAGAATGGGAAGTAAGATAATTGAGTCGTAATAACTCAGTTTCCATTTAAGCAATCGACACCAAATAATGTGGAAAACCATCTTCTAAACAAATGTTTTAAGTTTGTTAGGTCGCTTTATTAAGATGGCTTGAACAGAAGCTAAGATTAGCAATATTTATTCACGGTGATTAGTATTGAGAAAGTACGATTGCTCAAATTTGAGTACGTCGTCATCGGTCATTTAATATGCAATTGTACTCACAGAAAAATGAGTAGGTTCAGGTTCTCATTTTAAGTACGATTTTGTGCCATATACTTGGAATGGAAATATAAAGTTAACTATTTTTCAAAGAAACCAATTTACAGTTTTACCATTTTGCCGAACCGTTAGAGGGTTAAAACTTTAATACTTAAAAAGCCATTAAAAATGCCCATCTCAATGGAATACACAGTTTTTTTCATTTTAATTGGGGGGCAATTAAAAAAAAATACAAATAAATTACCACTCAAATCCCAATTGCAATTTGTAGCCAACCCCTGTTTATATCTAATAAAAATCCTCATGCATGGAACGCATAAACTTTGATGAAGTGTGGAAAACATTCTGGGCAAATGTGTCACGCAAATTCCTCAGGCTGTCATTCAGGTAACGCTTCGATCTCCCTCCCGGACTCCGCGAAAATAACAAACAAAAACAACTTCTTTTTTGATTAAAGTCTATGCGGAGCGCTTTTACTCAAACATTTATACGAATTGTTTTCTCTTTCTTCAACGAAGAATTCTAACATTAAATTGAATGAAATTCGAAACGAGGGGAATGCTTTCAGTGTATTTTATTACAGTATTTTCATACTTGCAGCTCATGGATGAGATATTGCTGAAAGTAAAATTGTTTTTTGCGTTGTTTGTTTTTAGATATCTTATTTGTAAAAAATGCCTTGAATTCTCAGATAGCAAAGACTTTTACGAAGCTCAAAGCTATATTTAGACATTTTTAAATAATTATACATTTAGAAGTTTCTATGGTTTTGGTTTTGCTGTGTTTCTAATATTATAAAACGCACTGTTGTGGCGTTTTATCTATGGGTACAGGGCAGGATTTAAAACTACATAGGATGCAGCCTAAACTACAGCACCACAAAAGAGCTCGCACCACTCAGCAAAAAAGAAATCAACTTGCAGAAAAAATTATTTGAAAGGATAATAATCAAGATCTTAATGAAAGTAGTATACTACAATATTTTATGATATAGAACAATTATATTTTTTAACAGATTTGTATAACGTAAATTTACATTAATACTTTTAAGTTCTTTAAAAAAATATGCTTAATTTGTAATAATTATAATATTTTTTTTTTTTTAAGAAATCGTTTTTTTTTCTTCCTTTTCTTTAAATTTTTATTTTGCTTAGAGCGATTTGCGGGTAATAAAAAGACGAATGCAATATTTTATTATCATTTTTATAGATTCCAGAATGCCATTGCACCTTGAAATTTCTTAAAAACCATTGACAATTCGTAACATAGTAATTTAAATTTACAAAAAACAGTGTATCCCAATTTCATATGTACACCAAAAAATTATTTAATTTGCAGTTCTAGAATATATTTTCTTCAAAAAATTCCGATTCCCTCCCCCTCGTTTTACTGGAGGTAAATAATATTTATATAATATTATTACACTTATATTTTTATATTATATTATTTATTTTGTAAAATATGCACAGATGCTAAAATATGTCTCAGTCGCCAATTACAGTGTCAAAAATAGCAAATCCCCTTGCATATTAAAACTCAATGAAAGACAAGCCTATTTGAAACGCATAAAGCCTTTATAAATGATATATAAGTATAAATTGAAAAATTCTATTAACAAATTTTTTAAATGAAAACTTTAAAAATATTTCTAAGGAGAGTATTCAAAGCCTTATAAACTCTTAGTTACAAATTAGAAGTTATAAATTTAAATTAATTTTTTTTTCTTGAAAATGAATGCTAAGATTGTTTTTGTTCTGTTAAAAACTGTTTTTCTTCGAAATATTTTTATTTTATTTTATTTAAAAAAAAACAATTTTATTGAGCGTATGAAGAAATGTTACTTATCAAAAGAATAAAAGTAAATTTTTTAAATATTAGAAATTTAAATAATTATAATCGTTCAACTGTTATTCAAATATCGCTCATACCTAATCTCAGACAACTCACCTCTCCTCCTTAGCATCACTTTGATTGAATCCGACCCCATCTCATTGGTCCCGGTGCAGGTGTACTGCCCAAAGTCCTCTTCCATCACGTTATTGATGTAAAGCACGCACTCCCACGTGACAGCGTCGATCTGCGACGTCCGCGTCGAGTACTTGACGCCGGACGCAGTCCCCGTGATGTTGATGCCGGTACCGTCAGACCACGAGAACTTGACGAGGGGAGCCCCGATAGACAGGCACCGTAGCAGGACGGTCTCTCCGCGGTCAGAAGCCACCTTCAAGTGACGTCGAGGTAGGTAGGATTCCGGTTTGACTATAAGAAATAACATTATGAGTTAGGTCTCGGATATGTTACGAATTTCATAAACAGTTATAATTCGGTGGTCTAGATGCAAAAATAGTTATGTCCGAAAAATTAGATTTCGGTCTGATTATTAGTTGCATTACTTGGACTTCAAATTCTATATTGCAATTAACGAAAAAAACTTGTTATTTACTTATAAAAACCTCAAGAAAAACGCAGCACAAAAGAGCTGACGCATCGATACTGACTTAAACTTGTGGTTGACTTGTAAAAATGTGCTACTCATCCTACCATTCCATGTTTGATTTGTGTATCTATGACATTCAGATTCACCACCCTCGCTAAAGTAATATGTGCGCATGCGCTACCCATCCTTCCGTTCCATGTTTGATTTTCGTGCCAAAGTAATTCAGAAAAAAGTCCCACATCATTGCAAGATCAAATTGATTGTCATCAAGATCATTGATTGTCATCAAGATCATTGATTGTCATCAAGATCATTATTTGTCATCAAGATCATTGATTGTCATCAAGATCATTGATTTTATCGAAATAATTCAAAGTGCATATAGCTGCTTCTGCATCTGGGCTATTCAATTGTAAAAACTCCCACAATGTAGATCAATCTAATAGCATATTACTTTTAGTCACCTTACCTGTCTACATACCTACGGAAATAGTTTTATTTGGGGATATCTGTCATCAAGTCCATTAAAGAGGTAATTCTTCGGGAAACGAAAGACTTTTCTATTGAAATTAACATTCTAAAATATTCTAATACCCAAAATAAGAAACATCTCAAAACTGATTCACAGCAGATATCACGTCCTGGTATCTCCAGTTCCTCCAGTAATTAGTCCAAAATAAAATATATAAAAATAGTTCATTTTTTAATAATTCTGTAAACAAATGACTTGACCTTAAAAGCTTTCTCTTTAACGTTAACAAAACTTATTGAAATATGCAATAAACGTTTCATGGACAAATATTTAAACCTTCAAGAAGTGAAAACGACTTTACAATTAAAAAAATCAATTGAGCTAAGGTTGGTTCAGAAACCTTCGATAAAAGAATGAAATATTTAAAAACAACAAAGTTTGCCAAACGGACATTTTCCACAATGTTTGATATGGGATTTTTAAGATTTTAATAACATGTATACGAATTGAATGATATACCATAATTTAAACGTATAAATATTTTTTTTAAATAAACTTTCTTTTCTGAACGATCAAGCAAGATTTACTTTTTGGAAGAGAAAACTCTAGAATTTAATTAATATTATTGTAAAGCTTAAACTGTTGGTGGAGCCTAGAACTGTATCTTAATCCAATCTGTTCTATCTTGTATAATATACGTTCTATATACAAATACAAATATTGACGACCAACAACAGGCTCAAGGCCCAACAAGGTATATACAAGGTAATATACATTATATCTTGTATAATATACGTTATATCTTGTATAATATACTTTCTATCTTGTATAATATACTTTCTATCTTGTATAATATACGTTATATCTTGTATAATATACGTTATATCTTGTGTAATATACGTTATATCTTGTGTAATATACGTTATATCTTGTATAATATACGTTATATCTTGTGTAATATACGTTATATCTTGTATAATATACGTTATATCTTGTATAATATACGTTATATCTTGTATAATATACGTTATATCTTGTATAATATACTTTCTATCTTGTATAATATACGTTATATCTTGTATAATATACGTTATATCTTGTATAATATACGTTATATCTTGTATAATATACGTTATATCTTGTATAATATACGTTATATCTTGTATAATATACGTTATATCTTGTATAATATACGTTATATCTTGTATAATATACTTTCTAACTTGTATAATATACGTTCCATCTTGTAGTGCTTTTACTGTTAGTAATAGTTGTATTACATAATTTTATATAACTTATTCATTTCTTTCGGAGTCTAATATATAAATTGTTCATTATGCTTATAGTTCTACTAGTCAATGTAATCGGCATAAACTACAGAGCCCAATGTCCCAATGCCCAATGAGACAGGGACAATATTCTATCTCATCTTCCCCAGCGGCCGGTCCACTACTCACTAATCCTCATTCGCAAACGTCGTCAAATTCGCAATCACCTTCCCAATCCTCATTCTGACGTCACCTCGTCCCAAATCATCGATGAGTGGAGTTTAGAATGTCTAAGCGATTGGAGTTTCGCCGCATATGTGTAATTTTGGTGATGGTTTTGTATGAGTATGTGAGGATGGCCTAAGGTGGCTTCGTTGTGACGTTTACTTAAGAGGCTGTCTTGCAATGCTGCTGAAAGCCACTCAAGTACAACGCCATGAGGGTGTTTAGGGATTGTGGCTTGTAATGAATACCAGCTAATTGGTTTCTTGGTGAGAGTGTAGTCACTGTTAAAAATCGGTACTCAAAAATAAGCAAAATGTACTCATTTTTGAGTATATACGATGCTTATCATAGCTCCGATTACATAAGTTTCATTCTTGAAAAATACATGTTCTCCTACAAAATGTGTACAATGAGTAAAAATGAATTACAAGAGCAGAAGCTTACATACGTAGGCTGCCTTCATACATCACTTTCAATACATATCAACAATTACACAATCAAGACTTACCGGGAATCGAACACATACTCTAAGGCACCGCAGCCCAGTGTGTTATCCGTTGTACTACCAGGGCGATGGAAAGAAGTTATAAACAGAAGAAAGGTTAAAAAGGTTTGCCAAAAGAATGGGAAGTAAGATAATTGAGTTGTAATAACTCAGTCTCCGTTTAAGGAATCGACGTCAAAATAATGTGGAAAACCGTCTTCTGAACAACTATTTGAAGTTGTCAGATCGCTGTATTAAGATGATTTGAATAGAAGCTGATAGTATCAATATTAAGTCAAACTGCTCATTTGTGGGAAAGTACGATTACTTAAATTTGAGTACGTCGTCGCTCATTTACGATGCAATTGTACTAAAAGAAAGTTGAGTAAGTTTAGGTACTCATTTTTAAGTACCTATTTTTACAGTGTAACTAAAAAACAGTGATAATTTGGCAGAAGATAACCTACTTAGTAGATAACCCTTGTTAAGGAAGTGAAACATTTATCAAAGATTTACAGGCTGCTTCGCCCTTTCCAAGTTACCCAGTAAAAAAAGTCAGCATAAAACCTTCATAAAAATTGTGAAATTGAAGGTTTTATATAAAAGTTTTTAAAAAAACATGCAATATTTTTAAAATTTCCTATTTTCCGCATAAAATCTTTAAAATTTGTATTTTCCTATCAATAATTTCAATGCTTCAAAATTGAAGGTTTTTTATGATTGTTTGAAGGTTTATTACATGTTTATGAAAAATATTGAAATAAACCTTTTAATTTAATGATTCAGTCTACAGTTTCCCTGCAAGAAAACTATTAATTTCACAATTTTGATGGTTTTTTTGCTACCTTTTGTTTATGATTATGTCTATGGGACACTACTTTGTTTCTGTTGATTTTGCATTTAATAATAATTTTATTTTTATAGTAATTTTAATAGTAATGTTTAAGAGTAATGCTTAAAATTTATTTTATGTTTAACAGTAATGCTTAATAGTTATTTTATGTTTAACAGTAATGCTTAATAGTTATTTTATGTTTAATAGCAATGCTTAATAGTTATTTTATGTTTAATAGCAATGCTTAATAGTTATTTTATGTTTAACAGCAAATAATATTATAAGTTAATAAACACATTTATAAATAAAATGGTTGTGTCTATCAAAATGTTGCAGGGTTTAAGGTATGTAACGTGAAACTCAAATGACACCTTTTTGGAACTCTTTCCGATGAGATTTTTAAAAAGTGACCCAAGGTACAGTTTGTCTCCGGCTAAATAGCGAGTGATGTCACATCGCTTACAAGGTTTTAGATAAGCCCATTGGTTAATTTGTCCAAACTCGTTTACTGATTCGTTGGAACCACCTTAAAGGGGCGGATCCAGACGACACAACAGTCTCTTTTGCATATGTTTTGTTCAATAAACATCCAACTCACACTTGACAATGAGCTGAGCCTTGGCCACCGCCTCGTTCCCTATTCCGTTGTACGCGACGCATTCGAAGGTCCCAGCGTCCTGCCTGGAGACGTTCAGCACGGTGAGGTAGGCCCTGCCGAACTCCAGCTTGACGTGACACCTGTGGGCCAGGTCGAAGCCCTCCCTGCGCCACGCGATCACCTCCCCGTGCATAGGGTTGCCAATGGCCGCACATTCGAAGGTGGCATTCTCGCCTTCCCGCAGGGCAGCGCTTCTGGTCACGGTGGTCACAGCTGCTGGATCTACGGAAAAGAAACAAGCATTCATTCCTAGTGAATGGTGGCCCCGCCATATGTGATTTGGCGACAATTGATGGGAGATAAACTTTATATTTTGGCAACCCTACTTTACTTACTCAACGTATTGTCCACTAATTTGACTTGGCGACAAAAAAAATCGTATTTTTTTGTTTTGGCGCTAATTTTCAGAATCGCGCCAAGGAGGCACCGCACACTAGGAATTTACCGATACAAGTAGCATTTGAGATATAATGTGACGGAAATCACGTAAATAAAATAGAGAGGTTGTTTTGTTCTGTAACTTTGTAAATGAAATATTGATTAATTTTCAAAGCAGGTGAGCGAAGGTATACTGAACAGTGTCCCCAAAAGGTGGTCTGCGGACCCTTGGGGGTCAGAGGGGTCACAAAGAAAAAAAATGGTTAAATTGAATTAAATTATCATCATTGGCTGTTTTTTCTGAAAAAGCGATATTTGCAACGCTAACATAACTTATAAATGTGAACAAGCATTTTTACATAATGATACAAGCAAAACAAATATCGTAACACACTAACTACTCGCGCTGATTTAATACTGCTTATATCTGTTGAGCCTGTGATAATATTGGTGGTTGGTCGGTCGTTCGATTGCCTTTAAATATTTCACCACGAAGTGCCGTTCGGTTGGAATGAGCGTTTGATAATTCTTTTTGTATGAAATGTTTGGCAACAGCTTGTTCCCTCCTGACGGGTACTTATCCACTGAGTAAAGAAGAAGGTGGAGGTGCGATCAAGTCTAAAACCGGTTTGCAATGAGAAGTAATCAATCGCTTAAAAAGTAGGTACTGGCGAAGTATTTGGCGCTATTCCAAAGCACTACTTTGTACCAGTACTTGGCGATAATTTATTTTATAATTTAATTTACCTTTGAAGTGGAAATAATTGCATCTTTATCGATTTGGAACTTGTACTGCATCCTACAACTGCACACATAGTCATTTTTTAACACTAGAACGACGGAGTGGGTCAATTTGGCCCAAATCTAATTTCGTTTCTGTTTTTTTCAAAAACTTACCAGCCGAATTAATTGAAATTCCTTGACTTTTCCTAAAGTCATGCATATAACAGCCTGAAAAAATATTATTCGTCTGGCAGTTATTATAGTTGGTGTTTTTAACACTTATACCTATAACGACTGAATGGGTCATTTTGACCCAAACACCCTTTTCCTATACAGAAAGCAGATAACAACGATTTATAGAACTAAAACACATTGCACCTATGTCGTGCGCATTCGGCTTGACTCATACAGGGGGTGAGTGACCTTGACCTACATATATAATGTCACTGGTCGAACAATATTGGATTTTCATTCTTTCAAACTGTTTTTATATGAGAAAAAGCGCAGATGGCATTTTTTTCCCCTGATGGAGACAGGACTGCATCTGAATAAGTACATTTAGGATAAAGCTTGAGTAAAATGTCTCGGAAACTTACTGTTAGCGAAGCATTAGAATACTTTCAGTTGTTGGAAAACGAATCCGAAAACTGTAGAAATAAATAGTTTGCTTCTAGGGATGAAGAATTTGTGCCTTCAAATACTAAAATTTTATCTTCAGATAATGATGGCAATTTATCTGATTCTTGCGAATTACATATTGCATGTAGTAGAAATGAAAACGTTTCTAGTGCAAACAACCAAGAAATCAAGGTTTCATACATAACAGTTGATGAGCAACTGCTACCTACAAAATCCAGATGTCGATTTACACAGTACATGGCTAACAAACCAGATAAATTTGGAATTAAGTTCTGGCTTGCAGCTGATGTTGATACTAAATACATAATAAATGGCTTTCCATATTTAGGTAAAGATGAGCGTCTTGCAAATCTAGAACTCGCCAAACACGTCGTTTTACGTTTAGTGAAACCTTTTGAAAACTAAGGAAGATACGACACCACTGATAACTTTTTCACAACACTGAAACTATCGGAAATTTTAAAAGCAAAGAACACCAGTTTGATAGGTACTGTAAGGTGGAATCGAAAGTTTTTGCCTGAAATAGTGAAAACAAATGAAGACATAATTGTCGAAACATTGTTACTGAAACATAATGATAGTACAACTACTATGACAGTTTACCAAGGGAAAAATAACAAGAATGTCATGTTACTCAGTTCATTTCACCCCACAGTTTATGTTGACGATAACGTGCCAAAAAATTTCCATAGACAATGTGGTTTTACAATTCTGCAAAATTCAGTGTAGATGTTGCTGTCAAATGCACGAAAATACTTGGTGAAGGCAGCATCGAGAAGGTGGCCAGTGCCTGTCTTCAACAATGTTCTAGACCTTGCTTAAATAAATTCCTGGATTTTGTATAAGAGTTATCGGTAAAAAGCTTTCGAGGCGAAAATTTATCCAACAACTTATTGATGAGCTTCGCCATCCTTATATTGAGTCTTCACGTAAAAAGAATAATTCAGATTTACAGAAACAAGTGAGTACCATCAGTAGCACGCAAAAGAGTTCGAAATCAAGTTTCTAAGTGTGTAAACAAAACAGTTGATATTTGTTCCGATGTGTAACAAGCGCACAAATTACGTAAAAAAAAAGTTGCCGCAACTTTGTGTAGTATATGTACGAACACTTTCCTGATAATAACTTTTAAATAACGAATAAAAAATTTACATATCAATGACAAAATGCCTCAAAAAAATTCAAATTGAATATTGTGTAAACAGTTTTTAAACATAATTTTTTGTTTATTTTTAAGGTTTATAATTTAAATATTCTATTTTGTACTCTTAATATTACTGTCAATGATATAATTGTCATTACTGAAACAAAAAGTTATATTTTTAAAACTTAAGCATGGATTTTTGTACTCTGGGTCAATTTGACCCATCCCGTCGTTCTAGGTATACCGAAACTGCCGTCGTTCTAGTGTTAAGTTTTAGCATGCGTTTTCTTAATTTGAAAATAATGCATCCCTCGTAAAAAAGTCAATGCAAACTAGGTTTGTTTGGGGTTGCTAATTTACGTCTCATGAAATGTCGCCAAATCATCTCCACCTTTTTGTTTACACCGTGGTACTTATCACGTTGCTGCTGTGAGTGTGGGGGAATTTTCTGATGTTCTTGTCGTTGACAGGATACATGGTGCAAGGCATTCAAATCGATAAAAAAAATGCCGGTTTACTTTTATTTTTATAAGTGATAATTTGGGTTCTTTTGCAATTTGGAATTCGAGAATGAATCGTACATTAATAAACGATTCTTCTTCAAAACTAAAGTATCCTGCTTTGAACAGTGCAACACAATACACTGCCTAAAACTTCAAGCTTGGTTTGGTTTGGTTAACTCACGTCGCACTACAGCTGGACATTGGGATATTGGCGACGGTTCGTAAAATTAGTATCACACCTTAATACATCGGATTGTAAATACATTGAAAATAAGCTATAACCCTAATTTCCCAATATCGTATCATGTACCATTGGCAAACACCCTCGAAGCTGTTAAATAATGCAGCCGAATTAAACATTGAAGCTAGACATTGGGATACCAATCCGTTCCCGTAACTCATTATTCCCTACCCGGGTTTCAAACAAATCCCTATTCTTCCAAATCCCTTCACCCCGTCTAATCCAAACAACCTTCGACAAATCCTTTCAAATTCTACTCCCCCCCCCCCTTTTAAAACAAACCCCACGGACCACCCCATTTCCATGAATTCTATTGGACAAACTTCCCAATTAAGCCACGACAAAATCACGAAGCATTTGCTCAAAATTCCCTAAACTCCCCTGCTTCCAGATTAAACCATCCCGACGTTTCAGAAATGGGGAAGAATCTCAACACATCCCTCAAGATGAACACATACACGTTCGATTCCCTCGCCACCGCGCACATTTCCATTCATTTTCCCAATGTCCCTAAAATCCCCGGGACATCTCCAGGAGTTATAATGAGGTCCCCCCTTTCCTCTTTACCGGAAAAGTTGGAGATTTTTATTCATTCTCCTGTTTCTGGGAAAAGGCACAATGCAATAATTTAGGAGGATATGATGAAACGGAGGGGGGGGGGTGTAATGGTTCGGATGGATCTTCTATCTTTTGTACGTCGTTCCCGTTTTATCCCTTTTTGGGGAAAAGTTCTGAGCTGAAAGCCATTGTTGGACTGAGTAGAAGCAGTTTGATGTTTGCGCTGGGAAAAATCGCAACTGTTTCCGTGGATGAAAAGAGCAGTTTTGGGGATGGAATTAATTGGAATTAGGGGCACTTTAAGGAGACGCATTCGAATTTTGTGATTTTGATTGTTAACGGGGAACGAGGTGTGAAATTTGAGAGGTGTTTTCCAAATTCCTTGTTTGCGTTGAGAGGTGCTAAGGGAATTATTGTTTAATCTCTTTATTCGTTCTCTGGAATGAGGCTGTTAATGGAAATGGAAATGTTAATTTTAAATTCGGTCATTAAATAAGTATGAATCTTCACTATCCAAATAATTTTATATCTAAATTTGCATCAAGTTCTGTTAATCCTATGTTATAAGTGAATGTGTAAGTACTTTTAATGATAATATCATCTGTGATTACAATTGCAATACGTCAGCGTGTATTTTTCAATTTAGTTCGAAAATATTATTTGTTTTCAGTCTACATATTTATTAACAAACATCATTACATTTAAAATATTAATAATAATAGTTTTTGAAACAGTAAAACCAAAAGTAGAATTATATGCTCAACACTATACATTTAAAAATTTCAAATTTACATTAATAATCAATAAGAATTTAATTAATATTGTATCCCTTTTCAAGTTAAAATACAAATATAAATTTTTTTAAAAATATATAAAAAAAATTATAGGAAATTATTAAAATTCAAAATATTATTACAGTAAATTTTATTAAGTAATATATATGAATAATACTAGTAACTCTATTTTATTAATTTACTATAATAGAGCATTTTAACAATTTTTTCCTTTTGAACAAAGAACATTTTAAAATTAGAATATTAGTTAAATATTTAGATGCTAATATTGTGCTTTGTAAGAAGACCTACTATCATTCGTGTTTGTTTTCCTTCTAAGCGTTATAACCGTTTTTTGTGTGTCCTTGTTTTCCAGTTTTCCCAATAAAATACCCACAATTTAAAATCATAGAAATACTTAAAAATAGTATAATACTCAAATGTAGATTCAAATCTAAAGCATTTTTTTTAATGCTATCTTTATTAAAATTTTAAAATACTAGCATGATCGTGCGATAATAATCGCATGCAAAATCCCCCCCCCCCCCCCCACCCATTCGGGTGAAATATATTAGCTAATATTTTTGACCAAAAAAATCAAAAAAGTTCTGCTCACAGATGACAGCTTTTATCAACATTTTTTTTTAATTAAATGAATTGTTTTATATGCATTTAAAAAAAAACGTTGATATTTATGAGAAAAAACTACGATTCGTCACTGGTCCATGAAATTCTCTTTCTTTTAATACCCCATGTATTAAGATCAGTTGCGTCTAAGAGGCATAAAAGGGATATTTACAACATTAATAATATATATTATATTTTTTTAACAGACGCCTTTGAGAAAATGAAACGTTCTTGCCTTAAAAACCATTTTACAGTTTATGTATTACCTTTGCTTATTAGATTAGGGGTTTAAGATATTAAGAATTTCTTAAACGCATCTATTGAATATTTTTATTAGGGTGGAGGTCACTTCATATACTCGATTCTACCCCTTGGGTCCGAATGATCACTGACTGGTAGAGTATCGGCGGAACGCACGTAAGGTCTCCGGTTCTATTCTGAGTGGCTGCCAATGACATGATAAACTAAATACCCAAAAGGTGTTTTATTTCCGTACCGCACTTTAAATTGACGTTGGAAGTTATCTTAAACAGTTTACTTTATAACTACGCATGCATCTTATTACAAGTCATTATTTTAAAGACAAAAACTGACTTGGAGAGTTTTTTCCCAAAGCAAATTTACATTCTATTTTGCTCATTTTATCAAGTTAGTTATCACATATTGCAAGGATATATCATTACAAAACCAATCCTTACCTGAACAGCAATTCCAAGTACATTAAAATTGACGCTGTAAATTGACGTTGGAAGTTATCTTAAACAGTTTACTTTATAACTACGCATGCATCTTATTACAAGTCATTATTTTAAAGACAAAAACTGACTTGGAGAGTTTTTTCCCAAAGCAAATTTAAATTCTATTTTGCTCATTTTATCAAGTTAGTTATCACATCTTGCAAGGATATATCATTACAAAACCAATCCTTACCTAAACAGCAATTCCAAGTACGCTAAGTAGTAACTTGACGTTGGAAGTTATCTTAAACAGTTTACTTTATAACTACGCATACACCTTATTACAAGTAATTAATTTGAAGACAAAAACTGACTTGGCAAGTTTTTTCCCAAAGAAAATTAAAATTCAATTTTGCTAATTTAATTAAGTCAGTTATCACATCTTGCAAGGATATACCATTACAAAACCAATCCTTCCCTGAACAGCAATCCCAAGTACGCTACCACAATGAAACGACATGTCCCACAATGCATCATTCCCCAGACAAATCGAAGACATCATCGGTTCCCCATCCAATCAGAAGAAAAGAATAAGACAAACACTTACACATCACATTAACGACCACCATGATTTGCCCTGTTCCCTCCACGTTGGTCGCTTCACACTCGTACTGTCCAGCGTCCTCCCTCCTTGAGTCCTTGATGTGCAACAGGGGGCCTCTGGAAGTGACTCTCAGATTCATCTTCTCGCCAACTTCCATTTTGGAAGGGATGGGGGCGCCGATTCCTTTACGCCAAGAATACGACACCACGGGAGGGTTGGCGCGGGCTGTTAGGTTTACGAGGAGGTTATCGCTCTCTACGACGTCGAACTTTTCCATGTTCGCCACGGGGAACACTGGTTTGTCTGGAGGAAATTATAAATTAAAAAAAAAGTTTTAGTAAGTGTGTAGTATGCAGTGCCATTTGGCGACATTTTAGAGTTGTCATTAACAATTATTTATAAAGAATTAGAGGTTTCACTCTTCTGTCTGTAGGAAATTATAAATTAAAAAAAAATTTTAGTAAATGTGTAGTATGCAGTACCATTTGGCGACATTTTAGGGTTGTCATTGCCAATAAATATATAAAGAATGGGAGAAGTCTCTCATTTGGCGATATTTATCCCCATTGACACTTTAAATTGCATGTAAATTGTAACACAAGTTTTCGGAAAGACACTTATAATGCTCACTTTAAACTTCAAAAAACCAGCAAATATATTTGAAGAATTATCTTCTTTAAGGCAACTGGAATTTATAACTAATCATGGTTCTCTCAGTTACTTTTCACACCTTTACTCGAGACATCCTGTAAATGGATATTGGAAGATGCTAAACAGGAATATTAGACAGATCATTTACATAAATAGACCAGTGACTGGACTTCGCGTTTAGTGGAAATGAACGCCGAAATTACTGATTGCAAAATTATCATGAAAGAGGATCACAATGTTGCGTGTTCGGTTTTCAACTACTTCCTCGAGATAATCAAAGTGGTTAAGTCACACAACATAACCTGACTCGTCTGGGTGTAATTTGTAATATTTCGAAAAGTTTAAGTGCAATTGTAAAGTTTATAACGTTAAATGATAACACATCCTAACATTAAAATTCTTAGTCTTGAAATTTCGGTACTGTTCTACTTAATGGCCTCAAATAGTTTCCAAGCAAAATGTGGTCGCCGTATTGATTGTGTACTATTTCACATGTTGCCACCTCCGAAATAAAATGTTAAAAATAGCCGTAAATATGATTTATGATCGGTAATCCAAGGTAAACAACCTTGGCGGAATTTCGCGCTCGTTGGCATTTGGGGCGTATAAAAGAGAAGAATCGAAATTTCTTATAGGACTTATTACATTGCGCAGTTTACAAGACATGATCAAATAAGCAGGTTATGCTAGGATCATTTTATGTATAAGGTCTTTGAAACGACTAGTCATTGTCATTCCTAATGCCATGTTCGTAGAATGCTATGTTCCAGAGATTTTCTCTAACGTGAGATAGTTCTTCAGTTATAACGGAAATAAATTTTAAATAGATGTATCTCTAGAAAGCATTAAATGCGCGTGTAATAGAAGACAAACCAGAAGATGATTTGACAGTGCACCAAACAACTATCTAACCAAGAAAGTTCTTCTTAAATACTCAAATTTTAATTTCTGCTAGCATTTGTCCGCTATAAATTATGAAACTTTTTTATATATCATCATGGATAAAACTGATAAACCCCAAGTGAAAAACAAAAACGAATCTCAGTAAAAATACAATAAGCAGGACCGATTGGCGACTAATAACTCCACCACCCAAAAAAAACAACAGAACCTGAGCACCATTTGGCGATCTTTATCTCCACAGCCCCGCTAAAGTCAATCCCAGATAAAGAATATGAATCGGAGAATATTTAACCGTGCTAATGACAGAACGGGGTGTGTGATTGATTGCATGCGCACTGTTCGTTGCTATTCAGTGGGGGGGGGGGGGGGGTAGGGGAGGGGGGGGGGGAGAGATAACTAGGTAGGCGCTAAGAAAGAAAGGAAAAACCACACTTGGAGAATGCATTTTTCGTGTTCGGCCATTTCTCATACGTTTCATTTGTCATTGAGGATACTTTGTGATGATTGATTCCGGCATTCTTAACAGCGGTGATGGGGATACTAATGGTCTGTTTCAGGGCGGGGTTTCCTCGTGCTTGTTTCGATTGATCCGGAGATTGAAAGATAATGCTCTCGAGGATGAAGTTTCGTTTGAGGTGTTTCCGCATATTGTTGAGTGTTTAATGTAATATTTGGAGGTGATTTGATGGCCTGGGAAAATTTGATCTATGTGACATCGAATGGTCATGCACATTCAGTATTTTATAAATAATTTTTTTTCGTTAGTATATGTTACAAACCCATCTTTATACTTGGAATAAAAGCGAGTTATAATAGATAATATTTTTTTTTGCATTCAGTTCAACAAAACGCTATTAAATGCTACCAATAAAATATATTGTTGCGTCTGAAGTCATTCAAAGGAGATGTAAGACACATATGTTTCGTATGAACCATGTAAATGATTTTTTTTTATTTCATCTCCCACACAGTTTTTCTTATATATCCTTCTTATATTGAAATCTACTTTAATATAATGTAATTTGGGTACTTTACAGAAAATCCTGTGAGTGGACATAACTTTCTAGTTTGTTTTTACCTGTGAATCACATACGTAATGTAACATGGACATTGTAGGGAAAACCCTGAAGATGAACATAGTTTTCGTCTATCTTACACAACTTAGTATAGGCAATTTATAGCAAACCCTGAGGTTTATCAACGTTTATTGCATAGTTTTCAAGCATGAATGCTTCCTTAAAGTATTGCAATAAGCCACTTATGAAAACCATAAGGATGGACACATTTTTCTAGTCTGCCTTCATATGATATTGTTGCCTTAAGCAAAATAACATGAGCAACTTAGAGAAAACCATTAGAGTTAACACATTTGTTCATACAGCTTTCATATATGAAGGCTGACTTTAAGTAATGGAGTATGGGCAAAATACCCAGAAGATCTACTAAGTGAAATGTAGTCTTCCCACATGAATACGGTCTAGAAGGTATGCATATTTTGAAAACAATTTTCTCCTTTTTTTGTGTCAGACTTTCAAAATTTTGTACAGTTTGCAAGTGTTAAAAAAAAGTAAAATATATTGATGAACAAAATTTGATAGTTTAAAAACTTTATTTCTTAATTAACAATCAATTCGCTAATTTGCGTCGTACTAGAATACTGATCATTCTACTTCTAATTCGTTTAGAAAATAAACAACAAATTTAAATTTTACCAGACACATTATTTTTAGGTAGGTCCCATACCCTACATTATTATCTTTATAATACAGTTGAAATTTTACAAATTGGATTATTATTACATTTGAAGTTTTCCTAGTTTGAATTTACTTTCATACTGCTAAAATTAGTTATTCACAAACGCAGCTTAAAAGAGTCACACAATAGGCATTTTCTAAATGACTATCTTAGAAAAACATACACAATTTAAAAAAAATTATAACATATTCTATTTCCTATTGTGTCAATTTAAAACGGATCTGTTGATGCATATTTTTAAATAAAAAAATCAAAATCGCACGATTTGGGATTTTTAAGGTAATACCTTAGAGTGCATGGTAATTTGGACTTACAGAAAACTCTCAAGGTGACGCTTTCGTGGACACTCCTCTGCAGGACGTGATTGGTCGCCTGGCAGGTGAAAACCGCCTCGTCGTCCTTCGCGTACACGGTGACGTCGAGCCTGCTGTGCGTGGATTTACCCCCGTAGATGGCTTCGGACACTTCGCTGTCGTATCCCGTGTGCGCTTCGCCGTTCCTCCACCAATGCAGTGTGGACTCGGGATTGCTGCTGCCGGAATCGCACAGGATGCTCACCTGTAGGAATGTGAAGATTGGTATTGTTTGGTTTTGTTAATTAACGTCACACTAGAGCTGTACAGTGGGCTATTGGCGACGGTTCGGGGTCAAACTCGAAGGAAAAACCCGGTTTGGTTTGGTTTTTTGTTAATTAACGTCGCACTAGAGCTGCACAGTGGGCTATTGGCGACGGTTCGGGGTCAATCTCGATGGAAAGACCCGGGAACACATACACATTCACACACACATTCACACACACACATTCATACACACATTCATATATGCACCTCGTTATTTTAGAACCATGGTCAGATCACGAGGAAACACCTGAACTGGCACCCAACGCCTTCAATAGAGTCGGGACTTTGGACCCCGATCAGATATATCGTGCACCAGTCCCGTATACACGCCAGTATAATTTGTTGGATATTCTGGACGACTTTCTAGTATTTTTGTAGCAAAGCTGGCAACCCTCAGATCGCAAGATCACTACTTTTTTATGCCAAGTCCATTGAACGGATTCGAACCACCAATCCTCTGATTAGTAGCTAAACGCCTTACCAACTGAGCAACTGGGGCTCTAGGAATGTGAAGAAAACAGGTCAAATAGAGCATATTCTGGTTGGTGGAATTCGCGTCACACTACGGCAATAGCCCAATTGCGGCAGATTTGGTTTGGTTTGGTTAATTAACGTCGCACTAGAGGTTCGACGATTCGGGGTATATCTCGAAGGAAAGACCAGGGAACACATACACACACATTCATACATGCACCTCGTTATTTTAGAACCATGGTCAGATGACGAGGGGACACCTGAACTGGCACCTTCAATAGACGTCGGGACTTTGGACCCTGATCAGATGTATCGTGCACCAGTCCCGTATAAACGCCGTTAATTTTTGCGGATGTTCTGGACGACTTTTCTAGTATTTTTGTAGCGAAGCTGGCAACCCTCCGATCACAAGATCAATACTTTGTTACTTTTCTTTGTCAAGTCCATCGCACATATTCGAACCAATAATCCTCGGAGTTGTATGAACGCCTTTAACCGCTCGGCCACGGAGGTCTCACAATTGCGGCCGAAAGGAGACTGTTTACCACATTCCCAAAGAAGAACATAATTGTTTATCGCCCAGACAAAAGGTTGCTATGTGCCGCAATTGGTACTTTCCCCACACTGCACTGTCAAAAATTATTACGACCTTGCACCAAAATTTGCTGCATTTGCTACCCATTTGGCTGCAACCAACATTGGGTGCTTAGTTTCAACATTTTATGGCTAACACGGATATCGGTGAAACGTTGCACCAAAATAACTATCCCAATTAAAATTTATATTAGATCAAATATTCTGATATTTTACCCTCCAATCACAAGATCAGTACTTATTTTCTTATCTTTGTCACAGCACGAGCTGAAACTAGTATCTTCTGATTACCAGCTGAACGGCTTTACCCACTGAGCAACCGGGCCACGGAACCCTTGTCTATGGGTTTGTTGCACTGATCTTTAACTGTAACTTCTGGATCGGGCAAGACATTTCGTAGACTTGAAGTCGATATGGAGGCCGCCATGATGTGCCCCACTTTTCTTGATACCGCAATATTTCGTATATTTTTCATGTTGAAATACGCCGATATATATTGCTTTTGACTAAGTTTTTTTTTATTTTATTTTTAAACCCATTTTAAATGCAATCTGCAATTAAAAGCCATTTGCAAGTCAAAGTAGAAGTAGTTAAAAAGCAAGAACAAAAACTATTGGTTTGGCAATATAAAAATTAATTCTATGAGAAGAAAATATAATATTTAATTACATTAAATATTTCTACAATGCTATGCTAATAAAAAACACCACTAAATCACTTTAAAAAAATGTTGGGGACAGCATGGCAGCTTTCAATTGGTTTCAACGCGCCCATAGAGGAAACAAGGTTTGACCCTTCCAGCAGTTACATTTAGAGTTCAGTGGTCTGTTGATGTAGATTCAGCGATGGTTTCGGTTGCAGTTTAGGAGATCGCACGATTTTTTTTGGGAAAAACTGCACTACTCTCGATCAAGGATTTTTGATGCAACTTAGATTGCATCATAATAATGTGAAAGTTGCTGCAGAGCACTATGATATGGTGCAATGTTGTACTGAAATTTTTAATAATATAGCTATTCAATGGGCTATAGATGATGTTTTGTTAAGTTTGATTTTGGTTACTTAACGTCACACTAGAGATGCACAGTGGGCTATTGGAGACAGTTTGGGGCCTATCTTGAAGGAAGGACTCGGGAACAAAGTATCCTATATTTGAACCATAGTCCGACAACACCTGAGCCGTCAGTGACGAAACCTCAATAGGCATCAGGACATTGGACTCTGATCAGATTTATCGTGCACCAGTCCTGTATACACGCCAGTATAATTTGTTGGATGTTCTGAACGGCATTTTAGTATTTTCGTAGCGAAGCTGGCAACCCTCCGAAAGCAAGATCACTACTTTTTTACTCTTCTTTGTCAAGTCCACCGCACGAGCTCGAACTAGCAATCATTTGATTAGCAGATGAGCGCCTTTATCCACTGGGCAACTGGAGGTCCCATGATGTTTTGGAACCTTTCCCACTGTATAGAAAGTCGTATGGCGCATGCTTTTTACGTCACAATGTGAAGGCCGAAAGGTGCGGAGGAGGGCAAAATCGTAATTCCTGTTGGTCACGCCACACTCCGAAACTGAAATCGACTTTCAATTTGAGACTTAAAAAGCGCGTGCCATACAGCTTTTTATACAGCGGGCGCTGTCTCTCCTCGGAGAAATTACCCGGAAACGTTGATTTGGAATTTTAAATCGTGGTTAGTTGACGAGGCCAACAATTGAAGAGAAACCCCGCTCACCTGACTCTGGAGTGATGACACTTAGACAACGATATATTTAAGGGGGTCCGATACCTTCGACATTTTTTTCTTTATTTTTATACTTGTACAATCCAATTTTTTTTCGCTTTCTAAATATGCATAAAAAACCATTTTAAGACGCTCAATTTTTTTTTTCAATTGCACATTTATTTTTAAATTAAAATTTTAGTAAATTTTTTAACAATTTTAAAATTCCTACTCCTTTTTTGTTTTTCAATATTTTAAAGCAATTCTTTTTATTTAAGATCTTGAATAATATGTAAATAGATGTATGCATTCAAATTTTGATTCAGATACATCACTTTAAAAAAATAAAATATATTAGAAATTTTGGAAAAAAAATGGACGAAAAAAAATAAAATTCCATTTTAAGTGGTTTTAAAAAACAAATTATGGTAAAAATAGGAAATCTGAATGCATACATCTATTTAAAATATATTTATCTTGCTATACACACAAAAATTATGATTTTAAGTATAATAGTAAAAAAGCCTTAGCATTTTTAGTGTTCATTAAATTTCAAAACCACGAACAGAGATATTTGCTTTTAAAGTTTACATATGATACAACTATGTTATAGGAACACATCATTAAAACGTTCATAACTAAAAAAGTAATAGGAATTTTTTGAAGCAGTTTTTTGTGAGTTATTAAGATAAGTTTGAATATTATTTTTTAAATATAAAAAAAAAATGACTTTTTTTGCGAATTTTGGGTATCGGACCCCCTTAACAAACACTAATCCCTTTATCACAACGAATGATTGGCAGACGATACGAATCGAACTCGCAACCCTCCGATGGCGAATTCGTCACTCTTTGACAAAGTTTTCGGTGTTTTGAAACCGAGATCGAATTAAAGTATTAAAGTAGCATCCACATGGCCTGAAAAAATTATTTATGATTGGGAAATGATCAATCGATCTCGATGCTCGATTTTAAAAGTAAGGAATATATTAAACTAATTAATGATTTTGATCATTTACTTGTTGAAATGTTAATGGCCGCGTCATTACCACTCTAATGAGATAAGCGCTTTTAGTTTTATTCGATTACTTCAACTGATTTATTTAATAAAAAGACTAGTTTTTGTCCTTTTCAATTTTATGAAAAGTTTCTTGGGTTGCAGCGTTCTAAAAGTAGACATATGCTATTCAAAGACTGTGTGATGCACATGTGCAAAGTTTCACTACATTCGTTCTAGTCTTTTTTTTTTTTTTTTTTTATAATCATATAAGAAAGGAAATTTTTTTGACGATTGTCGAGGATCATTTTCAAATATTGCTACTTTCCTTAAATGAAAATGGCAACATATTAAAACCGTCAGAGGATGTGACGATATAAAAGTCAAATATAGATGTTCGAGTATTGTGTAGGACTTGTAATGAAAATCATATAAGTCTTGTATGAATAATAGATTTAATCACAACTAAAACTATGTATAATTATATAAAAAAAATTAAAGTTAAGCAGCGTCATCGAAGGCAACAGCCTGTCTCCAGGCTTGGCACTTTATTTTTTTTTCGGCGCCTTGGCGACCTTTTACAACAAATATATTTTATTTTTACTGCTAAATGCCTTACCATTTCTCCAGCCCGAGGTCTATTGGGTGTAATCTTCATTGTAATTGAAGCTGGTGGAACTAAAAGGAAAAAAAAACTTTTTAAATTCACCCAATGCAATACCTATGAACTTTGCAATAGCACACAAATATTCGCAGTTACTTGTTTTACCAGTCGCTTGTAGTGGTCACCGAACTCTAACTGTAACTCCTGAATAGGGCAAGACATTTTGATGACTTGAAGTCGATGTGGAAGCCGCCGTGATGTGCCCCACTTTTTTTTTATACAGCATTATTTCGTATAATTGTCATGCTATAATAAGCCTACTTTTATTGCTTTCGGCTATTTTTTTATTTTATTTTTAAATCCATTTTAAATGTAATCTGCTATTAAAATAGGAAGCAATTGCAAGTCAAAGTCGAAGTAGATAAAAAGCAAAAGCAAAAACTATTTGTTTGGCAATATAATAATTAATTCTATAAGAAGAAAATATAATATTTATATACATTTAATATTTATTCAATGCTATGGTATTAAAAAACACCACTAACTCACTTTTAGAAATATGTTGGGGCACAGCATGGCTGCTTTCAATTGGATTCAACGCGCCCATAGAGGAAGCAAGTTTTCAGCTTTCCAGCAGTTACAGTTAGAGTTCAAGGGTAGTGGTTTATGATGTACGCGCGTTATAAAAAAAAGATGTGTTCAAAACTCGGCTACACGGGTTAATAACACATCTGTGTAGATAATTTTTAAGAGTTATTTTAATCATTAAATCTTCGAAGGTTTTATAATCCACGAACGTGATTTCTGATTGGTCGAAATGTGTATATAGCAGCATTTACTGCAACTTGAATAAAACAAAATGGCGACGTATTCAGTTCAAAACCAGTTAAATCCTTATTCCAGTCGAAAAACAAGCAATGCGAAAATTAAAATTTAGACTGTAAATTATTCAGTAATCGGAAAATTTAAATATCTTAGTAAAAAAAAATATTATTTTAATTTTTTAGAAAAAACAATATTAATGCGTTAGCAAAAGTTAAGTTTTGAGTTTGACAGTTTTTCGCGATTCACTAAAAAAAAAAAAAAACTTTTCGCTCATATAGCTGTTTTGCATTATATGCACGTCGCTGGCCAGACATGGTTTTATAATTTCATTTATTAACTGTATATATTTATATTTATATTTATATCATACAGATCCCAAGATTTATTCTTATAATGCATAACAAGTGGACCGATACTTACAATTAACTGTCAGTTTGACAGTGGCTACCAGAGGTTTATCCGTAGCCGCGTTTGAAGCTTCGCATCGGTAGGACGCCCCGTTGTCGCTGGCATCAGCCCGCAACACAAGCTCGCTGAAGACGCCACTGCCACTGATACTGGTGATGGCTCGAACCTGAAACAGATCATGGCATTTACGTATAATTCCTGAAATGCACACTCGAAGCATAGATGAAATGAGCATTTATTGTAATAACTTGTGATGATTGATTCCGATTCTTTTACTTTTTAACATATTTTCAAAAATCTATATATATAAATGCGAAAAACCCACTCATCACTCATCACTAATTCTCCAACTTCCCGTATACCTATGAAGATGAAATTTGGCAAATTTGTTCCTTATACCTTAAATAGGAAAAGTAAGCTATTTTTGTTCCGATCGAACGGATTTAAGGGGTTGTAAAACCCCTTTTTCGAAACTTCTCCATAGGATTAACATGGAGAACATGTAACAATGCAAAATATAAAATTTAAACAATGGAAATTTTTAATATTATGTAACGTACGAGGAGCATTCTGATTGGCTGATGACTAAATATCGCCAAAATGTCGCCAAACAACTAAAAACTGTCGCCAAATATCTAAAAACTGTCGCCAAATTAATAAACTTCGCCAAATAAATTAAAATTTCACCGAATGAATAAAACATTTCGCCAAATTAATAAAATATCGCCAAATGAACTAAAATATGATCATATATGTAAAAATAATATAAAAACCGGCCCGTCGCACCGGGGGGGATTTAACTGTGAAAAAGAAAACAAAACGAAAAATGCTACGACCAAAAGTGCAAGCCATACGAAAAATATATTATCAAACTGAAGAGAAGTATACAGTATGAATAATATAAAGGTTCGACAGGAAGCCCATCGCTAAATAAAAGTTTGTAATTTAGCCCCCGTGCACTCAGTTAGTTTTGTGTTATCCATTATTTATTAGTTTACCTGCCGAGAGGCCAGTTATGTTACCACTCTACCTGTGAGTGAAGTTCTGTAATAAAGTTAATAAAGGCAAAGTAGCAAATCTTTCAGTTGAGTTCAAATTTTAAAACACGTTGTCGCCCTTGGATGTTAGTTCGCACCACGGGTCGTTCGGATTCATGGGCCCGGTGATCGCCGGCGTCCTCTCTGTTGGGCTGGGTTGCCTTCACGGCTGTCGAAGCTTCAGTTTCTGTGAAACATCTCGCTGTATGCCTTCGGGCGGGCCAGTCGTACAAAGTGGACATAGAAAGGGTAAGCTATCGGGCAGTGGACAATAGGTACAAGCCACACTGTACCGTAATAATTGGTTCATAAATACTTTGAACCCCACGTGGTAGGAATGTCAGTGGGAGAGTGTATAAATGGTCAATCTGGTTGACGCGGCCTACCTTTCTCTACTCAATGTTATGTTATTTATCCACGAAGGCTGATTTCCCGTAGAATTATTGGGGTTCCCTTAATGCGGTATAAAGATCAGAGGGGAAAATGGTTTAACAAACGACCTTATCGACGTGATTCACTTTCCTACACGACGGTAGATCATTTATCGCCAATAGCACGATTCCCCGGGGAGTAGCGAGAACAAAATCGTCTGCAGTTAAAGGCGACATTCCCGTTGCGGGGTACAAAGGTCAGAGGGAGGAATGGGTTAATAATTGCCTTGCTCGATGCGGCCTACCTTTCTTTATATGATGGTATGCCTATACGATGAGTTATGTGGGCGGAATCGAAAACTGCTGTTGTGGACTCCTCCTCCACGTGGTGCAAGTGTCAGAGGGTGAATCAATTCGCGTCCATTGTCTGTAGGATATGGTTTCGATTTTTTTTAAAACAAAATTTAGTTTAGCAATGCAATAAAAATTTGATTTTGAATATTTTTTATTTTAAAAAGTTCAATATTAAAAAAGTGCGGGGGTAAAATCCGAAAAAAAGTGTTGTGGCTCCCCCCCCCCCCCCCTCTGCATATTGATAGGCCTTCAATAGAAAAAATATGAAAATCTTGAATTTGGCAGGTGAACCTTTTAAAATAATTTTCTTTTTTTTTCTTTTTATATTCTCGCCAATTTTTGAAACTTAACGACAAATGTTGACATATGTGTCTAATAAAAGTTTTTTGGAGATAATTATTATTAACAATATATGAGTTAAAGGTTAAAATATGGATGTTAATCAACGGGAGTAAGGTATACATATATCCAAGTTATTGTATAGTCAACTTCTCCATGTTATCAATCTTTCCAGTTCTTGCAGGATCTTGATAATAAAATTTCGTTACAAATTGGAACTTTTAACACTGTGGTACCCCTTGATGGGTGATAAATTAAGAAAATATTTATTTCGCTATAATATTGTATTTGTATCAATTTTGTAACTTATTTCCTTCCCGTGCGTAGAACGGGCATTTCAGCTAGTTAAATTATAAAAGGTTCTTCTGGATTACTTATTTAAGATTTTCGAATTTCATGAACATCGGTCAAACTAATGCTGAGAATATAGTGTTAAAAATTGTTTCATTAAATATGATCCGGTTAAATTTTTCGCCAAATATGACAAAATATTTTGTTAGTTTTTCCCAAGCGATGATATGTTTTGTTATTTTTGACGAATATATATTCTCATATTTGACGAAATATTTATTCGCTGCATTTAGCACTCGTCTGATTCGTCAAAATTACGAAAATATCTTCAAATATGAGCATGCATTTTTAACAGTGTAGCGCTCACAAAATTTAATTATTACGTCAATTAAAAAAATACATATAGAAAAGCCTTTAAACAATATAACTTATTTTATAATTAATATACCAAAAACAATATACAATAACACATTAATTTGAAGTGTATTTTTGTGACTAATTTCTTTGAAAAAAGAATACTAAATTTATAAGGTTTGAGAAGTCAAACGCAACATTCTCTGAAATCTTATTAGTATATATGCACATATTTAATAATATATTTTTAATGTGTTAGTATTATTAATTTTTAAATAATTTTCTTTAGGTAGATAATTCAATTGTTTGCTAAATATTACACGTTCTTTATCAACCAGTGAGCTAAAATGATAATACACTGGAGCGAGAACTAAGCGTGCTAGACCATTTTACTCCTTTTTGAGCAATGGTAGAAAAAATTAGACCTTTTTGAGTAAATGTAAAAAAATAGTCCTTTCGCATGAGTTTGTATTAATTTAAAAACTCAATTCTGTCTTTCAAAAATGCATTAAATGTTACACATTTAATGTTTTTCCATACTTACTTCATTATTTACAAGAAACAGAAGTCAAAAGGCACCGAAAAAACAGGTTTTAAATTTTCTATGACGTCACGGGAGACTCCAGCACAGCAAAGGTATAATGTTTTCTCAACCATTTTTTCGAATTGTATGCATCCGCCGGCACGGTAAAGTACATTGTCGCTCAATGGGAGTCATCGCTCCAGTGTTTATATTAGTTTAGCTCAGTGATAACAATTTACAGTTAATCTAATAAAAATGAAGTTCATAGAAATCTAGTTTTCAAAATTGGAAGCAGATGGAGCCACCTCAATTTTCCGCTCATTTAAAGTTTGGAAAAGCGTTTTTCAAAACTTCTATTTTTTAATACAATAAGGTTTATATTCTTCCTAATTTAAGCTGACGCCATCAAAATAATTATTTACTAATGAATTGAAGGGAATAATCGTCAAAATGGCTTACACAATGGCAAAATAAAAATGTGGGCGCAACAGAATTTTGTAAACAAACTAACTGTTGCCATTCCGCGTAGAGAAAAACATCGATTTTCAATCACCACGTAAGATAATTATATATAAAGATATTGACATAGCCCTAAGTATTAAGTTTTTTTTGGACAAAACTTAAAAATATAACCGAATCGCTACCATTTTGCATAAAAACAAAACAACTAAGGACAAATACCCCAACAATAAAAGATTCACAACAGATAAAAGCGCATGATCAACTTAAAAAGAACCCTCCCACAGAATCCCAAGCCATCGTGGTAAACTTCCCCTCATAAAATCTCAACAGATGGTTTTAATCGTAAGAAATTCACCACCAAAGTCGGTCATAAGACTTCCTCAAAACCCATAAAAGATTTCTGGGTCATAAAACCCGGGACAACATCTGAAAGCTGTAAAACATTGTGTCGCGGACCAGGACAACCAGGACAGCGTAGTCAAAGCGAAATGACACATTTTTAGGGTTAACGACGTCCATAGGCGGATGTCTTTATTCTTTCGGCGGTGGGATTTGCGGACGCCTTTATTATTCTCGGATTGGGGGGAAAGCAATGGTGGAATGATAGAGGGCGGGATTACTGGGGATTAGGATGGAACGCGATTGGAGGATGAGGGTAAGTCTCTAATTTTTGTCACCGCCCTTAGCGGATCAGTGTAATCAGTGGGAGAGGGATTTCCAATAGATATTTGGTTAATGAGTTCGGAAGGAAATATATTTATTAAATAAGTTTTTATAACGGAAACATTGATTTAGAACAAGGATAATGAAAACTATATATAGAAGGTGTGCTCGTTTTTCGCTTTTTGAAAGTGGGCAAGGAAAGCAGCTATTTGACGTCATTTTTGCTCCACCTTAATATCGGTGTTTGATCATTCTCATTGGCTGTGTGTTTCAAGCATTGCTATTTAGGTTCGATCTCCGATTGGGTAACAACTGGTGAGTTAATTTTTAATTAGTAAATATCTGTAAATAATTGTGTTCAGGTAGCTTCACTACTAATCCGCCCTTGTTTTGTTATCTCCTCGCATTTTACTTGATCGAAATCGTAACTCATTTAATATGTCCAATACAAATGCATTGACCGGATGGTTCCGACCCCTATTTTATTCTTTCAAAATTCATGGCCATGCTCTCGTGGCAGCTAATATTTTTTTAATACTCTTAATGTATTAAGCAACTCTTTAGAAATTTTTACATACTAAATGCAATCCTTAAAATATAATTTAAACTCATAAAATGCAGTAAAAGTAACTAAATAAAGTTAGCTTATCACTTTTTAATAGTTCACAAAAAAACGAATAGATGGCAGCACCTCACAAACGAAAGCATTAGACACGCCCACAGAAGGCGTCACTATGACGTCAAATAGTTGCTTTCCCCGCCTTCCGTCAGACAGCGCGATAATGAGCACACCTTATATATATATATATATATATATATATATATATATATATATATATATATATATATATATATATATATATATATATATATATATATATATATATATATATATATATATATATATATATATATATATATATATATATATATATATATATATATATATATATATATATATATATATATATATATATATATATATATATATATATAGTCTTCACTATCCTTGGATTTAGAGGATATTTTTTTTTACATATATCTTTTTTTTTAAATCGGTTCTTGGTAAGGGATGTATACAAGAGCGGCTTAAGGCCTTGCGCCAGATTATGGAGAGTGTCAAATTTGTGTGTAAAAATAGTTAACTGTCCTTTACTAGAGAACTTCGCTTTCTGCATATAAATATTCCAATATTTCGTGGATATCGTACTGTTTATATGTTATTTTTAAACAGAACAATTTCAAATTTAGTCAAGAGTATGGTAATTTAGTAAAATTTATTTTTCAAGCGTAATACAATATTTTAACCAACCAGTTTACAGCTTTCCAAAACAAATAGGGGGGGGGGGGCTAGCACCATCTTTCGATTCTTCGTATAAGCGTCCTTTCCAAGGAGGCAATCCCAACAGAAAGTGAAGAGATGGTGCTAGGGGCAAAAGTTGCCGAAGTTCCTTCAAGATGCTATTTTGTGTAAAATTAAGAAGGGCGCAAAAATTGTGCTTGCTTGTTGGCTTAAAAAAAATCCTTTAACCGTTCCAGACTGCATGTAAAGCAAACTGGATCGTAAGGCTGGCACGTTTGCATCTGAAATTTTACTAAAAGAATAGTCTAAATAAAATTAAATAAATAAGTACTATTTTTTTTTAAAGTTGCCATTAAGTTTTATAACAAACTTTCAGAAGCTCTAAAAGATGTAAAAAGCCCAACTAGTTGTTTTTAAGGCAACTAAAACTTAAGAAATTGATAATGTTAATTGCTTTTGCCAAAAAGAATTTTTAAATTATAATTTTCGATTATACTATTTTAATGTAATTTGCCATGTATTTTTAATGATTTAATGTAATTTGAATGTTGCATTGTAATTTTAAAATCACATTGTAATTTTAATGTTTTAATGTAATTTTAATGTATTTCTTAATGTTAGTTTCAAAGTAATTTTTTTTTAATATGTGGTCGAGGTGAAGAATGTGCTGTTTTGGTCAACCTACTCGTATTCTTTGTTCAATACTAGGGGTTGTTCATGATTGAAAACGTTGAACTAACCATGTACTCAATCCCCCAATTAGAACAACAAATATTAAGAAATCAAATCTGAAATACAAATATTGAAGATAAACGACGATTCGTAAATGGTGAAAAGCTGTAGGTAAATGGTAAATATACGTCAATCGAGAGTTGAGAAGTCTGCTCCTGCTCCCGGTACGAAGGTTGGTTGGTTGGAGTTTAGAGGCGCAAGAGCAACACTTGGGCTCCCGGTACGAAGGAGCGTTCCTATTGGCTATGTGTTGTGCCATTTGATTTTTTTGTTTAGTTAGAAATAATAAACGAATAAATACATTTTCCGCATTTTATACGCAGGGATTGTAAGCATTTTACGATCTTCAGACATACACTTACATTATTATAGGTATGTTCATATTGTAAATTTACTTATTACCTGGCCGATGGCATTCTCGGGACGGTCACAAAGTACCCTCTTATTAAATAAACAACTTAGGTGTAAGCCCATGCAGGTGATGATCACTCAATAAAAGATGTATCGATCCATATCTTACCTCCCTGTCCCGCTTGAACCACCGCAGAGTGGCGAAAGGATTGCCGCCGATTGCGACGCATGTGAATCTCTGGAATTCCCCCGACTTAATGGGGGATCCCTCTTCGTATCCGACGATCTTGGGAGGACTTGGCGGATCTGAAATTAAACAAGAATTGTTTTATTATTATTTTACATATTTTAATTACACTCTACCCGACTCTGTTGTGATTTCAAATCTCACAACTCAATTTAAACTCCCTTCAACATGGCATAGTGGCTCCTGGAAACTTAGAAATCATGCGTAATCACTCTGTGGAAAAAGGAACTTAAAAATGAGTACTGGAACCTACTTGTTTTTCTTTGGGTACAATTGCATCGTAAATGAGCCATGACGTACTCAAATTTAAGTAACCGTACTTTCTCAGAAGAGCGTTGTCATTTAATATTGCTCATTGCAGTTTCTGTTCAAGCCATATTAACAAAGCGACCTAACACACTTAAAATAGTTGTTCAGAAGATGGTTTTCCACTTTTTATTAATGTTGATTGTTTAAATGGAAACTGGGATATTACAACTCAAGTATCTTATTTCCCATTCTTTTGGCACACCTTTTAACATTTATTCTGTTTATAACTTCTTCGCGTCGCCTTGATAACTTAACGGATAAAACTATGGACAGCGGTGCTGCATACCTTGGTTCGATTACCGATAAGTCTAAGTTGTAATTGTCGATATTTATTGAAAGTGATTTATGAAGGCTGCCTATATAGGCAAGCTACTGCTCTTTTTATTGATTTTTACTCATTTTTGAGTACATGACTTTTTCAAAATGAAACTTATGTATTCGGAGTAATGTTAAGTATCGGATATAATTAAAAATTAGTACATTTTACTTATTTTTGAGTACATATTTTTAGTGCGGATTGCTAAGAAGTAGTTTTCAGTATATTTTAGTTTAACTATGAAACTAAAATACATAGATATATAAAAAATTCAAAATAACTGATTTTGTATTATATAAAATTTACTAAAATTTAAAAACAATTCAATTCAATAGACGCTTTTATTTTTTTACCATTTAGAACATAAAGTTACTTTTTAAATATTAATATAATTAAAATAATAAAAGTTTTTTTTAAAATTATTTTTATATTTTTGCATATATACTTAGGGAAGGAGGGAATACCTTTTAGTGAATAGAGTTGGCAATGAATAAAATTCCTGTCCGACCTATACATTGTACTCAAAGAAAGGACAAATCCCACCGAAAGCCTTAACAAATAGCCTTTACTCTGTAAGGGATAAGAAATTACTGTGTACACCAGGGAAAAGAATCGTAATTAGTGTGTACACCAGGGAGTAGAATAGTAATTAGTGGTCTCTTGGGGGAGTAATAGTAATTAGAATGACCACAGAGATGGGGGGGGGGTGAAGGTATTATTTTCGGTTTCTCAGATAGATCTTCGAATGAGATATTTGGAATCTTTAGTGAGGAGAATAGCTTGGCGGAATAAAATCGGTCGGTCTACTGTGTTGCTGTTTATTTTGTACAAAAGCCACATGGAGTGTTTCTGTAGCTTTGTTTTTTTCTGTGGTAATTTGCAATTACACAACGATTTGTGTATGGCATCGCCCCGATATCGCTTACGTTCCCAGCAAAAAAAGTCAGCATAAAACCTTCATCAAAATTTTGAAATTGAAGGTTTTATGCAGGAAAACTGGAGTTTTGTTTGAAGATCTATAAAATTAAAGGTTTTTGTTTCAATGTCTTTCATAAAACCTTCAAAAAAGCTTCAATTTAACAATTTTGATGAAGGTTTCATGCTGACTTTTTTGATGGGTTGTAATTATTTTTATTACATTCAATGGCATTAAGATATACTGTTGACATGGCATGCCCCCGTTTCTGGGGTATATGGAAATACATACCTAAATGCAAAACTCGCTTAAAAAGTATCTATATGTAGACAGTAGAAGACATTTTTATTTGACAAATAAATTACACGCCTACGTTCCTAAATAATGAGATTCCGAACTTTTATTAACAGCATATAAATAAATGTAACTCGCATTTTGAAAATACGGTACTGTTAATGAAATATTCTAATAGTACTAGCTATTTGGGCCTGCGAACCCACGGGGGACACTAATTGAGCAACCCCCTTTTGGACTCGAACCCGTAACATATTGTTTAGAAGTCTCAGCTCTACTGACCAAGCTACAAATGCACGTTCTAGCTAGATGTAAAAAATATTTTTTAAAGATGTTTCTTCATGCAATAATTCTTTTAAACGCATTTTTTTAAACAAATTGTTGATATTTATAATATCAACGTACAATTCGTCAGTGTTCCGGGAAATTCTTTTTCTTTTGAGACCTCACTTATTAGGAATAATTGCATATAGGAGGCGTAAAAGGGATATATAATACAGAAATTATACCCCCAAAAAACCTTTAGAATAGTAAAAAAACGCTAAGTGCCCCCCCCCCCCCCCCAAAAAAAATATTTAAAACTGTGGCTAAAAAAGTTGTGATATAAAAAACAAACAAGCCAATTGCAAAAGGAGCTCAATTATGCACACTCACTCACTAGCCTTCTCCCGGAAAAAAGCTGCGCTTTCTTTTCTTAGCTCGATTAAAAATTTATGTGTTTATAAAATTTTAATCAAGCTAAGCATCTTCAGTACATAGAAAATTGTTAAGATATGTTGCTCTCAAAAATATATAAGCAATGCTTATTGTGAAGGTTGATTGATCCTTGAAAGATTCAAAATAAACAAATTTTAAATTTCTGTATTCTTTATTTTACAAAAAAAAAATTATCGCCATTCTTTACAATATAAAATACTAAATTACTTGTCCGCTTAAAGTTACTAGATCAATTCGGAATGAATAAGTATTTCACAATACGAAAACCGCACTAACACTTTTAGCTATTAAACTTTAAAATGAAATGTCAAAAATCGGTTGTCCCATATCAAGTCTCGCCAAACCTTTTGTAGGCTTAGTAGGGAAATCCCACAAAAAGTTATCTCAATACAAAGAAACTTGTCATTTCACCAAGAGCGAGGTATAACAAAAAAAATATATATTCTAGAATAAAAGTATAAAAGACAGAAAAGCCAACGAAAGCGGTTCGACAAAGGTTAAATAACTCTTTTACAGAAGAAGAAGAAAAAGCAAGTGCTAAGCCTACTTGTATCGTATTTCAACAGGAATGGAAATTGAAAAGAATGAAAAAGAAAAACGGCGCCAAAAACTTCTTCTGAGATACCGAATCCGAACTGATCCCTTACGTCGGCCGTTTTGAATAAAGACTTCAGACAGGTGCATGATATATAAATTTAGTATATAATACTTCTGCTGTTGAGGCAACGCCGAAGAAGGTGTGAATAAAACGAAGTTCTTTTTTAGGAATGTTCAAGACCGAGTTCCTGAAATCGATTCTTAAGGAGATGAGGAATGTGTAAGGTAGGGGAATAAAATAAAAATGTGTAAAGGAGGAGGAAGGAATCAACTCAACTCGTGCCTCTTTGCTCGAAGGACTTGTTTTGATACGCGGTGGAATCGATACGCATTTTGAGAATCGAATTTTTCTTTTCGTGAATCGAGTTCTTCTTTTTGTGAATCGACGAGGATCCGATGTTTCGTGTGTGGAAGAATCTTTTCGATTCTATTTTCAAGTTCGGAGAAATTCGAGGAGATAAAAAGAATGGATAGATTTATTTGGCTATTAGGGATTTAGCGGAGAAAATCAATAGAATTACGTTTCGGAGTTCTTTTCTTGCACTTATATTTTCGATTTGGTCGTTAAAAGCATTGGCTTCAAATGCACTTATCGCTCGGGTTTATAATCTGTCATGAGTAAGTCGTGAAGCTTAAATGCAATCTTAAATTAAGTTTCATAAATACGTGAAAAGGTTTTTATCTTAAAATTATAAAACATTTAACGGTCAGTAATTGGGGTTTAAGTAAAATAACATCACTTAGAAAAAGTAAATTTAGTCGAGCAAGTTTAGAATGTTTATTTGTAAATAGTTATGTTTAACCCTTTGCACTCCAAGAACTCTTTGCGTTTTCCGTTCTTTCTACGGAACAGTTATTCATTCTTATGTTTTTTTCCCTAGAATTTACGATGCTTATAAAAAAAAAGAAACCTAATCTGTTTTGGATCTGCAAAAGAATGGGTTGAACCAAAAGAACGAGTCGTTATGTTGTCGCCTGAGCGGCGCCATCGGACTGCCAGGAGGTACAAGTTAATTTTATTTAATGAAAATATTAACTGAAGTTTAATATAGAGATATAATTACAAATCTAAAATTTCTATACGACATTCAAATTAAAAAAAAAATAATAATAAATACAACTTTAAACTGGGGGATGTAATACAAAGTGTACTTTTGTTATGTTCTGAAGTGTAATAATGATAACAAATGCTTAGTTATTGAATACATTAATTTAAAAAAAATAATAAAAAAAATAACATGGATCAATTTTAAGTTGAATGAAATGCGACTAATCAATTTGATGTTGAATAAAATACGACTAATCAATTTTAAGTTGAATAAAATACGACTAATCAATTTTAAATTGAATAAAATACGACTAATCAGTTTTAAAGTTTTAAGTTGAATGAAATACGACTAATTTATGGTGTCTAGGACTACTGTCTCCCCTTAGCAAATACCAAAATGCAAATAACAGGCGGAATAAAGCATGCCGTATAAATAACACCTTAAAATATTTACGACATGGTTATTATAAATTAAAATGGGTTATTTTCTATGCTATTCCCTTTGGGTGCAGCATACATATTAAGCAGTGTGTAACAGTTTTCTAAAATTTAATATTCTCTCTGTTTTTAAGAGCTATAAGACTTGCATTTTTTAGGGTTTTATGAGTTTATAAACTGAAGGAATAATTAATGAAAAATTTCTGAAAATAGCCTTGATTTAATGTCCATTTTTTTTCAATTTTTTTTTTTTTTGCTATAACGTTCCCGATGAAAACGATGAAAAAAAAAATTACATCTGTTAAATTGATTGTGTGAGACATTTATTTTTGAGTATACGTACACTGTTAAAAATAGGTATTCAAAAAATAAGTAAAATGTACTCGTTTTTGAATACATTCGATGCTTATCATGGCTCCGAATACAAAAGTTTCAATTTTGAAAAAGACATGTACTCAAAAATGAGTACAATGGGTAAAAGTGAATAAAGTGAGTAGATACTAGCCTACATGCTGTCTTCCTAAATCACTTTCAATAAATATAAGATATTTGAGTTGTAATAACTCAGTTTCCATTTAGGTAATCAACTTCAAATAATGTGGAAAATCATCTTCTGAACAAATATTTTAAATTTGTCAGGTCTCTTTGCTTAGGTGGATTGAACAGAAGCTGATTTCCATTATCAATATTAAATCACACTGCTCATTTTTGCGAAAGTACGATTACTTTAATTTGAGTACATCATTGCTCATTTATGACGCAATTGTACTCAAAGAAAAACGAGTACGTTGATGTAGTTATTTTTAAGCATTTTTTTTACAGTGCATTGCGTCCAAATAATAACCCTAATACCAAGTAATAAAAGTGACAATTATTTTTTTGAAGTTCAATTAAACCAAGTTAAATTAAAACGCAATTACTATGCATCAGCTGTAATCCTTTACCTTTTTTATAATATAAAAAAATATATTTAGTTCTTTTTACAATTATGAAACTACATTTAACAAATGGAGAAATACATTTTACATATATGTCAGATTTAGCTATACACTTTTATTTAGAATAACCATCTATAATACATGAAGAAAAAAAAGTTTTATTTGTATGTACTTATAAAAATAGTTGTTATTTTTAAATTTCTCTATTAAGGGTTCTTTATATCGTCGGGTAATCTTTTAGCTGTGACAGCTCGTAAGTCCAATAATATGAAAACATATTATTTTAAACCGTTCTCTTTAGAAACATTCTACGCATATATCTAGCGACACCTAAATGGGAGTAATTTCTAGTAACTACAAAGCGATTTGAAAGACAACTATCAACTGAAAAACGTTAAAAGTTTTTCTTTATTTCTCCTATGAAAACTTTATATTTTCAGTTACAAGCTATTACAGCTTAACAGCAACATGTTAGCTATCTATGTAAAGTTTTCTGTTTATATGTTAGCTATCTTTATAAAGTTTTCTTTATATAGCAGACACAACTATCAAGTTTTTTAATATGATAAAATAACTTTTTTGATAACTACTTTTGTTTAGCCTTATACTACTAGAGGTATTCACCAATACCACTGACTATTACAAGTTATTTTTTTAATATATCAGAGTTTAAATTCCCTTTATGTGGAATCAAAAACAGAACAACACTAACATTAATAACTAAAAGAACCCAAAATGGTTTAAATCTCAACTCAGCAAAACAAAACAAGACATTAAAACCCAGTTAAGACTTCTCACCCGTACAATGTAAACGAGCTTAAAAACTCGCGACATCAACAGACATCGCAAAACGTCACACTCTGTATAATAACGACACTGGGTAAAGAAACGCATTCGTAAGTTTATGAACTGGAAATAGCACTTATTCTCCCCATTCTCCCCTGCTAAGAATCACGTGATAAAGGGACTTTATGAAAGCCATTGTGTTTGTCGGAATTTCCCTGTAAGAACCGTTACGGTTATCGCGAACGTATCAGTATAATGCGACGCCGATGTTTTTACGTCTGTCTTTATAGATCTGGTACCTAGAGAGCTTTAACAGGCATGGGGTGGGTACTTTGGGACCACTAGTGGAAAATAATTGGCGTTTTGGTCCGAATTTGGTTGTATTACTTTGGGAGTGAGGGTTTTCGAAGTATTTGTTTTCGGTGACTTTTTCTTGAATGGGGATTGGCAACGACGTTTGTGTTATCGTATAAATTCGAATGTTTAAGCTGAGAAATATATCTGAAAACTATTATGATTAATGGTTATTTTAGTAAAGGAACACGTAATTAAAGTAATGTTACGGGTATATATGTGTAAAAGTAGATTATTTATTTATTTGTAGACTTTTTTACTGTATTGGTCGGCGTTGTATGTGTGACTTCCAGCTTTGACTGGTCCGTGTGGTCTCTAGAAGACCATACTGACCAGACAATAGGCATGATAGAACTAGTGGATAAAAAACAATTGTATAATTAGCAGAATAGAACAAGTGGATAATTAGCAGAATAAAACAAGTGGATAATTAGCAGGATAGAAAAAGTGGAAAATTAGCGGAATAGAACACGTGGGTAATTAGCAGAATGGAACAACTGGATAATTAGCAGGACAGAACAAGTGAAAAATTAGCAGGATAGAACTAGTGGATAATTAGCAGAATAAAACAAATGTACAATAAGCAGGATAGAACAATTGGAAAATTAGCAGGATATAACAAATGGAAAATTAGCAGGATGGAACTAGTGGATAATTAGCAGAATGAAACAAGTGGATAATTAGCAGGACAGAACAAGTGGAAAATTAGCAGGATAGAACTAGTGGATAATTAGCAGAATAAAACAAGTGGATAATTCGCTGAATAGAACAAGTTGAAAATTAGCAGAAATGAATAAGTGAAAAATTAGCAGGACAGACTAGTGGAAAATTAGAAGAATAGAGTAAGTGGATAATTAGCAGGATAGAACAAGTGGAAAATTAGCAGCATAGAACTGGTTCAATCCTACGGGACAGATAATTGTAATTTAGGAAAAAACATATTAACAAGTATTTTTTTTATTCTTTAAAGTTAATGTAAAGGAAATAAAACAAATTTCCACCTTAGCCCATTCAGGCCATGTATAATATATATTTTTAAACCCATTAATATTTTTGTAAGATACCTTCTTCCCAAGCGTCCCACAACCACACTGTAAAACAATGTGCTTAAAAATGAGTACTTGAACCTCCTCTTTTTACTTTGAGTACAATTGCATCGCGAACGAGCAATGGAGTACTCAAATTTAAGTAATCGTACGTTCTAAAAAAATGAACATGAAAAAAATGTTTAAAATTCCTAATTTCAGCTTCTGTTCGAGTCATCTTAGGAAATCGACCTCACAAACTTAAAAAAATAGTTGTTCAGAATATGGTTTTCTACAATGTTTTATGTCGATTGTTTAAATGGAAACTGATTTATGCTTTTAACATGCCTTTTAAACATTTCTCCTGTTAATAACTTCTTTATGTCGCCCTGGTACTTTAACGTATAAGACTCTGGACTGTTGTGCTTGAGGATCTGGGTTCAATTCCCAGTAAATCTTGGTTGTAATTGTCGATATTATTAAAAGAGATTTATGAAGGCAGCCTACGTAGGCATGTATCTGCTCATTTTACTCATTATACTCATTTTTGATTACATGCAATCGACGTCAAAGAATGCAAAGAATGCTGAACAACCATTTTAATTTTGCCAGGTCGCTTTGTTAAGATTGCTTGTACAAAAGAGCTGATATTAGCAATATTAAACCATACTGCTCATTTTTGAAAAAATACGATTACTTAAATTTGAGTACTTCATCGCTCATTTATGATCACAATTAAGAAAAACGAGTACGTCCATGTGCTCATTTTTAAGTACATTTTTTTACAGTGAATAAATTCCATTTGTAACGAAAATATTTCTACATCATTTTAACATTAGTTAAGTTTTTAGAAACGAAAAAATTACAAAACACGTGAATTAACGAACTTACGCGTTTCTGAATTTATTTTACTTAACATATCCTTTTTTTTATAGTTTATGGAAACTCAAAATTAACATTGGCGTTACGTTCTACCCCTTCGAGCATGGATCCTTCATAGTAGAGAAAACATAATGTTATAATCTCGCTAACATCAAAGTGAGGCTAACATGTATGGCCTCAGACACGTGTTAATTACGTCATTCCATTCATACATTTTCACTGTTACACATTTCCCAATTCATCAGCCAATCGCGAGTATTTTTTAGTTCAAATTTTTGAAAAGAAGTCACGTGTGTGAGGCCATTCGGTCTGAGATGTTGGTTTCACGATTATGACGCCATATTCGCTCTTCTACAGTCCATTCATGCTCGAAGTTTTAACCAGTTCACTGATGTCCATTTACTGAAAAGTAGCTGAACACTGCGGTTACGTCAAGATAGGTTTAAATGACGAATGAGAGTTATCTTTGACCTTCACAAAATCGGTCCCACGTCATAAAAATAACGATGGATGAAAATATTGACAAATCAATATGACAGCCATTGTAAAAAATACCAGATCAGGTCACTGGGTTAAAATTTATCGAAAGTTAGAATTTTCCTTCCAAATGTAGTTCAGAAAGTGGAAGTGGCACACGCATGATTCATGACCAGGAGTCAGAAGGCTTCTTTTACACGATGACAAATGAAATATAATGCCACAACATATTGAAAGAAAGTCCGACGGATCATTTCTGGTCATTTTCTGGTATATATGTATGTCAGAAAATGACCTATATAATATCAGGTATAGATTGAATGCTTTTGCGGTATAATGCGATTGAATCTATATAGAGAAATCCTCTTAGAAAATGTAGGTTGAATAACATTCCACTAGATCTATACAATGAGATGCTGATGACAGTTAGGGATATATCCCGAAGAAAAGACCCGCATCGTCAGCTTGTTGATAGACGCTGAAGATATACTAGAAAACTGATCTTGGCTTAGATATTTTATTGAAATTATATATTTTTTAAATATTGAGCTGTCATATTGGATATATAACGCTACGAGAGTTATATACAACTCCCGTATGAAATTCAAAGTTTTTTTTTTTAATTTCTATACGTGTATATAAATTTGAATTATTTTAAAAGTAAAGAAGTATGAGAGAATGTGTTACTTTGGGCACCCATTTCGTTTAGCTATTGTGGCAACGAAAGGGTGAAACTAGAAACGGTATTTTTTTTTTAAGTTTAATTTTCTTGCATAAAACCTTTAAAAAAATATTCATATTCTCATCAATAATTCCAATGCTTCAAAATTTGCAGTTTTTTAAGTATTTTTACATGTTTTATGAAGGATATTAAAACAAAACATTCAAATGTATTTGTGTCGGCACCAAGCTCTGCTGACGCTCCGCCAACCCCTGGAAGGATTGAAACGCAAACGTTCTAGGTTCCTATTATTCCTAAGTTGCAATTCCCCTAGTACCAATACTTTTAAAATTAATATTGCTGAAAACTTTAAAAGTTGAAACTTAAAAATTTAAATTACAATTCATCTTTGTTTCAATAAATGTTTTCGCCATGTAAATCAAAATATAAAACATTTAAACTAAAATGTTTTTTTTAGATACAAATTGAAAACAATGGTGCCACTAAAATGCCTACCATTACTTATTATTTTCCACGTTATTTTCATGCCCTACCTGTATCATAGTTTCATTAAAAAAATATTGGTAATTTGTTTTAGATATAATTGACGTTCACTTTATAATAATCTTGCCTAACAGAAATGTGTAATTTACTGAAAAATGACGTCATACAGACGGAGTTTACTGGAATGTAGTTTGCGAAACTGCCCACAGATGGCGCCACCTCAATTGCCGTTCGTTTGCAGTTTGATTATGTTTCACAACACTTATTTTTCTAAATTATAATAAGGATTATATATTTCCTTAAGCTGGCATCATCAGAATAATTATTAACCAATGAAGGGGTTAATCGTCAAACTAGCTTACATAATGGCAAAATACAAATACGGAAGGGACAGATTTTTGTAAGCAAACTGATGTTGCCATTCCCCGAAGAGAAAAACAAGGCTTTTCATCACCGTGTAAGTGAATTGTATATATAGATATATCTTTCAAAATTAAATAACAATAACCGGCAGTTTTTCTGCATAAATCCTTTAAATTCACAATTTTGATTAAAGATTTTATGCTGATTTTTTTACTGGATATTTTCCAGTATATATACAACAACCTTATACACGAGCCTCTAACCATTCTGGCCACCCATGACACACCTAATATTCATTTTAAAACTGCTTAATATATTAGCAAAATAAGCTCCTTACCAAGTACCCCAATACTACCTTTAACTATTTTCACCACTAGAACTCCAGCTGCCCACTCGTAAGAACAAACCCTCCAAGAGCCCTTCCAAGTCTACCCATTCTCTCCAAAACCTGCATAATGAGCGAAGAGGACCTTTATGCAACCCGATACTCATTACAGACTCGCCAAAGCGGAAATTCCCTTCCCATCACCACAGCCCACCCCCGTCGAGTGATTTACATATTTTATCGCCGATCCTTCAACCTGGAGGAACTCTTTTATTTAGAGAATAAAAATGGAAACGAAACTTCTCTGGATTCTTCCATCCCTGCGCCTTCAGGGACATTCATATTTTCAACAAAGGCAAAAGCGGCCCCAAAGTTTTTGAAGGAAGGCCGGCCGAAGAGATAATTGGAAAGTTTCTGAGTTTTATGGTCTTTAAATTGGGGCCGGAGAGTGTTTTCCCTATAAAATTACGAGGTTGTAAATTGAGTTTGAACGAGTTCTTTTAGAATGGGTGCTTGGCATCTTCTTGTCCTGAAGAGTTTGAGCGAGTTTGAAGGACGGTTTAGGGTAACAGGGGAGTTGATTGTTAGTTAAATTTAGTTATGAATAGTAATTTAATGTTTATTCTTAAGTAAGGTGATAGTTTTTGTAAACATTTTGTTAAACTGAAGGTTTGTATAATGACGTTAATTTTAAAGCAGTTGGATATTTTTTGTTCAAAATTCAGTAATACGAAGCCTCTTAAACTCATACTAAATGTATAAAAACTTATTATGAAATTTTTAAGTATTTATTTTAAGATCTAACTCAGTAAAAACCCTTCAAACTTAGTGTTTGCGAATAAAAATGTAAATAACACATTAAAGGTAAATAATATATTTATCCCAACTACCTTAATTTTTTAAATATTAAAAATAAGAAACTAAAATATTAAATGCAGTTTGAATTTTTTTTTCTTTTCTTGGCAAATAAGGTATTTTTTTTCCATTATTATTAATTTTAGTAATTCAACGTACATGGCAAAGTCTTCCAGAATTGCCTTCTTAAAGCACTTTTGTACCTTTTTTTTTTTTTAATTTTTGAACTTTTTTTCATGCCTCCAACTCACAATTATCTGAATTTTCTGGTTGTAGTAGAGGGCGTCCTGCCGGCAGTTCGCTTTGTCCTTCCGGAAGGACGTTGTACGTTCTATCATTAAAATTGTTATTTAAATTAATAAAATTTAAATTAATAACATTTAAATTAATAAAATTTAAATTAATAAAATTTAAATTAATAAAATTTAAATTAATAAAATTTAAATTAATAAAATTTAAATTAATAAAATTTAAATTAATAAAATTTAAATTAATAAAATTTAAATTAATAAAATTTAAATTAATAAAATTTAAATTAATAAAATTTAAATTAATAACATTTAAATTAATAAAATTTAAATTAATAAAATTTAAATTAATAAAATTTAAATTAATAAAATTTAAATTAATAACATTTAAATTAATAAAATTTAAATTAATAAAATTTAACCTAAAATTTATGTCGAAAACCATTGTTATAATGATTATATTGCATTGATATTTTTTTTCTAAATATTTAAATGTTTGTGAATGAATAAAAATATAATCATTGTCGATTTCTGTTTATGTGATGCAACATAATTATTTATGGAAACGTCATTTGCTCATTTGTCATCAAATTAATTTGTGACTATAAAGAAACTTAAATACCGATTTCCCTTATTGTTATATAACGAAAAGTTATGTATTACCTGACATGTTTACAAAATACCTGATAAGTTTAACGGAATTTGGCTAACTGGACTATTTATAGACGAAGTAATCTTAAGAAATTTGTAATATTTTTTTAAGTACTCATGCAGCCAAACGCATTTAAAAAATACTAGGGAAAGGTAGGGGAAAATATGTATAAAAACTCGATTTTCTTATGTTAAAAATTTAATTTATTTTTGTAAAAATTTTACACGACGTTCACTATTGGGAATCATGTAATTGTTTTTGTAAAAAGGAATTATTAAAACTAAAATTTTATTAAAATGGGTAACTTTAATAAAATTGAATAAATAATAATCGTCAACTTATAAAAATCCAACATATTTGATTATAAAGTAAATGTTTTTGTAATAGTCTTTATAAACGTAAGTTGTAAACCGTCATTTTGGAAATATCTATTCTATTATTATTTATTATATTCAAAAAATATCTTCTTCTCTTATAATGTGTAGTTTATTTTATTACAGGAATCTACGCTGTATTTATATTATGTTTAATGTGTTCCACAAAAGATGTTTTAATCAATTTAAAACTTCGAATTTATGTTCTATCGCAGAAAGCAAATAACGTTCATTTTCTTAACAAAATGTGTTCTTTTTATAATAATTTGTTTAAAAAAACATGTATGTAACTAAAATATATTAACTTATAAATAGTATTAAGTATATTGTAGTTAAATCTTGTCATTTATAAGCTTCAATGTTCATGTATTTTGTAGAATATTGCACTTTTTCCGAATATCGTTAAATTTTCGGATATGCATATTCTTTAGCATTATCAATTCAATTACACATTTTCCTGGCTTTACAAATCATTGAAAAAAACGTGAATAAAGCATCTAAATATAAAATTTAAATTTATAATTTTTTCATTAAAATATAATCTTGTATACGAAACCCAGAAATAATCGTAAATGATTCGACTTTTCCCGTTTATATATGAAAGTTTTCATGCATCAAACAACAAGCTTTTGTGTAGATTAAAAAAAAATCGACTGTGCTAAAATATACTCTATTAAATAAAGTAATTTTTTTTATAGAAAAAGGGTGAATTTAAACCTAAGTATCACAAAATATGTAATTTGATATGTAATTTCAAAATACCCGTTTCCCTCATTTTACCCTATCACGTTTTATTTCCGAATAATATTTGCAGAACACGATTTTCCACTTAACTTAAGACATTCTAAGTTAAAATATGCAAGTTTAATTATTTCAAGCAATTCTATTGCTACACTGTTTCAAATAAATCAAATAAACCGTGATCCATTTCTTTTCTTCTCACTTCAAATATAACGTTCTCTTCCACTTTCAAAAGCAAAAATTACCTGGAGATTCTTCTTTTTTTTTGTTGCAAAACTAGTAAATGTGCACCTGAATTGAAATTTTATGGCCATTTACCTAATGCATTATTCAAGAATCCGAATAATACGAATTCTCTTTTTTGAATAACATAATTTATCCGTTGCCATTCAGATCTCTATTAAAGTCAATTCTATTTCCAAACGATCTTGCTGAATGCCACTTAATTTTTACGGAAGTTTTTAGTTAAATAAACATTCGATTTTTTTTTCCCATTTCCCTTTCACATCGAAATCTTTTTAAGGTGATAAATTCGTTCCATGTCTGGATTTTTTTTTTGTTTCCGGTTGTTCTCAGTTTAACAACTCTTCTCCTCTTGAATGGGTGGTGTTGATTTAATTTATTTGCATAATTACGCCTTGGCGCCGATGCGAAAGCTGCAATAATTACTTGTTCATCGACAGTATTTAAAAAAATCGCCAAAGGGAGTAATGTTTTTAATTATGCGTGGCACTGTTAGGTTAAAAATGGTCTATGTCATACGAATATGAACCAAATTAATAAAACGAACATTTTAATAAAATTAGTAACTTTAATAAAATGGAATAAATAACAATCTTCAACTTTTCAAAATCCAAATTATTTGATTATAAAGTGAATGTTTTTGTAACAGTCTTTATAATCGTATGTTGTAAACCGCTATTTTGAAATATATATTTTTATTATATTTATTTCATTAAAAAATATCTTCTTCTGTTACAATGTGTGTTTTATTTTATAGCGCAGTATAGTAATTTTAGATTAAAAATAATTTACGGGATATTTACTCTAATTTGGTTTTTTATACAACAAACTTTGCATTTAAGGATATTTCAATTTAAGGAAAAGTAAGCATTATTTTCTTGTTGGAAATAAATGTTATGATTTAGTTAATTTTTAGAGTAAACAAAGTATATATTATCTTTTTGTAAATACTTTTGAGAGTTATTGTGTCTAAAGTGTGCTGTTATTAAACTAATTTGTAAACTTTAAAAATATGTCAAATTAAATCTTCAATATAAAAAATAACATAAGGTGGTGAGGGGTAAGTGGAACCGGGTTAGTTTTTTACATTTTTAAACTGTTATTGTGAAATAACTAGAAAGAGTATAGAAACAAAACTAGCACATATCACACCATTTGGGGATATGTAGCTATAAGAACTTACAATTAGATATTTTATGTTATCTTTCATTCATTTTCTACAAAGTATTTTTCAATTTCCGTTGGTTGCACTTGCCATTGAAAAACGGGATAAGAGCAACCACTCACCTCAAATCCCCTGTAGACTGTACACAAATAAAAATTCTTTATATTTTGTTATACCTTGAATTGTACTGATTCTTCCAGTTTTTATTTTATATTTTTTATCTCAAACCGTTTGGGAAATATGAACTTTTTCGTGAGTAAAATAGGGTCGATTGGAAAAGTGAGCAACATTTAGCATGCATTTTTTTTAAGAATTGGTTTTAGTTTAAAACATTAATGTACTTATACATTAATTGCGCACATGGTTTTCACTTGTGTTCCAAACATTTTCATTTAGTTTTTTTAGGTTTGCAGAAGTTATTTTTTATTTCCCGGTCATATTATGTGAACATTAAATATTATTTATTTTTTTTAAAAATCCTTTTTTTTTTCTTTTACTAGACTATATAACTGAACACACTTCTAAATCAAAACTTAATAAACTAATAACATGGCTAAAAAACTATTTACATGGGTCAGACGACTTATTGAAAACACTATTTACATGGGTCAGGCGACTTATTGAAAATTCTATTTACATGGGTCTGACGACTTATTGAAAACCCTATTTACATGGGTCAGACGACTTATTGAAAACCCTATTTACATGGGTCAGACGACTTATTGAAAACCCTATTTACATGGGTCAGACGACTTATTGAAAACACTATTTACATGGGTCAGACGTATTATTGAAAACACTAATTACATGGGTCAGACGTATTATTAAAAACACTATTTACATGGGTCAGATGACTTATTGAAAACACTATTTACATGGGTCAGACGTATTATTGAAAACATTATTTACATGGGTCAGACGGCTTATTGAAAACACTATTTACATGGGTCAGACGACTTATTGAAAACGCTATTTATTTGGATTAGACGGATTACTACACACTATTTACATGGGTAGACGAATTACTACACACTATTTACATGGGTAGACCAATTATTGAAGGTTATACAAGGAGAAAGGGAATAGGAATGTCAAATCTCCTCGCCTGCCAATTGATAGTTCAGGAATAACTGTAATATTATCAGAATCAACAGGAATGGCAACCTAGTTTACAGGTCAAATAAAAGTTTAACCTGTAATGTTATAGTCATGGTTGCACTTGCACCACGTGTAAAAATGGCGGAACAAGTGTAACCACTAAACCATTACATCAATTCCTAAATAAGGTGCATGGTAGAAAACTACACATTCTACTTGATAAGAACACAAAGTTTTGGCATTCTTGGTAGTAGTATAAAAATATTAAAAAAATGACAGACTTTCAAAACGGAAATTCCATTAAGCGCTAAAATGTAAGCACTTTTTAAAAATAAAAAAAAAACACTATCAAGATAGAAATTGCCAGACTTTTTGGTGAACATCAAAAGAGAAAAATCAAATATTGTACATCATTTGGTGATTTTAGAGATATGCCAATTTTTTCAAAAAATAACCAGCCATGGCCACACTTGCCAGTGACTGCACTTACCGCACTTTACATTGTATTGTTTTAACTCTATAGAAAATCTTCTTAAACTGACCACATTTTTATATTGATTATTTTTTTAATATATATGCCTATTATTTTACTAATTAAATTAATTTTTATAATTTGTATAACATTCATAATTCCTTTGGGTATGCATTTAAAATGGACTTGCTGTAAAAGTGTGATTCCTTCCTCATACATAGAGTTTATTACACGCATGTATTTTTAAATGTAAAAATGTATCCTAAATTATGTAGCAAATAGTTAGGAAGATAGTCAATGTATTTAAAACTCATTAATAAAAAAAATATTTTAGCATTATTTTGTAAAATAGCATTCAACTCTCAAGTGAATGTAAAGATTCAGAAAATGCAATCAAAAATAATAAAACAAATAATTTGTCTGTGTTTATGTGGCACGCAAAACACTCTCTGACACTGTTTGAAGGTTTACATTTAAATACAGTTCAACCTCCGATTGTGTACATGTTACCGCTAAAGTATATAATGCAGTTATTTTATAGAATACCTAGTTATTCCATGAAATAACTGATCGTGTCCGTTAAAGTGTGTAATCTGTTATTAATTTGACACTTTAACTAGTTATTCTATGAAATAACTAGGTATTCTATAAATTAACTAATGAGAGACAGTTAAAGTGTAAAATAAACAATTTATCTAAAATGAAATTAAACTAATGATAGACAATTAAAATGAAAAAGAAGCAATTTATCTAATTTATGCAGCGTATAAATGGTATTTATGGAAACGTACCATAAAATCATGTGTTACAACAAGTATTACTAAAATGACACTTGGAATTACAAAGAACATTATTTCTAAAACAAAAACATTTTTTGTTGAAACACTGGGTTTTACACGAACATTTTTTAAATCCCTGACCAGTACCTAAACTTTGAGCTGTAGCAACCGACCGGAGCGATATTTCTACATCCGGTACTTCTTCGATTTTAATTAATTTTTGTTCGCAGACACTGAACTGGGATCGGGAATATAATTGTGTTATGCGGCCGTTTTTTGTATGATATAGATTATTTTACACTTTAACGGGCTGCAGATCGTTATTCTATGAAATAACTAGTTAAACCATGAAATGCAAGAGAGTTTTACACTTTAACTGATTTAACTGACTGAAAACACTTTAACAGTTATTTCATGGAATAACTAGGTATTCTATGAAATAACGGCTTTCATACTTTAACGGTAACATACACAAGGCTTGCAATATTAAAATGCCAAAAATAAGAAAATGTTATTTTATTCAATATAAATAATTCACACTCATTTAGAGTGATTGAAAATTTAATGAAATATTTCATCTACACAACAAAATATATGTGTACACATAGTTTAATATTTGCTTACATGCTTTTAAGGCTATAGGTATAATTGCAAGGGACTAATTATAATGAAGACTATAATTACGTACTAGGGTTCTTTACAACGGGAATAACGCGTGATTGGTATAATGGGTCATTATTCACAATTTGGGATACCGTGGCAAAATTAATTCAAATCAGTTTATTGAATTACATATTAGTAATTTAAAAAAAAAGTATTTGGCATATGGGTTTATTTAATGACATATTCATACAGGGTGCTTTAAGAATATGTTCAATGTAAAAAATACACATTTTACTGATTTGCATAGATGAAGATATGTGCAATGTGGATATATCAAGTTGGGAAAATATTACTAATAATGACGGCCAACTATTGGCTCTAAGCGCATCAAGGTTGGTGCCGTTTAACTCATCCTGGCAATCCCTCAATAAAGCTTTTTATCTTACCGATTAAGTTGTGATTGGTATAACGTGTACCCAAGACCTCTTTTAGCATTGGTTACGCTGTTAAAAATTTCAGTTCACCGATGTACTATATCTTGGTGCAAAATAAACGTCTACATCATATCATGGTGGAATCTAGGTTGAACCAAAAATCTTTTATCGGAAAAAAACAGAGGTTTCACTGATAATTGGCCTAATCTCTTTAACTGCAACCGAAATTTTCGCTGCCACTACATCAACCAACCGAGAATCACATCCAAGACAGACAACGACGAACAAGAACCTCCGTGGCTCAGTGGATAAAGGCGTTCAACTATGAATCAGAACATTTCTAGCTCAAGCCCGATTGGTGACAAATTGTCATAATGCGATCGGGGGGTTGCCATTTTCTCTACACAAATACTGCTACTAATAAAATACTAAGAAAGGTAGAATTTTGAGTTTTATGCAACGTTATGGGTTCTGGTGCAATGTTTCACTACTAAACCATCCGTGGTATCACCATAAAATCTTGAAACTAAGCACCAAATGTTGGTTGCGGCTAAATGTGTACCAAATTTTGGTGCATGGTTATAATATTTTTTAGCAGTATATATCAAATTGTCATGTCTTGTTGAAGACATGAAATTAAATATATAAATTTTAAACTGGAAATAATGAAATTCTTTATAAATTTAAATAGTTGAATAATGTCCTCTCTATTCCTCAAAGAGTGTATATTTTAATGTGGAAACATGAAACATGTCGATACCGGAATTTCCCAGTTATAACTAGTTTTATCCCCATACATTTATACCAGTATTAACTAGGCAGTGTAGCACACTGGGCTGCTCTGTAATGGGTCCGGGTTCGAATCCCAGCTAAGAAATGGATGTAAAATGTGACAAAATTGGATGCAAGTCTTTTTGGCATTACGTGAATAAATTTATAAAATATCACTAATTTAGAATATTAATTAACTAATGTTTCTATTAGGGACTAACATCCCAAGTGTACGCAGAAATACCGAATTTTATAATGAATTACTCATTTGTGAAACCCAAAAAAGCGATTGAAAAAATAAATGCTTTAATTGATTTATTTTAATTGTTCTATACAATGTGTAAAAATCACTGCAAAAAAAGTGCTTAAAAATTATTACATGAACTTACTTGTTTTTTAAGTACAATTGCATCGTGAATGAGCAATGAAGTACGCAAATTTAATTAATCGTACTTTCCCAAAAATGAGCAGTGGGATTTTTGCTAATCTCAGCTTCTGTTCAAGTATTCTTAACAACGCAATCCGACACACTTAATAGTTGTTCAGAAGATGGTTTTTCAAACTATTTGATGTCTATTGCTTAAATGGAAACTGAGTTATAACAATTCAATAATCTTACTTCCAATTGTTTTATAACTTCTTCGAGTCGCCTTGATAGCTTAACGGATACGACTGTGGACAGTGGTGCTGCAGACCAGGGTTCGGTTCCCGGTAAGTTTTAATTGTTGATATTTATTTAAATTGATTTATGAAGGCAGCTTATGTAGGCAAGCAACTGATCTTTTTATTATTTTTCTCACTTTTGAGTAGATGTCGTTTTCAAAAATGAAACTTATATATTCGGTGCTATGATAAGCATCGAATGTAATAAAAAACTAGTAAATTTTACTTATTTTTAATACCTATTTTTAACAGTGATTATTCTCCAAAATAAGCCCCAGCCCATTATAAATATATAAACTCTAAATTGAATATATCGCATTACATATTATGCTTTAGAGAAAAGCCATTGATTGCTAGATTGTTATTTCCGATTTTGTTTTTTAATTGAAAAGAAAATATGTATTTGTTTTCGATAAAAACGTATGTTGGCTTTTAATGGAATAAAAGTAAATTAGTCGAATGAACAGGAGTACACATTTTAATTAATTCCATTACGGATATGAAATAACTCATCATAAATCACATTTTTATATTGGAATTTTACAAGGAACTTAAACATCGATTTGTTACATTTACAAGAAAATTACTGAAAATAAAAAGTCATTATTAAGAAGAAGAAAGGAAAATCTTTCATTTTTTAAATTTTTTATTACGAAAGTGATTTGCTATGATTGGAAGCCGCATACTGAAAATAGCTACATTGTTATCAATAAATATTTTGATTAGTAAATTGTTTTCATAAATACCTAACAAAAATAGGAGATATAATTAATTATTTTCCCATTCACGTAAAATATAAAAAGGCTATCATGCGATATATAACTAAAGATACCAATATTATATTTCTACGTTAAGAAAAAACTAATTATTTTTGGGTATCAATATTTAGTGTCGGAACAAGATTATACTCGAAGATCATACTCAAAATGTTTAACGGTATGCATTCTTCTACAAAATTTAAAATTATTGTCTTCATAAAAATTATGGTTTAGGAATATATTTTTCCTGTGAATTTTAAAAGAAAAATGTTATATTCTTAAAAAAAAAAATATTCTTGTGTTTCAAAATAAGAACAGCAAATTATTTTTCTCAAAAATAAGATAAGCAAATTATTATTTAAAAATAAGATAAGCAAATTATTATTTAAAAATAAGATAAGCAAATTATTATTTAAAAATAATAAAGCAATTATTATTCTTAAAAATTGATAATATTTGGGTCAAAAAAATTAATAAATACATATACTAAAATTAGAAAATGGTTTCAACAATCCTATTGTTTTCTAAGTTAGATAAAATGAGGAAACGTCACAAATGCAACAGGGTGGTGGAGGGGGGGGGGGGGGATGACTGTTGCATCATATTCTCACAGTCGTTGACAGCGACGTGCTAATTTAATCCTAATTTTTAACACAGTGTTACAGCGCGTGTATTTAATTGAACTATCGGATTAAACTAAAGACATGGAAAAAAATAGTAATTTTAAAAGAGTTTGAATGGCAATTTGCATGACATTCTCTAAAAGATGGGTTGAAAAATAGGACTGTTATCCCTACAAAAAATCTTTAGAAAAGTAAAATAACGCTAAGCCCACTTCTTCAAAAAAAAAACCTCTTTGAAATTATGGCTAAAAGAGTTGTGATATAAAAAAAACAATAAGCCAATTGCACTTGTGGGATCAAGCCTGAACACCCTTTCACTAGCCTTCTCCCGGAAAACAGCTGCGGTTTCTTTTCTTAGCTCGGTTAAAAATTTATGTGTTTATAGAATTTTAACCGAGCTAATAAATGAAATCGCATCTGTTTTCCGGGAGAAGGCAAGTAAGAGGTAGTGTAGGCTCGATCCCCCTAGTTCAATTGGCTTATATTTTTATATCCATACTTTTTTAGTCATAATATCAAATGCTGTTTTTAAAGGAGAAGGGGGAGGGGGGGGGGGGCATAGCGTTTTTTTATTTTTCTAAATTTCTTTTGGGGGGATAATTTATATACTTTCAGATCAATTTAAAAAAACTGCACCAAAAATTGCTACAGTGGAATTTTTTTAAATATAACTTTATTTTTACTTTAGGGATTATTAATTTATAAAAACTATATTTTTAGTATATTTTTTTAATTGTGTGACTAGTGAAAATAGTGATTTTGTCATACATTATTTTTTAAAAAAAATTATTTTGCAAATAACAAAAAAAAAAAAGTTTGTCAAACATTTCATTCAAAAAAAAATATAGTTTTTCGGAAAATATTTTCTTGACTTATATCAAAAATAAGAACAATTTAAAAAAATAGTAAATTTTTTTTTAAATATTTGACTTTGTTATTTAGTATATTAATATGCATTGCACATATATGTGAAAAAAAAAGTAATGATCAGCAGAATTAAAAATATTAATAAAATGCGTTCCACAGTCCTTTAAATCACTATTCACTGAAAAAAATTTAAATATTCTGAATTTTCTTTTCACATATAAAATCATAACTCGCATTCTATTATTTATTTAACAACAACTACAGTTATACATACCAATACCGTGACAAGTACGGGTATACGCGAGCAATGATTCAAACGTCCACCCTTGCATAATATTTCTTTGGACCCCATCCACAGAATCCTTCCTTGCCATAAAAATGACATATACCCCGCGCACTATTGATAGAGTTTCCGACAGAATAATAGAGCCGAACAATAGGATACTTTATCGCAACGATCCGTCACGGGGATCGGATCGGATAACGGGGAACTCCAGAATTTAACAAGGATAAGAGAAGCGAGTCGGATGGAGACGCCGCATGCGTTTCCAACTGTCATTTGTCTTCAGAGAGATAAAATGCATGAGCTCCAGATGTGTATGTGTCGCATGTGGTAATATATATTAAATAAAGTGTTTGATTTTTTTTTTAAATGTGTCGCAAACTGTCTGGGTGATTATGATTGTTAGGCTGTATTACATTTAGCTGTACTGGAATAATAAAATATACATTTTGACTAATTACTTCGTTTATATTTTAAACCAGTCGCTTAGCTTCAGTAGCGGCAAACAAAATAAAGCGTTCGATAATGATGATATCTATGAAGCGTTTTCTTCATAGAGTTTATCTTCAGAGAGATAAAATGCATGAGCTCCAGATGTGTATGTGTCGCATGTGGTAATAGATATTAAATAAAGTGTTTGATTTTTTTTTTAAATCTGTATACACGGGGTGCTTGCAAACTGTCTGAGTGATTATGACTGTTTGGCTGCATTACATTTAGCTGTATTTGAATAATAAAGCATACATGTTGACTAATTACTTCGTTTATATTTTAAACAAGTCGCTTAGCTTTAGTAGCGACAAAAAAATAAAGCGTTTGATAATGCTGCTATCTATGAAGCGTTTCCAACTATCATTTGTCTTCATAGAGATAAAATGCATGAGCTCGAGATGTGAATATGTCGTTGTCGCATGTAGTAATATATATTAAAAAAAATTATAAAGGATAAATAAATAAAATAAGAGGAGAAGGCCTTCATTGCTAATCACTCTTGGGAACATAATCATATATTTAATTTTTCTAACCCACATTTGATTTGCAAAGCCAAATCTCCAGTTGTACTTGACTTCCTGGAGGCGTTCAATATTTTTAGCAGTATTGATTCGATTGTCAAAGAAGCATTTACAGTTTCAATATTCCCCGTTTGTTGTCACACAATAGTTAACTTCAACCAATTGAGATAGTTTTTGTTCTTTGGCAACACTTTAAATTTCTAGGTTTATTTTCATTTTACTGTACACACAGACTTTTCATTTCTGCTAATGGGCTGCATCTCCCGAAACATGTCCAGATCTCAGGGATTTTTTTTGTGTATTTGAACCTTGTATTTTTATATATTTAACGTAATGTTCAATAAGACGAGTTTTTATCTTATTAAATACAGTTTTTGATTTTTTTTAATGTGTATACACGGGATGCTTGCAAACTGTTTGGGTAATGATGAATGTTTGGCTGTATTTCATTTAGCTGTATTGATATAATAAAATATACATTTTGACCATTTACTTCGTTTATATTTCTAACAAGTCGCTTAGCTTAAGTAGCGACAAACAAAGTAAAGTGTTTGATAATACTGATATCTATAAAGCGACCGTTAAAATTTGTATTTTATTTTTGGCTCGTACGAATGGGGGGGGGGGGGGCGGCGGCGGGGGGGGGGGGGTGTTCATGCGATAACTATCGCGCGGGCAAGCTAATTTAAAATATTTGCATTTCGGAAAATCCGAATTCCCGATCAAAACTGCGGGGATGAAAAGATCGCATTAAAAATACAGCGAGTTTCGGAATGCTCATTAATCATTCACAGTCGCAGTTTGGGAAGCTGACATGGGGAAGTAACAAGTGTCAAAAGTGCCGGGAAAGTACTCACAAACTACTTTGAAGTAAACTGTTTCTTTGATGGTCTCCTTCAGTGCGTCGCTGTCGGCGTGACAGGAGAAGGTCTTGTTGTCAGGGTCCTGGAACAAAAAATATAATCTTGTAAACAGATATTACTCTACTTTATAACAAACGACTATTATAAAGTACATAGCTGCACTCAGATTTCAGAAGTTGTAAAGATTGCGATTAAAGTCCACAGAACGGTATATATAAAAGTAGTTTAAGTAAATCGATTTTGGTTATGTCCAGGTCGTGGGATAATTTAGTTCCAAGCTACATATGTATATATATATTTGAAGGTGGGCAGGTAATATAATATTACGTATTTTATAGACTATATCGGTTAAAACAGTGGTTCCCAACCTTTTGATGACCACATGAATCGAAAATTTTATAGACTGTATTGATTAAAACAGTGGTTCCCATCCTTGTGATGACCACGTTAATCGAAAATTTTATAGACTATATCGATTAAAACAGTGGTTCTCAACCTTTTGATGACCACAAGAATAGAAAATTTTATAGACTTTATAGACTGTATCGATTAAAACAGTGGTTTCCAACCTTTTGAGGACCACATGAATCGACAATTTTATAGACTTTATAGACTGTATCGATTAAAACAGTCGTTCCCAACCTTTTGATGACCACATGAATCGAAAATTTTATAGACTGTATCGATTAAAACAGTGGTTCTCAACCTTTTTTTGACCACATGAATCGAAAATTTTATAGAATTTATAGACTGTATCGATTTAAACAGTGGTTCCCAACCTTTTGATGACCACATGAATTGAAAATTTGGCTTGGGAGCTGATGGTATTTTGTAATAGAGATTAATCACCAGCCAATATTCGATATTTTCTGATTAATCGAAATTTTCGTTTAATTGATATTTGTAATATAAATCGACATTTTTTATTACATATTGTTGATATATCGATATTTACGATATATTAATATTTTATGAGTAGAATAAGTACAGTAGCAATAAGTAAATACAAATGTGTGTACCTTGAGTTTACGTTATATTAACTGGACTTTTTGCTTAAAAGAGAAAACTATGTAAATATACGAAATCAAAACATTTTAAACATTTACACGGAATGGTTTTCATTTTTGTCTTTCTAAGTTGATTAATAGTAAGTTTATTTGCATATTTTCAAAATTGCAGACAACATAATTGTTTGACAATTAATATTCTAGCATTATCTGACCAGGTATGAGCTAAAACCAGCTAAGAGTCTAAATCCCGGCTATTTTTCCGGACCTACTTCTTTCTTCCAAATGACTTTCAACTAACCGTAAAATTAATTAATCGCAAAATCGATTATTCGTCAAATCGATTAATCTTCAAATCGAAAATTACATAATCCAAATCGCAATATTTTTTTAATTCAGGATTTTCTATGAAAATCTAATCATCGTACAACCCTAGCAAGCAAATGAAAAAGTTCAAATAAGGATATAATTCTGTTTCCTTAATTTTATAGTATTAATTTTTGAATTTGAATGTTATAGATGATTTTAGTTTGAAAAGGAATACATCTCGGGCAGCAACTGTTTATAAAAAATTGAAAAGGAAAACATCTATGGATTTGAACAATGGCTCCACGGACCACTGAAAACCCTCTCGAGGACCACCAGTGGTCCGCTAACCTAGGGTTGGAAACCACTGGGTTAAAATAAAGAAAAATGGTCAAGTAAATGTCGCCAAATATGATTTCAATTCAAATTGGCAACCTCGCCAACACTTGCTTATCATGATTTACACGCATACGCAAATAGTTACGTTATATATTTTACAAGCAAGCATATATACGAATACAAATCGTAATTTCGTTAGTCTTCTAATCACTATTTTAGGATGAGTTATTTCGCTAATTTCACCATTATCTATTTCGTAATTACTTATTAGTAATAGTTTCGTATAAATTATAAACCATTGCCAAAATGAGGGCAATAAGTTTCCCATTCCGTGATTATCATTAGTTTTGTCTTAAGCAAATGGCTCCATCCACTTATTTACTGTGGTGGTATTTTTTTTTTCAAACCCAGGGCTGACCCAACTTTGTTCCTCCCGAAGAGGACACGCCCCTCCGAAGTTAACTCCTCAAAAGACGTGAACATTTAGGTTAGCACGGGAAGTGACGCCACAGCATACACGTTCAAAATTACAGTTATATTAACCCTCTGAGAGGTTAGGAAAAGGGCAACTTTGTAAAATTGTTTTCTTTTCAAAATAGTTTACCTTATATTTTCAATGCATAAATATACAATTTTAATTTTTTATTGTTGAAATATATATAGCTTCCAAGGAAAACTCCAAACACTTTAGATTTGAAATTTATTTCACCATCGAACATCTCGAGCTATTGTGTAATGCTATAAAAACTGGAAATTCAAGGACTCGTTCAAGTTTAAAATTATATATGTTGCAATTTTTAAATTATTTAATATTTAGAATAAAGATATTACAGATCACTATAGGGACTTTTTTCACGAGAGAGAACAAGACTATGTATTTTATGACTGTTCAAGACTATGTGAGACTATGTATTTTATGACTGTTCAATACTATGTGAGACTATGTATTTTATGACTGCTCAAGACTATGTGAGACTATGTATTTTATGACTGAACAATGCTATGTGAGGCTATGTATTTTATGACTACTCAAGACTATGTGAGACTATGTATTTTATGACTGTTCAATGATATGTATTTTATGACTGTTCAATGATATGTATTTTATGACAGTTCAATGATATGTATTTTATGACTGTTCAATGATATGTATTTTATGACTGTTCAATGATATGTATTTTATGACTGTTAAAGACTATGTGAGACTATGTATTTTATGACTGATCAATGCTATGTGACACTATGTATTTTATGACTGTTTAAGACTATGTGAGACTATGTATTTTTTTAATGTTCAAGACTGAGACTGTATTTTATGACTGTTCAAGATTATGTATTTTATAAATGTTCAAGACTATGTGAGAATATGTACTTTATGATTGCTCAATGTTATGTAAGATTATATTTATGACTGTTCAAATACTATTTAAGGCTATGTATTTTATGATTGTTCAAGGTTATGTAAGACTGTCCAAATACTATTTAAGACTATGTATTTTATGACTGTCCAAGACAATGTATTTTATATTCACATGGTATTTAATTATAAGTATTTTATCCAACTGATGATCATAAGAGTAAAATAAACAATAATTTGACCCAATCAGATTTACCTGCCTGGTGAGAGTGACAGTGAAGTTGGACGATGTCATCCAACCACCCTTGTGCACTTCCACGTTGGAAGGGGTGGTTTCCACCACTTGACCATCCACGAGCCAGGTCAGTCTCGAAGCCGGGTTGCTAGGTCCAGCAGAACAGGTCATGGTCACCACGTGCCCAACTGCACCCTCTTTAGGTCCGGTGATGGTGATCTGCGATGGGGCGACTAAAATAAGAGTGGATAACTATCACTAAACTGTTTCGAAATTAATGAAATTATATTCATAGTTATATAATTACGTGTCATCACAGACAACTTGATGGAAGTCGCTAAAGTTAAGGGGACACGGTATCCTTTCACATTTTTTTTTTATTTTCAATATTTTTTTTATTGTTTGAATGCAAAATACTTTAATATATAATTAATGACAAAATTGTTAAAAACATTTCATAAAAGTTTTTTAATAAATTTAGAATTAATTTTTTTTAAATTTTTTGTTGTTTTTTAAATTTCCTACTACTTTTTTAGTTTTTAATTTTTTATCACTAAATTTTGTTTTTGTATACTTTGAATTATAATAAACAAAATTGGGTATTGAATATTAAATAGTACTAAAATTAGATTTTATATAGTTTTTTTTCTTCTCAAAAACCAAAAAACCCTGAAAAATCTAAAATGTTCTGTTTGAATTATTTTTAAAAATAAAACTATGTGTCCTAGGGCTTATTTAATACCCAATTATCTCAAACACATATCTGATAATATTTATCAAAAGAATTGAATCTCTATCTCTATTACAAAAAAAAGCCTTAGCGTTTCATATGCAGTAAAATGCGTTAAAAATGAAAATGAGAAAAAGTGATTTAAAGTTTTCAAATGTAAAAAAAAAAGGTATTTATGGTAAATGTATCATACAGTTATCAAAATATATCATACTTTGCATCAATAGAAGTATATTTATTAACAAATACTTTTATACTTGGTCATTTTTTTAATTTTGGGAGAACTGCCTTTTAACTTAAATTTCAATGCATTTTTCAATATAACATTAAAATATATATAACTCCATAAGTACAAGCTCTTTCTGTTTAATTTTGGAGTTTTCTATTCATTTACATGAAAGTACATTTAAGAACACACCATTTAAAAGTTTAAAAAAAAAATCATCCAGCTTTGTAAGCACATTTAGCCTGATGTCACCAATATAAATGCAAATAACTTATTAAATATTTTAAATTAAACACTTAAAATTTTCATATATGTTTAGAAATATTGGAAAAGTAATTTAAGCTAATAAAAAAATCGGTGTTTTGATTATTTTTACGGTACTGTGTCACCTTAAGGAGTAAAACAATTTTGAAAGCCCTACGCCAATGCTTCATGCTAACCACGATTAATAAGAGGAATATATACGGAAATAACTGATTCGTCGAAAGAACGCAAATGTTTGAAACCGTTCTTCTAATGCAAAGGGATGAATTACTTTAAAAGGAATTGACACAAGCGTATATTCAAAATAAAAAGCATATCTTGCAGCTAAAAAAGTCACACTACAAACACAACTCTGAACTAATGATCTTCTCATAAATCAACGGACAAATTAAGAACAAACAAGCTGATAAATTAACACACCTAAGCTCTAGAACAAAACAAGTAAGAACAATTTTAATGAATCGCTCTAGCAAATAACTTAATTAGTCCGGTACTATAAACATATAATTGTTTATGGCATTCAGGATCACCAAATATTTCGGGGGAAATAACCGATACGGAAATCACTGATTCGTCAAAAGAACGCAAATGTCTAAAACCGTTATTTGAGAACCAATGGTTAAACTACTTTAAAAATAATTAATGATTTAATCGTTTATTCAAAATAAAAAACATATATCTTGCAGCTAAAAAAAAGTCACACTACGAACACAACTCTACTCTAAAGATCTACTAATAAATCAACGGACAAATTGAGAACAAACAGGCCGCGTAATTAACTACCTAACCTCTAGAACAAAACAAGTAAGAACAACTCTATTGAGTCGCTCTAGCAAATAACTTAAGTCGTACGGTAGTATAAACATATAATTCTCTATGACATTCAGGATCACCAAATATTTCGGGAGAAATAACAGATACGGAAATAACTGATTCGTCAAAAGAACGCAAATGTCTAAAACCGTTCTTTTGAGAACAAATGGTTTACTTTATAAAAGGAATACTTTAAAAATAATTAATGATTTAATCGTTTATTCAAAATAAAAAAAACATATATATTGCAGCTAAAAAAACTTATCACTACAAACACAACTCTACTCTAAAGATCTACTCATAAATCAACGGACAAATTGAGAACAAACAAGCCGTGTAATTAACAACCTAACCTCTAGAACAAAACAAGTAAGAACAGCTCTACCGAGTCGCTCTACCGAATAACTTAATTCGCCCGGAATAAAATTCCTCAATAATTAACAAGGCCTTACACACGACCATACACCACTATTCCTCAAATCGGTAATCGCAGTCTGAGGCAGGAATTCTATATAGACAGAATCAGTACGTGGCTAATTTCACCTTAGGTGTCTGGTTCCTTGTTAAGGGCTCATTCAAAATCCCTATAATGATTGGCTTAAATTAAGGACAGATAAAATAAGTAAATATAACCAGAGCTGGGGATTTGAGAGCTTTGTAGTTGGATAGCGCGGGATCAGAAATAATTTGCATTCCTCGGTGGGACCATGGAAATTTCCATAACAACGTGTTATCGGCAAAATTCCCGGTAGTGTCATGGGACAACGGGTTTGTAATATATTTTGTATGTTTAACGTTGTAGTTATCACGTTATTATGACTCGAATCAATGGTTTCTTTCAATAATGTAATGAAGCTGTCGCATGTTTCGGTTTTTAAGAAAAGGCATGCTGTGGTATAATAAAATTAAGATTCACGAAAGTGTAGTTGGATTCTCTGAGGTATCAGACAATGGATTCTGTTCTGTACGCGATCTCGTATTAAAATATTCAAGTGGATTATTATTTGGGTTTGAATAATGTTTAGAGCTTGATTTGAATTTTAAATTTGTAATATTTATGTATCTTTCTATAATAATAATAGGGAATATAGGATGGATAAAGTATTACTTCGATGTTGATGTCTGGTATTTCTATACGTTTTGAGACGTTCCAAGTTAAAAAAAAAAATATTTTCTAAATACGTATATACTAAATACGTATTTAAAATCGAACTAATGGCTATCAAATTACAAAAACTTGAGCGACATAAAATGTTTAATATTTTAAAGCCCCATAACTCCAGGGAGAATAATCTTATAATGATAAATCCCATACAGTCGTAGAGCGAAAAGCGGACCGCGTCTATCAGGTCGGTTGTTACTCCATTCTCCCATTTAATCTACATAACTTGTGGGTTCAGGATTTGGGCATTGACTGCAGTATGCGATTCCGCCCAATAATACTAGGGGAATCAGCCTATGGGGTACCTAACCTACCATAGTGTGGATGCAGTTGAGCCGTGCTAAACTCACTGTGAAAAAAAGGTACTTAAAAATTTGTAACTGAACTTACTCGTTTTTCTTTGAGTGTAATTCCATTATACATGAGCGTTGACGTACTCAAATTTACCGTACTTCTCAAAAATGAGCAGTGTGATTTAATATTGCTAATATCAACTTCTGTTCAAACCGTCTTATCAAAGTGACCTGCCAAACTTAAAATAGTTGTTTAGAAGTAAGTAGAAGTTAATAGTTGTTTTATCACGTTATTTTATGTCGATTGCTTAAATGGAAACAGAGTTATTACATTTTAATTATATTTCTTCTCATTCTGTTGGCACATATTTTTACATTTCTTCTGTTTATAACTTCTTCCAGTCGCCCTTGTAGTTTAATGGATAAGACCGTGGACTGAGGGGCCTGATGATCTGGGTTCGATTCCCAGTATGTCTTGTTGTAATTATCAATATTAATTGAAAGCGATTTTAGAAGGCACCGTTCTTGTCTAACATATGCTCTTTTTATTATTTTTAACTCATTTTACTCATTTTTGAGTAAGTCTTTTTCCAAATTGAAACATGTATTCGGAGCCATAATAAGCATCGAATGTATTCAATAATGAGTAAATTTACTTACATAGTACATTTTACTTATTTTTGATTACATATTTTTAGCAGCGCAGGATGGACTTTTATCCATTCCCCCTCTGACCTTTACGCAGGAAGGAAATTAGTTACATTTGGATATACGCTGGCCTGTTTATCCACTGTAACTTCAGTTCTATTCGACAGATCGTAGCGAATGCGTGTTTAAATTGGAAGGCACAATGAGCCTTACAAGTCCATTTGACAATTCCATCAAATTCTCAAGGTTCAATGGGGACTGTACCAACCCATTATTTATAATTGATATGCGTGTGTCTATGAATACAATATTACATCAACAGTGTGAGAGTCACAGAGTGTATGTATCACATCAGGAAGTATTTTAACAGGTAACCGTGACTTAATGGGAAGACGTAAGTAATGTAAGTAAATGGGTAGTAGTAAATTGGGGATACACAGTCGTGAAAAATAAAAAGTAGCTGTTAAAAAGATAAAAAAGAAACCACAAATTTATTACAGAGATAAATTTCGTTACTCTAATCCGTATCTTAATGGTTTTATCCTATATATAAATTTTCTTAATTCCTTAACAAGGGTGGGTTAAACAAAAGTCGATACATGGCTTGAGACATTACAAGATACTTTATTGGACATTGCTTTATTTCAGCAGTGTTTGTTTTTGTGAAATTAAAAATACTTACTTTTTTAACCCACGAAGCTCAATGCCGTATATATACACCTAAGGTTCTCCAGTTTTTCTGGTTATGTACCTAATTCAAAGGTTTGAGGTACAACACGTACAAACTATCTCTTTACAATTAATTAAAACAAAAATATTATCAAATAGCATACCCAGGAAGAATTATTCAAATTTAAAGCAGTAAAAGCAACAACAATATATATATATATATATATATATATATATATATATATATATATATATATATATATATATATATATATATATATATATATATATATATATATATATATATATATATATATATATATATATATATATATATATATATATATATATATATATATATATATATATATATATATATATATCAATATATATATGATATGCATATCAATGATATGCATATCAATATATATATATATATATATATATATATATATATATATATATATATATATATATATATATATATATATAAATATATATCAGAAACATTAAAAAAATCGTCTAACGCTATCCTTCCAAATTGCTGAATTTGATATATTTGATATTTGTGATTACAATTGGACAGTTATAAATTTTCTTTAGAATAGGACAAGGGTTTGCTGGAAACATTCAATAAATGGTTACATTACGGTATTTTTGTATTTGTATGGAAACAACCTTAACAATTTTCTCTGAAATTGCCATATCATTTCATTTTTGGGTGAAGAAAGTGCACTTATATTAACGAAAGTGCATACATAATAGCGAAACCTGCGAAGATTATTTTGTAAAATTACGTCATATCTATATAAAATATTGACATCTACATTAATTGACACTTCATAATTTTCAACGACCAGTGATTTATTTTATTGATGTTTTAAAGAAAGGGATATTTTTTCTTACACCTATTTTTTCACTGATTGGTGCAATGCATTTAATCGCCAAATACCTTATCCTCAATTATAAAATACTTGCTGGATATTATACTTTCAGATTTTGTAGAAAGTATATGCGATTATATATTAATCATACTTTTCGTATATCCGAAATTTATACAATCGTAAAGTCAATATATAATTTATTTCATACGAAACTCTAATAGGTCCTTTATCCTCAAATGAAATATTTCTTTTCAATATACAGTTTCAATTATTCCCTTCATAAATTGTCACTTCATATCCAACTATGAAAATACCGATAGCGACTGTAATAAGGATGCGGATAAAATTTGAATATATTCTTATAAAAATGAGCCATACAATAAATATGTTAAATATGAGTTATTCAGATGAGTTATACAATGTATTATTCATTATTCATTACAATATATTCATTATAATATATTCATTATAATACACCAAACATTAAAATAAGGATTCTAGTGATTCAACTATTGTTACATATAGGCAATCAAAAGTATGTAAAATATACTTATTTTTTAGTACATTCGATGATTATCATGGCTCCGAATACATAAGTTTGAATTATGAAATATGCATGTACTCAAAAACGAATACAATGAGTAAAAACAGCCGATGCTAGCCTACATTGACCGCTTTCATAAATTCCTTTCAATAAATATCAATAATTACAACCAAGATTAAACCCAGGTCCTTAAGCCCCGCAGTCCAGTGTATTCGTTAAACTACCAGAGGGATTTGAAGAAGTTATGAACTGAAAAATTGTTAGAAAGGTGTGCCAAAAAATGGAAAGTAAGATATTTGAGTGTAATAATTCAGTTTCCATTTTAACAATAGACATCAAATAATGTGAAAAAACATCTTCTGAGCATCAATTTTACGTTTGTCAGGTCGTTTTGTTAAGATGGCTTGAACAGAAGCTAATATATTAGCAATATTATATCACACTGCTCATCTTTGAGAAAGTACGGTTACTTAAATGTGAGTAGGTCACCGCTCATTTACGATGCAATTGTACTTAAAGAAAAATGAATGGGTTCCGGAACTCATTTTGAAGTACGTTTTTAACAGTGACTGCTTAGGAGAATCTCAATAACAAACAATTTTTACACTTTTACACTTATTACTTTGGTTTGTGATACAAACCAAATTATAGGGGGCTCGCAAATTGTTTGGTAATGGTCATTGTTTGCCTGTTTAACCAGACATAACAACACTGTATTTTTGCTATACTTTAAGATAAAAACTCGTCTTACAGAACATTGCGTTACGAATTTTAAAATACAAATACAACGCTAAAATACGCAATAAAAATCCATCAAATCTGGACATGTTTCGGGAGATACATCTCCCTTCATCAGCAGAAAATGAAAAAGTCTGTGTGTAATAAAATATATATAAACCCAGAAATTGAAAGTGTTGCCAAAGAACAAAAAACTAAAATGCTATTTCAATCGGTTGGTGTTAGCTATTGTGTGCCAACAAGCGGGAAATACTGGGACCGCAAATATTTCGTTGACAATCGAATCAATATTGCTAATTATATGAAATGCCTCCAGGAAGTCAAGTTCAAATGGAGATTTGGGTTTGCAAATTAAATGTGGGTTAGAAAAATCAAATATTTGACCATGTTCCCAAGAGGGCTTGGCAATGGAGGACTTCTTTATTTCTTGGTTTGGTTTGGTTAATTAACGTCGCACTAGAGCTACACTGTGGGTTATTGACGAAGGTTCGGGGCCCATCTCGAAGGAAAGACCCGGGAACGATGCCTCGTATTTTTGAATAATTGTCAGATGACGAGGACAACACCTGAGCTGGCATCTAACGCCTTCGATAGACGTCGGGACCGATGCGATTTACCGTGCACCAGTCCCGTATACACGCCGTTATTTTTAGTGGATGTTCTGGAAGACATTCTATTATTTTGGTAGCAAAGTTGGCAACCCTCCGATCGCAATATCACTACTTTTTACTATTCTTTAGTCTAGTCCATCGCAAGGTTTTGAACCCTTGGATTCCCAGCTGACGCCTTAACCCACTCGACCACGGAGCCCTCCTTTATTTCTTGTGTAACAGTATGTGCTTGGTGCTCCTTAATACGAAATCTTAATGCTCTCTTTGTTTGGCCGATATATGACATACCGCATTGACATGAAATACTGTAAATGCCCCAGTTATTAAGATCGTCAATAGGGTCTTTCAGTTGTGTGAAGGTGATCTTATTGATAGATGAGAAAATGAAGCGTATGTCGAACTTTTAATTACTTTGTTGCTACTTAAGATAAGCGACGAAGTAGTTGAATAAAAATAATATGTTATTAAGCCAAAACCGTTAAATGTGATCCAGCTGAACAATAATAATCGTCCAAAACTTTACAACCACCCTGTTGTTTGTTTTAAGATTATTGCTTTAATTATTCATTACAAAAACATAATTCACTGTAAAAAAATTTTGTTTTGAAATTTGACAACAGTTTCGTCACATATGCTTTGATTGCATTTCCGTCAAAAATGAGATGTATATTCGTAAAAAATAACAACGTACTTATTCGTTTAAAAAATAAATAAAATATTTGTCATTTTTTACGATATATTTAATTTTCGCATAGTTAACGAAACCCCTTTTAACCTTCTGAGAGGTTAGAAAACGGCCAAAAGTATTTAAATCGTTTGTTTTTTTGAGGAATAGTTTACTTTATATTTCCAATATATGTATATTATAAATTTCGATTTTTGTTATTTGAAGCGTTCAGAGCTACAGTAGATTAAGTCCAAACGAAACATATGTTTCAATAAAAAACATATGTTTGTGGTGGATTAATATTTGTTAATGGTGTATATTTTCAGAGGCATAGTGAACCAAGTCCCTGCTATTGCTATTTTCTATTATAATCCATTATATCACTTTAAGTTTTAATTAGCGTTAATAAACTTTTACCTTGACTGTCCCAAAATTATGTACTTGATCCCTTTTTAGCTCTGAACGCCTCATTTGATTATATATAATTTACGATATATAGTTTAAAAACTATTTCAACCTAGAATATATTTTTATGAATTTAAAATTTAAGTTAATTGCTGGAAAAACTGAAAATCCGTGAACGACATACGTCGTTCAGCTCTGTCAGTGGTTTAACACAATTTATAATTTCTTACTGAATTTTTTTTTAGAAATTACAAATCATTACATAAAAACAATAATCTTCTTGCCACTTAAATCTAAAGAAGAAGAAATTAAAACGACAAACCATTGCTTTAAAATACCAAATAGGCCTCCGTGGCCGAGGGGATTAAGGCGTCAGCTGGGAATTTGAGGGTCCCCGGTTCGAACCTATGCAGCGGACTAGACTAAGAAGAGTAAAAAAAGTAGTGATCTTGCGATCGGAGGGTTGCCAACTTCGCTACCAAAATACTAGAATGTCGTCCAGAACATCCACAAAAATTTAAGGCGTGTATACGGGACTGGTACACGATAAATCTGATCGGGGTCCAAAGCCCCGACGTCTATTGAAGGAGTTGGGTGCCAGCTCAGATGTTTCCTCGCCATCTGACCATGGTTCTAAAATAACGAGGTGCCTTTATGAATGTGTGTGTGAATGTGTATGTATTCCCGGGTCTTTCCTTCGAGATAGACCCCGAACCGTCTCCAATAGCCCACTGTGCAGGTATAGTGCGACGTTAATTAACAAAACCGAAACAAACCATCTGATAGATTAGAAAAGTATTTAAATTAGAGAATTAGATTAGAGAATTAAATTAGATTAGAGAATTAAATTAGATTAGAAAAGTATTTAAAGTAAACGGCAAAAGTATTTAAATCGGATTTTTTTTTTGAAGAATAGTTTACTTTATACTTCCAATATATGTATATTATATATTTATTTTTTATTATTTGAAGCATTCAGAACTGAAGCGGATTAAGTCCAAAAGTATAAACTGTGTTGTGGCGGATTAATACATGGTGTATATTTTCAGAGCCATAGTGAACCAAGTCTCTGCAGTTGCTGTTTTCTAACAGATGGCATTATTATTCTCTAAATCACTTTAAGATTCAACTAGTGTTAATAAAATTTTACCTTGATTGTCTCAAAACAATAACTTATGGACTTTGCTCCACTTCAATTTTGAACGCCTTATTTTACAAGAAATAACTTCCAAGATATAGTTTAAAAACTATTTCAACCCAGAATATATTTTTATGAATTTAAAATTTAAGTTAATTTCTAGAAAAAACTGGAAGTCCGTGTATGACATACGTCGTTCAGCTCGGTCAGTGGTTTAACACAATTTATAATTTATCACTGAATTTTTTTTTAGAAATTACAAATCATTACATAAAAACAATACATCTTCTTGCCACTTAAATCTAAAGAAAAAGGAATTAAAACGATATTCAATTGCTTTAAAATACCAAATAGGCCTCCGTGGCCGAGGGGATTAAGGCGTCAGCTGGGAATTTGAGGGTCCCCGGTTCGAACCTATGCGACGGACTAGACTAAGAAGAGTAAAAAAAGTAGTGATATTGCAATAGGAGGGTTGCCAACTTTGCTACCAAAATACTAGAATGACGTCCAGAACATCCCCAAAAATTAACGGCGTGTATACGGGACTGATGCACGATACATCTGATCGGGGTCCAAAGTCCGGATGTCTGTTGAAGGCGTTGGGTGCCACCTCAGGTGTTGTCCTGGTTCATCTGGCCATGGTCCAAAAATACGAGGCATCGTTCCCGGGTCTTTTCTTCGATATAGGCCCCGAACCGTCACCAATAGCCCACTGTGCAGCTCTAGTGCGACGTTAATTAACAAAACAAAACCAAAACCAGCTTTAAAATACCAATATTTCATAAATAGATTGAGTATCAAAACTAATCCGAGTCTCGTAAAATAAAAGAAGAAATATGACTACAACGTAACACCCGTTTCTCATCCCATTTACCCCCTCCATGAAAGAATACAAATGACTATCAGGCCAGAGGTCCCCGACCGTTGCTCCATTTAGGCCCAGCATTTCGTTGACTAATGGTTTGTGGCAAGATTGATTAGTTAGCTGCGAGCAAGAAAGAAGAGAGCAGCGGCCAGATTGGTAAGGAACAATCCGGGCCCCGTAATTTGGTTGTGTTTCTCATTAATCAAGTAGGGGATTTATCGCGCGTGTAGAAGCGAGTAATTCCGAATACATTTTCGGGTAAAATCAATGGGTTAACATCTATTACAAAATGGGGGTTAATGGCCGCTAAAGCTATTTAACAAAAAAATGCTGCTAAATATTTTGATATATTTAGATATATTAAAGATGAATTAGTGCAAGACCATACGCTGTTTTTGGCGGCTTAGGTCATTGAAATATAAATTTTTTATTATTATGATTTTAAAATTTCTGATTTGGAAGATACCCCAGCAAAAAAAGTCGGCATGAAACCTTCAGCAAAATTGTCAAATTGAAGGATTTTTGAAGGTTTTATAAAGGATATTGAAACAAAAAACTGCAGTTTTTTTGAAGTTTTTAATTTTCAGGCATAAAACTTTTAAAATATCTGCATTTTCCCTTCATGATTAAAAATGGAAGGTTTTTTGAAGGTTTTATAAAGGATATTGAAAAAAAAACTGCAGTTTTTTTGAAGTTTTTAATTTTCATGCATAAAACCTTTAAAATATCTGCATTTTTCCTTCTTGATTAAAAATTTAAGGTTTTTTGAAGGTTTTTTGAAGATTTTTTACAGTTTTTATGAAGGACATTGAAACAAAAACCTTTAATTTTATAGATCTCCAAAAAACTCCTATTTCCTGCATAAAACCTTCAATTTCAAAATTGTTATGAAGGTTTTTTGCTGACTTTTTTGCTGGGATGCATCACCAATTATTGCAGTAGACATTAGAACTATTAGAACTTTGAAAACTGAACAAAATTTTTAGAATTATGAAAATCTGCATATATATGAGGAATTAGTGTTCCAAATAACTGCAAAAATGTTGTAGTTATTTGAAGAAAAAGTGCCGAAAATGTTGAAATCTGCAAAATTGTGAAACATTACTCTTACAAATAATTGTAAATTTCTATAGATTTTTTCACGAAAAGGTGTTCGATATGTGAAAATCTACAGATTTGTGAAGAATTAGTGTTTCAAATAACGGCAAATTTATGTAGATTTTCTATTAAAAAGTTCAGAATATATGTAATCATAATGGAAATACCAGTACACTGTTAAACATTTCAGTTCATCGATATACCATATCCTGTTGCAAAACAGCGGTCTGCAGCAAATTACACCATTTATGGAATCTAGAGTGACCCAAAAAATCCTTTATCGGAAGAAAGCGGAGGTTTCACCGATAATTGGTTCAACCTCTTAACTGTAGTCAAAATTTTCGCTGCCGCTACATCAACAAGCCGAGGAATCCCCTACAAGAAAGACAACGACGAACAAGGGCCTCGGTTTCCCAGTGGATAGAGGCGTTCAGCTATGAATCAGATGATTCTTAGTTCCGGTCTGATCGGTGGACTTGACGAAAAAAAGTATAAAAGTTGTGATCTTGCGATCCGAGGATTGCCAGCTTTGCTACAAAAATACTACTTATAAAATACTAAGACAACTCGAAATTTTAGTTTTATGCAACGTTGGAGGGTTAGACATGAAAAGTAGTAGATATTTTTTGGTGCAACGTTTCACCACTAAATGGTGTACGTGGTAGCACCGTAAAATGGTGAAACTAAGCACCACATGTTGGTTGCAGCTAAATGGGTACCAAATTTAAATTCACAGTCGTAATAATTTTAACAGTTTAGTGTCATATACGTATGTTCACCAATTTTGGTTTCATTAGCCTCATTAGGTTTTCAATATTTGTTTTCCCAAACACCTTTTTCTTAATTAAAACCACACTGAAATAATGACATAATAAAGGTCTTTTATATAAAAAAAGTATAATACCGAATTTTAATATTGATAATAATTGTACGACCTTATGTGACTGAAATTTGAAAATGTTTGTCTACTTTGATTTTAAATTTTCTGAATTACCCGATCAGCACCAATTTTTCCACAAATGGGCACTGTCTGAACTAACTATTTAGCAAAACAGAAATTCCGACAGTCTGAAACGTTTGTTCACCCAATTTGGTTTAATTAGCTTTAAAAGCTTTTCATTATTTGTTCTCCAAACATCTTATCTTTAATTAAAGCCACCCTGTAGCACTGATACACTAACGTTTTAATCTAGATAAAATAATACTTTCAATAAGTGCAATACGTAATAAACGTGTAAATAAAGTTCTTTGAGGTTTTTAAAACTTTCTTATTCATTCTACCAGATGTGGGTTCCCATTTCTCTTTAACTTGAATCAGGAATGTCTGTATATTTATAAAGTCATTTTTTTCATATAAACAATTGTTTGTCCACACATCTATAAAACGTTCTTCTGGATTCTATAAAAATCTACAAATTTTGTTGGACTCAAGCTGGATAATCAGGGCTATAAAATTTACTATTTACAAATATATTATATCCTAAAATATTTTTTGCAAAATTTAGAGCCTATATACGCAAACTATGGATTCCAATATATGTCAGGAATACATAGATCTCGTTTTTATATTTTTCTACTATAAAATCTTAATATGTTATTAACTGCGCAGCAAACAAAAACTTACTTTTTTTTTCCAAAAAAAAAAAAAAACTTTGCTCTTTTTTTTTTTTTCAAAACAAATTAAATTGAACTTATTCTTAAAAAAAATCTGTAAACATTTTCTGTCATTTGAAGCAACATTTTCTGAAAAAATCTGCAGAATAAAATTTAGGTTTCTGCAGAATCAATGTTTCAAATAACTGCAAATTTCTGTAGATTTTTTTTTGAAGAAAAAAGTGCAGAATTTGTGAAAATCCACATATTTGTGATGAATTGACGTTTAAAAAAACTGCAAATTTTTGTAGATTTGAAATTTTTTTTTCAGAATATATAAAATCTATAGATTTGTGAAACATTTATGTTTTAAATAACTGCAAGTTTCTGTAGATATTTAAAAAAAAAATATTGAATATGTTAAATTCTGAAAAAATTGTGAAAAATTACTGTTTCAAATAACTTCAAATTTCTAGATTTTTTAACGAAAAGGTGTAGGATGTGTAAAAATTTATAGATTTGTGAAGAAATAGTGCAAATAACTGCACATTTTTGTATATTTTTATTGAAAAAATGCAGAATATGCGACAATTTGCAGAAGATATTAAGAATTAATGTATCAATGAATTAATGTATTATATTGTTACAATAAATATTTGCAATATAATAATATTTTCACTTATTATTCCTTCAAATCAATATATTTTGTATCGCAATTAATTATAGTATGAATAAAAAATATTTCTACTTCGTCAAATAATCGACCAGCCATAACTGAAAATAAATATACATTGATCATATATTCTAAATTTTATATAATTGTATAATATTTAGATTACGATTTGAACGAAATATGCTGAAAAATAATGTTAAATATATTCTAAATTTTCATTTCTTTTATCATCAATCTATTGATACATTTAAAATTCTGAACAAGAAATAGTTTGCGCAACCCTCGGCAACAAAATCCGTACTTAAGAAACTTTTTTCCACATTGACCACAAAACTCCTTTCGAAGGGATGTTTCAACTCGTTTACGGAATCTAAAAAGATTTACAATCTTGCAAAAAAATATCCATTTCCTCCTCTGAAAAACACACTTTTCAAAAAAACGCATTAAGATATAAAACTGTGCCACAGTCACCGGGCCAGAAGCATAAAGCCTTAAATTCCCGACCAGCAAGCTTTTTATCGCAGCTGCTGTGGCATACCAACCAATGATTTCCCTTCGATTCTGCTTCTTTGGAAACCATTTTCATCAAGGGGGAAGGACTTTCTAGGTTTTCATTTACTTTCCAGAAGAAGACATCATGATGCACTTTATTTTGTTGATGCTTCTTAGATGCAAGAAGTCTGGGTGTGTTTCTTTGAAGGGGGGGTCTCGGGTTGCGAGCCCATGAGTCTAATTTAGCCCATAGAAGCCCACTTGGAATTTTCATTCCAATATGGTTGGTTTCGCGTATCGGAATTTGAGAGTTGTATCTGGTTTTCTGTCAACTTATTTCGACAAATGGGTATCTCTGGTTAATGAGTTTTTTCATGGAAAAGTTTGTTATTTTATTTCAGTTCCACGTATTTCGTTCATGTATTTTGAGATTAGAATTTGTTTCCTTAACATCTGTATGTCTAGATAGGAATGGAATTTTGTTGTTGGAAACTTTAAGACATTTTAATCATATATATTATTTCACTGGAAAAGATCTTTTTTATTGGGTCTCACACACTACGTATGTTAACATGTGAAATGTAAAAAAATGAATTTCCTGGCGAGTGACGAATCCTACTTTTGTCTAATGAATATTAACGTTTTTTGAAAAAAAAATGCGTTTAAACATAATTAGTTTCCAAGTATTTTTTAAACGAGTCGTTGGTAGTGTCGCCATCTATGGGTAGACATATTTGCTCTTTCGATAATTATCGCATGGGCATGCTAGTATCTATATAAATTGTAAAACAGAAGAAATTTATAACGTATTTCTTCATTTATATAACGACAGAACAAGTTTGCTATCATTAAGATCCGGTTACTTGCATTTTTAGAAATGTACTTACTTATAACGTCCAAAACCAAATAAACAAATGTTTTGCAAAAGTTATATATCTATAGCTCTTAAAAATTTTCATACACTACCTGAACAAATAGTATCTGTAGGAAATAACCATAAATTTAAAAGAGATATCAATAAATATAACTTAAATATTGACTAAGAAGCCCTATTAATATCTGTAATATTATTTTATACTGCTCAAACAATTTTTGAAAAACGTTGATGTAATATTTTGCTGAATTTTGAAATTTATCTTCTGTTAAGGGGGTCCGATACCCAAAATTCGCAAAAAAAGTCATTTTTTTTTTATATTTAAAAAATAATATTCAAACTTATCTTAATAACTCACAAAAAACTGCTTCAAAAAATTCCTATTACTTTTTTAGTTATGAATGTTTTAATGATGTGTTCCTATAACATAGTTGTATCACTATATGTAAACTTTAGAAGCAAATATCTCTGTTCGTGGTTTTGAAATTTAATGAACACTAAAAATGCTAAGGCTTTTTTACTATTATACTTAAAATCATAATTTTTGTGTGTATAGCAAGATAAATATATTTTAAATAGATGTATGCATTCAGATTTTCTAATTTTACCATAATTTGTTTTTTTAAAACCACTTAAAATGGAATTTTATTTTTTTTCGTCAATTTTTTTTCCAAAATTTCTAATATATTTTATTTTTTTAAAGTGATGTATCTGAATCAAAATTTGAATGCATACATCTATTTACATATTATTCAAGATCTTAAATAAAAAAATTGCTTCAAAATATTGAAAAACAAAAAAGGAGTAGGAATTTTAAAATTGTTAAAAAATTTACTAAAATTTTAATTTAAAAATAAATGTGCAATTTAAAAAAAAAATGGAGCGTCTTAAAATGGTTTTTTATGAATATTTAGAAAGAAAAAAAAAATTGGATTGTACAAGTATAAAAATAAAGAAAAAAATGTCGAAGGTATCGGACCCCCTTAAACTTCCTTGTCATCCTGCATCTGTTTTTGTTTTGCATATATATTTTTTAAAGTGTATGTATTTTATTGTATATGTGTTTTTAAAAGTGTACGTATTTAATAGTTTGTGTGATTTTTAAAGTGTGTATTATTTGAGTAGGTGGTTGTATGCTTTGTCTCGATGGGCCTTGGGGCTCCTTAACAACATTGTGTCAAATAAATATAATAATAATAAGTGTAATTATATACTGTTATAAATATAATAATAATAATAAGTGAAATTTAAAACTTTTATAAATATAATACAAATAATAATATTTGTAATTTTAAACTTTTATAAATATAAATAATAAGTGTAATTTTAAACTTTTATAAATATAATAATAATAATTGTAATTTTTAAACTTTTATAAATATAATAATAATACTAAGTGTAATTTTAAACTTTTATAAGTATAATAATAATAATAAGCGTAATTCTATAATAAATATAATAAAAATAATAATTATATGTTTAATTAAAAAAACTTTTATAAATATAATAATTGAAATGTCTTTGTTACAATGAACAAAGTTACTCCCTTACTTATCTTTACTCCCTTTACTCCCAAAGTTACTCCCTTTACTTATCAATGTTGTTACAATGTTACTACCTTGATCCATCGCGTTGCAGTTTTTCTATCTATGCTTCCAATTTTCAATATCATAAAAATACTCCATTTTACATGTTTTTTTAATTTAAAAATGTTTGCGGTACAATTTACAAGTAATTAAAACAATGACATGCTCAGGAAAAAATATTCAAATATCCAAGCATTGAAAATATATCTATAATTGCAAAAATCGTGCGAGTATCAGAAGGATAATATAACGAAAAATGTCGGCATAAAAACTAAACGGAAATTGGTTACGAAATAGTTCTACGAAAAATGAAACGATTAATCTAGCGAAAAACGTTACTCTGATTCACCTACTTACATATACTCAGGACGATGAAATTCAGCAGTGTGATTACTTTATATAATTTAAATAAAAAATAAATCTATTTTTGTTCTGATCCCACGTTTTCCAAGGGTAGAAAAATCCAAGGATAGTGAAGACCATATATATATATATAAGGTGTGCTCGTGTTTCGCTTTTTGAAAGGGGCAAGGAAAGAATTCTTTTGACGTCATTTTAGCTCCGCCTTACTATGAGTTTTTAATCATTCTCATTGGCTGTATGTTTCAAGCATTGCTACTTAGGTTTTTGAAGCAAATTTTAACTGTTTACTTTTAAATAAATTTATGATTAGTTAAAAACAAGAATTCTTGTTAAATTAAGTACTCCTTGACAATAGCGACAATTACTCTTAAAACGACTGTCGAGAGCATTAGAGAGACGGTTGAAGGCGAAGGAAGGCGTTACTATGACGTCAAAAGAATCCTTTTCCCCGCCCTCAATCAGCAAGAGCGAGTACCAGCACACCTTTTATATATAGTCTCCACTATCCTTGAGAAAAATCCTTCTTTCAAGAAATTCTCTCACCGAAGGGGACACTAAAAATAGCAAGAAGGCATTAAATTCCTCACTAAAAGTAGGAAGTTTTTGGAAGTAACTTCTAACATGACAACTCTGCCCTCCTTCGGGCTGCGTAATCCTCTTAGAGTTAAATGAAGGAATCTAACTCGTCTTGCATGACCAAGGCATGTGGGAGATTTAGTTTCCGTGTCTGAACGCGACGCATGCCATCTGCGAAGGGACCATCTGTTAAATTCAGCAATGTACTGAGTGGAAAGTTTATACTTAGTACTCGAGGAAATCATGATGTTTACTTTATTTTATGGAACGGTTGCATCCCCATACTGTTCTTTTGAAATATGTATTCTTAAGCGCGTTGCCTTTTTACGTTGAGGGTGGAAATTTATCAAAATTTAAAAAAAAATTTAAAAGAGAAGCTGAATATTCATCTCAGTTTACCAATCATGTGTGTTATGGCTTGTGTCATGTGTCAAAAAAAAAATGGGGTTGCGGGAAATTTCATTCTGAAGAAGGTTTTAGTTTACTAATTTTAAATAAAACAAATAATTTCTAATAATGTTTGTGGAAGAATAACTTTTTAAACTACATAATATGTTGTTCTCGTTTATTTTAAAGAACAGGTTAAACAAAATAACACGTCGTTATTTTGATCATACTCGAGTTCAAAGAGCTAATCAAATATGTCGATAACGAAGTGATGTACTTTTTAACTGCATTATATAAAGAAGAGGTTAACAAACGAAAGTGTTTTTTTATGTTGCAGAACACATAGTTCTCATTGAATGTGAAGAACAAGAACCAAAAAAAAAACGTATATTGTTAATTTGGTGACTAGGAATCGTCATTTGAGTCCAAAGTAAAGATATTGTGCTATATAGGAAACGAATGTTTAGTGCACTCTGCGGTGCAATACACAAAATTCCTAATTATATTTCTTTAACCTTCCAAGTAATATGAACATCTACAGTCATCCGAGCATCTCTAGTATTACAAACTAAGAGCTTACATTTTAATTTTTTAAAAATACTCTTTCATGAAGTATTTTTCAAACTCAAAGAGTTAGAATATATATTAAAATCCATAAATATTCAACTGTACAAAACTAACTGTTTGTCTATGCGTTACCCGTGGCATGAACTATGAGTGAACTCGAAACCGCGACCTTTTTTTCCTAAGTCCGGAACGTTACTGACTACGTTAAAAAAGCAAATTCTAGGAATATTGTGGATGGTTTGGTTTGGTTAAATAACGTCGCACTAGAGCTGCACAGTGGGCTATTTGCGACGGGTCGGGGTCTATCTCGAAGGAAAGACCCGGGAACACATACACATTCACACACACATTCACACATACATACCTGCACCTCGTTATTTTAGAACCATGGTCAGATGACGAGGAAACACCTGAACTGGCACCCAACGCCTTCAATAGACGTCGGGACTTTGGACCCCGATCAGATGTATCGTGCACCAGTCCCGCATATACGCCAGTATAATTTGTTGGATATTCTGGACGACTTTCTAGTATTTTTGTAGCGAAACTGGCAACCCTCCGATCGCAAGATCACTACTTTTTTACTTTTCTATGTCAAGTCCATTGCACGGATTCGAACCACCAATCCTCTGATTAATAGCTGAACGCCTTACCAACTGAGCAACTGGGGCTCCAGGAATATTGTGGACATTCAGTATATTAATGATAGTAACGGTGTGTTGTGAGTTGTATCACTAATATACTCCCAGTAGGTCTCACCTGTGCGATCGCATAAAAGTATTTCCTACCTTCTGACAAAACGGCCAGATAATTTAAAAAAAGTATTAGTTGACACAAAAAAACAACCGATTAAAAGTTTCAACTTTAATATTTAATGTACAAAAGTGCTTCCGGAAGGACTTTGGCGCCTGTACGTTTTATGATTAAGAAGCCTAACGTGACGTAATATAAAAAAACAGTTAATTTCTATTCAAAATAATGATGAAGGCGGGATTTTGATTACAGCGCAAACTGACTTTATCTATCAAAAAATCTCTAATAATGAATATAAATGGAATTGGTATTTTTTACAGGAAATGAGAAATTACGAAAAATAACCCCACGCAACAAATGCACAGCCCCAAGCGTAACACACATGCACCAAATCCGAGGGTTCTCTTTCAGTGGCGTAGGTACCGAGCACGCCACGTGTATTTGCATAACTAAAGGGGAAAGGTTCGGAATGACATGGCAACTTTAAGGAGCAGGAAGACCGGCTTTTCCCGAGAATCGACTGCTTAAACAAGCTCCCTGGAGATTTAATTAGTTCAAGAAAGGGGTTGGGTACTGCATTTCCGCGACTGTACAGCGGGCGGTTGGGGCTGTACAGGTGTTCGGGGAGATAGAAGGGGGGGGGGTATAATTAGGGTGACTTTTCCGAGTTAGCATTCCGAGTTTTTGTTGCTAGAGTGGGTTCTGCGGCTGATGAAATTTGTAGTTGGGAATTTTTGAAGTAAGACTTTTATTTATAAAATCAGCTACATGGGGAACTGGTTTAGAGACTATATTCATTTAAAAACAATGAAATTTGATTGTTTTGGGAAAAGTTACTGATATTTTGATATGATATTGATGAATTTTTCAAATTTTAGGTAACTTTAACGCAATTTATGTGCAAATGAGTAAAGCTTGGGGGGGGGGGGGGCCTAGGCCCGTGCTTAATGGAAAATCAGGCCCTGACATGGAGTATTTGAAAAGAAATGTCGTGCACACTTTTTAGGGTGATTCTATCGTAGAGTGATCAGTATTATAAATATTTAGATTCGAAGTCTATATTACAGATTTCCGTTTGGTTAGTGAAATTAACGTCGCAGTAGAATTTTACAAGAATACTTTTTTTTACTGCTCGCAACCTATGCAGATGAAAAATCCAGAAATATTGTGTTTCGGAGTTTTATCGAAGTTTCTACTGTCAACTAATTCCAATTACCATACTTTCCCGAATCCAAACTCTGCTGAATATAAAATCAAATATATGGAGAAACAGAACAAGGGGACGGAAGTTACAGTTAGATGTCAGTGCTAAAGACTGACACAACACGACTAATTGTGCAAAAGCAAATATGTTTATTGCTTTGCCATCCAAACAGTATGCATCCGCGGGCCACGGTAAAGTGCATTTCCCACCAATGAGAAGCATCACTCCAGCTCTTATTTAGCTCAGTGAGGGTATCTGACTTATATTGGCTAATTAATTAATTTTTGAATAAGCATATAGTATTGTTTATATTAGAAAATAAAAATTTAATTCACTTATTATATACCCAACAACATATAGTTCATCCATATTATTTTCAAAACATGCATCCTGTAAATCCATACAAAAGTTAGCCCCAAAATTCCTGCATTTCCACAAAGTCCAACTTATAAAATCTCCCCTATACTACAACCGCTTTAAGGTACGTTATAACTACTCAATAAATCATTTATTCTAACTATTAATTGAAATTAGAAAATAAAAATTTAATTCACTTATTATAAACCCAACTACATCTACTTCATCCATATTATTTTCAAAGCATGCATCCTATAAATCCATACAAAAGATTAACCCCAATATTCCTGCATTTCCATAAAGTCCTACTCATAATCTCCCCTATACTACATCCACTTTAAGGAACACTCTAACTGCTCAATAAATCATTAATTCTAACTATTAATTGAAATTAGAAAATAAAAATTTAATTCACTTATTATAAACCCAACTACATCTACTTCATCCATATTATTTTCAAAGCATGCATCCTATAAATCCATACAAAAGATTAACCCCAATATTCCTGCATTTCCATAAAGTCCTACTCATAATCTCCCCTATACTACATCCACTTTAAGGAACACTCTAACTGCTCAATAAATCATTAATTCTAACTATTAATTGAAATTAGAAAATGAGAATTTAATTCATTTATTATAAACCAAACTACATATACTTCATCCACATTATTTTCAAAACATGCATCCCGTAAATCTATACAAAAGATTAACCCCAATCTTCCTGCATTTCCACAAAGTCCTACTCATAATCTCCCCTATACTACACCCACTTTAAGGAACATTCTAACTACTCAAGGATTCAGCCAAGCCCGCATATATCCTATCATTATTCCGTAAGCCCCCTGAAAATCTGGTCTAGCTGGACCAGCTCGATAATTCTCTTTTGACAAGCGTTGGGCGCTAGAGTCCGGACAGTTTGTTGGACTTGACCGCTGGACTGTGATGGATGCTGCTGTAAGGAACGTAGTATAAGGGAAGGAAGTGAAGATGCATTTTGTGATGTTTTGGTGTTTTTGAAGTGTTTTTAAACTGTATTTCGTGTTTTATGTTTAATTCATTTCAGTGTTTCTTGTGTTGGTAATAATTGGAATTTCTTTAATGATCAATGACAGTTAATTTATCGTATTTTGTATAACTATTTGTTTTGTTTAATTGTTATTAATTTGTGAATGGCAGCTTCTGTTTAAAAAAAATCGGTTATTTTTATTACAAATATTTTTATGTGTACTTTTATGTCTATTTTTATAATTTGTCAAGAATATTGAATAGAGAAAAAATAATTTAAATCGAATGACAAATGAAAATGCAATTAAACTGTATTTGTAACTGAATATTGTTTAAGGCAGAACGGTGTACTTTATTAAAAGAAATACCACGAAACTGATTTTTTTAAATTTCTAACTGCTATTTAGTGAAATTAATTTGTTTCTATTAAAAGGATATTGTGCTATTTTTAAAAAATGAAGTTCATTATTCAATGTATATCCATGTTCAATTATATGTGAAAATATATATTTAAATTTATTAACAGCATTGTCTCAATTTCTAGGACAACATTAATATATTTATTTATTTTACAAGTTTAATACAAAAAATAAAAGCGTTTTTAAAGTATTATGTGAATTTAAATTAATATTATATTTAGTTGAATATTTTTTAATTTTCACCATTATTAATAATCTTAATTTAAGTTATATTATTTTTACATCTTAAATTTTTTCTGAAATACAAAAAAAAATTAGTAATTTTAAGTATATACGTTTTAGCAGTATTTACACTTGTATTAAAGCTGATTGATTATGCTATTTTGTGTTATGTGCGTATACATAAATTCAGCAATTTATATTTAAGGTACGTCGGGGGGCCCCCACATGTTTTTCTGGCCTGGGCCCCTAAACTTGTAAACTTGCCCCAGTTTACCCTACCGATTGATTTTCCCAGTGACACCTAAACAACTCCCAAAACAACAAAAAAAAACAATGAAAATCGCCTTTCCAGACTACATTCACCTTTCCACATATGGATGTCAATTTCACATCCCATGCCACTACCTCTCCAAACAAAAACCCGAAAGTGAAAAGCATATCTCATGTTCTTTGTCGTCCCCCTGCGTATTTCTGCGTCCCGTCCCGTCTGACTTAAACAAAAGCCCCGAGAAGAACTGAAGACAAATTGAAGAAGAACCCTAAGATCTCCTCTGCGGAAAAAAAGAAATCCTAAGGGGGGTAGGATGGATGCAGTTCGAACTTTTATGCTTTCGGAGCGGACGATTTCGAAATGGAAAGAATCGTACGGGTTGCCTAACATGGGAAGGGGTCATTAGTGGAAATTCTATTTTCGGGGTAAGTATTTTCAGTAGCGCTGAAAATATCCACGGTTGGGTTCGTCCCGACTCTGGAATTTTAGAGTTTGGAGTTTTTAGAGTTTGGAGTCGTGTTTCGGACACTTGATAGTAACGAATTTCGAAATTGTGTGGGAGGTTCTATAAATATCCGAGATGGAAATAAACTCTATTTTTTAGTTATTTTTTAAATAATATAAAATAACATAGTGTATTTGTTGTTCAGTGGAATAAATTCGATTCGTATGCTGTTGACAAAGTTAAAAATACCATTTTTATTTGATATAATTTTTTGTTTTTTTTAGAATAACTGCATTTTTTATAAAAATATATTTTATTTTTATCCACTTAACCGGCAAAATAGCTTTTAAACATTCATGAATCTTCATTTTTTTTTATAAACTATCCTTCCAAACAGTCCATAAATATAATCTGTTATAATATTTTTTTAATATAAGGCTTTAAATTATTGTATTTCTTACTGTGAAATGGGAAAACCGTGTATTCCCAGCAAAAAAAGTCAGCACAAAACCTTCATCAAAATTTTTAAATTGAAGGTTTCACGCAGGAAAACTGCAGTTTTTTTGAAGATCTATAAAATTAAAGGTTTTTGTTTCAATGTCCTTCATAAAAACTGCAAAAAACCTTCATAAAAACCTTCAAAAAAAACTTCAATTTTTAATCATGAAGGGAAAATGCAGATATTTTAAAGGTTTTATGCAGGAAAATTAAAAACTTCAAAAAAAAACTGCAGTTTTTTGTTTCAATATCCTTTATAAAACCTTCAAATAACCTTCAATTTAAAAATTTTGATGAAGGTTTCATGCTGACTTTTTTTCCTGGGTCTGCATATTCTTTAGTGACTCTGCAGATAAACTAATTTGCTCAGTTAAAGTGCGGAATCATCTTCAAAATAAGAGATTACAAAATAAAAAAAAAATTCCGCATTTTAACTAGGGAATGTTCAGATTGACGTATTCCGAATAGTGAAAGTGAGAAACGCTCTTTACCAAACTTTATTTAACATAGCTACCGCTCACCGAATATACAGGATATATATTTGTTTAGTTAAGACATGGGCGCTTGGAGCGGGTTTTAAATTGAATGGGCGTTCCTTTGAAGTATATTACATACATATTTGTACACATTTAGGTATAATATTTAAACAAAGCTGTAGGGAGAAGCGTGAATGTATTAAGTGAGATATTCCAATACGGTTGGTTGAATTAAGGGAGACCCAAGCCCCAAATTTCAAAAAGAAATTGCAATTTTTTCTTCTTCACAAAACGATGCTATACATACCTAAGAAGGTGTGTACAAAATTCCAAAATAAAAAAAAGAAACAGAACCTATGTTTTTTTAGATGTTTGTATACCATTTATCATCAATCTACCCACTTTTCGTCCGCAACAATAATCATTTACTCAAAATATTTTTTTTAACATTTAGGTCACGTTTAAAATGACAAGGCTTTGTAACTAATTAACTTAAAACCAAATTGTTAATACTTTTTGAAGCTCTCATATTTGTTTTATAAAAGTATGTATAGCTTTTTTAAATTAAGTTATAAATTATTTTTTTATGAATTATTAAACATAAAAATTTGAATCTTTTTAAAGTTTTGAACTTAAAATAAGTTTTTGAAAACTATTAAAAACCAAATCTGCAAAATCATATGTCTATAGTACATACTTTGACGTTATTTAATCAATTAAAAAAATTAAAAACTTTAAAAATTGAAGGAGGAGTAGTGTTTTTTTAAAAAAGTCTATTTAAGCCTAAAAAACACAAAAAATAACAAAAATAATTATTTTAAATATATTTTTGTTTTTGATTATTTTTAAGAATTTGTTTTCCAACAATAAAAAAAAACTAGGAGGCTCCGCCCCCTGCCCCGCTAACGCTCTGCCAACCGCTGACATCATCAAAATAATTATTTACCAATGAATTGAAGGGGTTAATCGTCAAAAATAGCTTACATAATGGCAAAATAAAAATGCGGGCGCAACAGAATTTTGTAAACAATCTAACTGTTGCCATTCCGCATACAGAAAAACAGCGTTTTTCAATCACCGCGTAAGAGAATTATATATAAAGATGGTATTTCTGAATTCATTAATAAACAAATCAGGATTTGGGGCTAGGGTCCCGAGTAACAAAAATGTATATTTAACGCTTGGTGTAATTAAAACGACAAACCACGGAAATAAACATAGGTCATAACATAAATGAACCAAAAATAATATATTAATTAAAATACTCCGATTATGAAGGTCTTATAACTTATCCCTTACCGATCATTTCCAGTATTTACATAGCAAACGGGGCATTAAATACATATCGTCAAAGTAACATATATCTTCAAACATAATAAGAGTTGTTTCATAAACACAAAAAAATTACATAACATTACTCGATATTTATAATACGAATACACAAAAGTCAATTCTATCCATTGACGCATAGAACTCTGATAATAGTATTGATTTTTTAATCAGTTAATTTACGAATGTGCAAATAATACTCCGCCGGAAGATCAAAGTCTCAACGATTAGTGTCACATGAGCGTGTTTGTATTTTTAACGATGGAACAGACTCAAACACATTTCCGTTTAATTAATCTGAATTTAAAATTATTTAATCTTCGAGACTGCTGACATCCCTCGAGTAATAGTTCATTACACATTTCACCACCTTGATGTTAATTCTTGGTGAACTGAAAGATGAAGCGAGACTTTGAAATAAAGGAAACTTTGATGGAGTCAGACTAATTAGCGAAGTTGCGTTGTGATGAGTAACCGGATTATAATTTTGAAATGTTAAAATCGAGAATTATGTGTTTCTGTAGTTTAAAGTATTTTTGTTGTTAAGAAAATATTTATTATATAAAGTGTAATATTTGCAATCGTATATATTATTTCTGTAGTAAATGTCCCTTTTACGGTCCGTGTGCTCAATGGATCTTAACACATGGAGTCTCAAAAGAAAAAGTAACCGGATTATAATTTTTAAATGCTAAAACCGAGAATTATGTGTTTTAAAGTATTTTTATTGTTAAGAAAATATTTATTATATGAAGTGTAATATTTGCAATTTTATATATTATTTCTGTAGTAAATGTCCCTTTTACGGTCCGTGTGCTCAATGGATCTTAACACATGGGATCTCAAAAGAAAGAACATTTTTAGGCGTAGTGACGAATCTTACGTTCATCTCATAAATATCAAAGTTTTTTTTTAAATGCCTTTAAAATAATTCATTTAAACGTAGTTTTTTAAACCAACCGTTGATAATGCTGCCATCTATGAATGAGCAGAAACGTTAAACTTTTATGATTTTTTGGCTATAAGAAATACCCAAATATATTTCACTTTTACAAAGAATGTGTGTGGGGAGGGGTTGGTCATGTGATAATTATCGCACGGGCATGCTCGTATAATTGTATTTTTTTAAGAAATTATTTATTTAATAAGTAAGATTTTTTATAATGTAATTGTTTATTTATAGGGATCAAATAGTTTATATACTAAAAATAATATTACATACAACTGTTTTAAAATTTTAAAAAACGTAGTCTGATACGTTTTTTGATAATGTTTTAAAATTTTAAAAAACGTAGTATGATACATCTGAACGTAGTATGATACGTCTGAACGTAGTATGATACCTTAATAGTTTGTCAGTTAACATTATTATATTACATCTTACTTTGAGAACATTTAATAAAAAGTTGGGTTAAAAATATATTTTTATTTATATTACAAAAGTACTAAACTTAAAAAATATGTATATTCCATAAATACATTCCTCCTTAATATATTACCCTTATTTTTTATTGCATATTTCCAGACAACACCTCAAAAGAAAATAAGCCTCACCTTATTTCCAAAGTGTCGCGTTTCATGAGTAAACACACTTCCCTGCCGACGAAATATTTCTTTATTATGAAAAGTCACGATTCCATCCCATAAATAATAGTTAAATGCCCCCCACTTACGCCCTGACTACGAAATCAGATGGATCAGCCCTTTTATATTCAGGATGGCCTAATGAAAGCCAGATTCCGCCCTCTTTCCCGCACAGTGAGTCCTATGGCGAGATACACCAAAAGCAATAGGGACTCACGCTCGCGACTCAAAGGAGGATATCTCGGATAGAGGACGCCTCATAAATATTAATGAGATAGTTATAGAGGGATGAGGATCTCAAAGGGAAAATGTGGCGGGTTTGAAACTGGTAATTGAACGGTATAAAAGGATTAAATGGTTCGCGTATTCAAATGGCAGTGGTCTGCAGGTTGCGCGGGTACAGTAACAGACTAGAGCAGGTGGGTTGAATTTGTTTAAGTGACACTTAGTCGGCAATATATTTGGTCGTCAGCTGTTAGCATTTGACGTACAAGGCATCAATGCATTAGTCATCAAGGCATTTAGTCGACGTATGTCAGGCTGGGATTACACTATAAAGCAAAATAGATATACAGGCCAGCTATGTAGCACTGATCTCTAACTGTAACTTCTGGATCGGGCAAGACATTTTGTTGACTTGAAGTCGATATGGAAGCCACCATGATGTGACCCACTTTTCTTGAAACCGCAATATTTCGTATATTTTTCATGTTAAAATACGCCGACATATATTGCTTTTGGCTATTTTTTTGTTATTTTCATTTTAAACCCATTTTAAATGCAATCTGTTATTAAAATAGGAAGTCATTTGCAAGTCAAAGTAGAAGTAGTTAAAAAGCAAGAGCAAAAACTATTTGTTTGGCAATGTAAAAATTAATTCTATAAAAAGAAAATATAATATTTATATACATTCATATTTATATACATTATATATTTTTACAATGCTATGGTAATAAAAAACACCACTAAATCACTTTAAAAAAATGTTGGAGCATAGCATGGCAGCTTTCAATTAGCTTCAGCGCGCCCATAGAGTAAACAATGTTTGAGCCTTCCAGCAGTTACAGTTAGAGTTCAGTGCTATGTAGCTGGGTAGCCAGCTATGTAGCCACCACTGAACTCTAACTGTAATTTCTCGAAGGCTCAAAACTTGTTTTCTCTATTGGCGCGTTGAAGCCAAAGTGGCAGCAGCCATATTGTGCCCCAACATTTTTTTAAAGTGATTTAGTGATGTTTTTTAATATCATAGTATTGTAGAAATATTCAATGTTTATAAATATTATATTTTCTACTTATATAATTAAGTTTTATATTGTCAAACAAATAGTTTTTGCTCTTGCTTTTTAACTGCTTTGACTTGAAAATGACTTTCTATTTTAATAGCAGATTGCGTTTAAAATGGGATTCAAAAGAAAAATTAAAAAAATTCAGCCAAAAGCAATACATGTAGGCTTATTTTTACATGAAAAATATACGAAACATTGCGGTATAGAGGGGAGTGAGGCACAGCATGACTGTTTCCACATTGGCTTCAAATCAACTAAATGTATTGCCCAATCCAGAAGTTGCAGTTATAGATCAATGGTAGCCGCAGGAGCTTTTCAGTGATTCGGCAACCCATACCACGTGATATGCATTGTCGAATTACCTAGAAGTTCACACGCGTTTTTCTCGTTTCTTGTAGAATGGTGCCTCACTATTTAGTTTGACAAACAAAACCAGCAGATATAAGCTCTTCGGTATTAATTTAATGGAGATGGACCTTAAATTATTTAACTTCTGTAACTGTTATAAATTTACCAATAATATTCAATATCCATGTTATCGTCAGTCTATAGTTACATTTTGCCTTTTCACCACATCGCAATAATAACCGGTTTTAATAAAAAAATAATTATAAATATAGTATTGCGATTTCCAATATAAAATAGAAGGCGTCCACGTTGGTAGCCTCCGTGTCCGAGTGGATTAAGGCGTCAGCTGGGAATCCGAGGGTTCCCGGTTCGGACCTGTGCGACGGACTAGACTAAGAATAGTAAAAAATTAGTGATATTGCAATTGGAGGGTAGCCAACTTCGCTACCAAAATACTAGAATGTCGTCCAGAAAATCCACAAAAAATTAACGGTGTGTATACGGGACTGGTGCACGATACATCTGATCGGGGTCCAAAGGCCCGACGTCTATTGAAGGCGTTGGGTACCAGCTCAGGTGTTGTCCTAGTCATCTGACCATGGTTTGAAAATACGAGACCACTTTCCCGGGTCTTTCCTTCGAGATAGGCCCCGAACCGTCGCCAATAGCCCACTGTGCAGCTCTAGTGCGACGTTATTTAACCCAAACCAAACCAAACTATGACAGGGGATGTAAGACATTCGCCCTGTGTATTAAATGTGAGCAAGTACCTACTTCACACGAGCATATCCAGTCTTGCTTAGGGCTGAATCACTGAACTCTAACTGTAACTGCTGGAAGGCTCAAACTTTGTTTCCTCTACGAGCGCGTTGAAACCAATTGAAAGCTGCCATACGGTGCCCCAACATTTTTTTAAAAATGATTTAGTGGTGTTTTTTATTATCAAAGCATTGTAGAAATATTAAATATATTTAAATATTATATTTTCTTCTTCTAGAATTAATTTTTATATTGCCAAACAGATAGTTTTTGCTCTTGCTTTTTAACTACTTCTACTTTGACTTGCAAATGACTTCCTATTTTAATAGCAGATTACATTTAAAATGGGTTTAAAAATAAAATAAAAAAAAACTTACCCTAAAATAATTTATGTCGGCGTATTTTAACATGAAAAATATACGAAATATTGCGGTATCAAGAAAAGTGGGCCCCATCATGGCGGCCTCCATATCGGCTTCAAGTCAATAAAATGTCTTGCCCTATCCAGAAGTTACAGTTAGAGATCAATGGGCTGAATCGTGAAGATCTGGTGAAAACCCTGCCCTGGAAATGGACTTTCAGAGAGTAAATAATTTGGTGGTCCTGGCCTAGTATATTCTAATCTGGGTGGAATAAGTAATAACAACAACAAATACAAAGATAATAAATATTATATTTATTCCAAAAATAATATTGACTAATCACATTACGATTGGCGTCAAATCAACTGATTCACACACCGCAAATCGCCCCCTCTGAAGATTACACAGGAATCAATTATTCCGCCCATGTAAATCACGCCAATTCTTACAAATCCCCAGTCGAGTCTAGTTTCGCTGATTAATGATTCACAATTCCGAATCTCAGGGAAGTTTGTTTGTAGACTATTCATAAATTCAGCTTTCGCGTCATAAATTATTTCTGCTGTCTTTCTCCCTCGATGCATTGGAAGCCCGCATAAATCTTAATGAAACGAGGCTCTCATATTGAGCAAACAATGCCGAAGGGAGAGGCTTTTGTAGGGATTTCCATTGCCCAAACTCGGAATGCGCAGTGGTTGAGTTAAAATATTTGATTAACAATCAGCCGAGGATTGTTAAAGTCTGGGATTCCAGTTGCTTTGGCGGGATTGGGCTTGACATAGGGAAATAGAATGACGTGTGATTTTCGGAAGTTAAAGAGATGCTCATTTAAGGATTGATATTCACTTTGGGATTTCGGTTGTTTTAATTAATTTAGATACACTTGGATATAGTAGACGGTTCGGGTTGGCTGGTTTATTAATGTCGCTCTGGAGTTGCACAGTGGGCTATTGCGACGGTTCGGGGTTCACCTGGAAGGAAAGATCCGGGAACAGTGTCTGGTATTTTTTGAGGATTGTAAAATTCTGGGATTCTAGTTTATTTAGTGGGATTGTGCTTGACATAGGGAAATATAATGACGTGTGATTTTCGGAAGTTAAAGAGATGCTCATTTAAGGATTGATATTCACTTTGGGATTTGGGTTGGTTGAATTAATTTAGATGCAATCGGCTCTTGTTGACAGTTCGGGTTGGTTGGTTGGTTTATTAACGTCGTTGCAGAGTTGCGCAGTGGGCTATTCAGACAGTTCGGGATCTATATCAAAGGAAAGACCCGGTAACACTGAATCGTATGGCTCGTACTTTTCGAGGTTCGTATTTCGATGCCTCGTATTTTTCGAGTATTGTAAAAATTTGATTCGGAGTCTATCTCGAAGGAAAGACCCGGGAACACTGCCTAGTATTTTTTGAGGATCGTCTTTTGAAGCCTCATATTTTTCGAGGATCGTCTTTCAAGGCCTCGTATTTTTCGAGGATTGTTCAAGTATTGGATTCGGGGTATATGTCGAAAGAAAGACCCGGAAACACTGCCTCGTATTTTTCGAGGTCTTGTATTTTTCGAGGATTGTTAAAATATTGGATTCCAGTTTTTTTAGAAGGATTGGGCTTGACACTGAAAATGAGAATGATGGGTAAATTTTCGGAAGTTAAAGATATGTTCATTTAAGGATTGATATTCACTTTGGGGTTTCGGTTGGTTGAATTAATTTAGCTGCACTTGGATATTGTTGACAGTTCGGGTTGGCTGGTTTATTAATGTCGCTCTGGAGTTGCACTGTGGCGACGGTTCGGGGTCTACCTTGAAGGAAAGACCCGGTAACACTGCCTCGTATTTTTCGAGTGTCGTATTTCGAGGCTTCGTATTTTGCGAGGATTGTTAAAATCTTGGATTCAAGGTCAATTTCGAAGAAAATGGCCGAGAACATTCTCACGTATTTTTCGAGGGTGGTATTTCGAAGCTTCGTAATTTGCGAGGATTGTTAAAATCTTGGATTGAAGGTCAATCTCGAAGAAAATACCCGAGAACATTCCCACGTATTTTTCGCGGGTCGTAGTTTGAGGTTTCGTATTTTGCGAGGATTGTTAAAATCTTGGATTCAAAGTTAATCTCGAAGAAAATACCCGAGAACATTCCCACGTATTTTTCGAGGGTGGTATTTCGAGGCTTCGTAATTTGCGAGGATTGTTAAAATCTTGGATTCAAGGTCAATCTCGAAGAAAATACCCGAGAACATTCCCACGTATTTTTCGAGGGTCGTATTTCGAGGCTTCGTAATTTGCGAGGATTGTTAAAATCTTGGATTCAAGGTCAATCTCGAAGAAAATACTCGAGAACAATTCCACGTATTTTTCGAGTGTCGTATTTCGAGGCTTCGTAATTTGCGAGGATTGTTAAAATTTTGGATTCAAGGTCAATCTCGAAGAAAATGCCCGAGAACATTCCCACGTATTTTTCGAGGGTGGTATTTCGAGGCATCGTAATTTGCGAGGATTGTTAAAAGCTTGGATTCAAGGTCAATATTGAAGAAAATACCCGAGAACATTCCCACGTATTTTTCGAGGGTCGTATTTTAAGACCTCGTATATTTTAAGGATTGTTAAAGTCTTATATTTTCGAGGCTTCGTATTTTCGAAGATTGTTAAAGTCTCAGATTCCAGTTTCTTTAATGGGATTGGACTTGACGCTGGAAAAGAGAATGACTGGTGATTTTCAGAAATTAAAGAGATGCTCATTTATGTATTGATATTAACTTTGGGATTTGGTTGGTTGAATTAGATTTGCTGTACTAGTTATTCAAAAAAAATGTTGGTTGGATTATTACTAGAGTCGCACAGTTGGATAGTACAGTAGTTTGGGGTCTACCTCAAAGTAAAGACCCGGGAACATTGCCACGTATTTTTGAACCATAGTTAGATGTCGAAGACAACACCTGATCTAGAACCTGACGCAGCATGTATAAGGAGCAGGACATTGAACCAAGATTATATTTAACGTACACCACTCACATTTACACTCAGGTAGTAATTGTGGATATTCTTAGACAACCTTTGTAATTAAGAAATAAATCTAACAACCTTCCGATCACGAGATCGCTTCAGATTACCTTGTCAAGTTTACGTCGGATTCGAACTCGCAATCCTTTGACTGGTAGACGAATATGGCTCCAAATGGATTTTTGTTATAGATGTGGGCAATATGGAAGTATCCATACTGAATCTCAGTTTTTTTATAAGTGTTTTAGTGGTGATTTTTAATACCATAGCATTGTAAAAATATTAAATGTATATAAATATTATATTTTCTTCTTATAGAATTAATCTTTATATCGCCAAACAAATAGTTTTTGCTCTTGCCTTTTAACCACTTCGACTTGCAAATGATTTTCTATTTTAGTTGCAGATGGTATTTAAAATGGGTGTCAAACGAAATTAGAAAATAAACTAAATTAAAGGCAATAAATGTAGGCTTATTTTAGCATCAAAAATATACGAAATATTGCGAAAGTGGGGCACAGTTGTTACCCCTTCAATTGGATTCAAGCCAACAAAATGCATTGCCCAATCCAGAAGTTACAGTTAGAGAGCAGTGAGCGAAATTGTTAATATGAAAATGAAATAAAAATATTATAATTTTAAATTAATACTTTAGCAATCTTTCTTTATTATGAAACTTTGGAAAACACTTATGTAAAACTTTCTTTTCAAAATACTTTTTAAAAGCTTCATTAGTTTTGATTAAATAAAACAAATCACTAAGAGAAAGCCTTTAAAGATTAACTGAGCGTAAGAATTTTACACCGAACTAATTCTAACACACTCAAATAAGTTTTAAGCCTTTTCGATTAAAAATCGCCTATAATCAACACGGTTAAAAGCTTTCCACACCCTACTTTAATTATCATGCCCTCAAGTCAGATAATAAGGGCAGTCAGATGAAATGATTAAGGGAAAAAAATAAGAAAATTACAAGGCGTAATCTGTACATCGATTCAAGTACATTTTTTTCTGCATATCTTATTCAAGCTAATTCGGGTTTACTTTTTAGTTTTTATTGGTGAATTGGCTGGAGTTAATTTCGTGAGCAATCTGTGGAAAAGAAGTATCTCCCTCCTATCTTTGAACGAAATCAGAACTTTTACTCGGGGATTTTCTGATTTTTGGGCTTTTTACTTGTTTTTGGGTGTCGATTTTAATACAAAAGTTTAAAATCCGTTTTTTATTTGTCTTTTCGTATATGATTTATTGCATGTTCTTTTCTCGCAGAGGTTGGGATCAATAAAATTGAATTGCTTTGTATATCTCGCTCATTTTTAACCCTGCAGAGGTCGTGCTGCGCAATGCAAAATGAAACGAATTCACTGTTAAAAATGCTTTCTCATATTTGACGAAACTTTTGTCATTTTTTTACGAAACTTTTGTCATTTTTGCCGAAACTTTTGTCATTTTTTGACGAAACTTTTGTAATTTTTTGACAAAACTTTTGTTACTTTTGACGAAACTTTTGTAATATTTGACGAAACTTTTGTGATTTTTTTACGAAACTTTTGTGATTTTTTTACTAAACTTTTGTCTTTTTTTGACGAAACTTTTGTCATAATTGACGAAACTTTTGTCATAATTGACGACACTTTTGTCATTTTTGACGAAACTTTTGTTATTTTTGACGAAACTTTTGTCATTTTTTGACAAAATTTTGTCATTTTTTGACAAAATTTTGTCATTTTTTGACGAAACTTTTGTTATTTTTGACAAAACACATGGCTGCTATATGTTTCGAATAAATGTTTCGTCAAACTAAGAAAATTTTGTATTTTTTAACGAGATTTATTTCGTTAAAAACGAGTGTGAAAAAACATAAAGTGTTGAAATCGAAAGTTCTAGCTCCATATTTTCGTTAATGATTTTGAAAAACTGCGTGCAAGTAAATTATTATGTGGTGCTGTTACATGTATAAGCAACATAACTGAGCTATCTAAATTGTTTTTTAGGTTTTATTGCGTACCAAAGTTGCATATTTCATTCCCATACACTCTGTATTATTGAAGTAAAATATTAAGCCCTACTGCACCTTGACGTAAAAAAAATCCTTCTTTTCCTCCATCACTACCTTTCCATTATCCCGTTAAGGGATACAGTACAGTTGCAATCCTTCAAAAAATCAGGTTTTCGGTTTATAGCCTATTGGGTTTATAATTGTGATTACCTATCATTTGATACTAAGTTTATGAAAAAATTCACATATTGAGTAATATAAAATTTGAAATTGAAATTTAAACAAAAGTGGACACGCCCGCTTTTGGAAGCAGGTCACTATTTGAAAATTTTAAATTTTAATTGCTTAAAATAAAGCCAATATTTTGTGCTCTCACTCATCCTAAATAGTTGCGAAAAATGTGCACAGGAAGACTAATAATCAATTTAGATTTACCTGTGATTTTGCGTTTTACAGTTTTTCAAGAAATGGTTATTTTCCCATCTTTTGATGCACTATTCTCAAAAGTTATATTTCCCATTCAAAACAAAATTTTATATATCATTAGTTTAGTGTAAAATCTACATGTTAAACCCAAATGTTAGTTGTTTCAACATACGTATGTGCGAAAATACATGAGTCCAAAAGTTAACAAAATGTCTCTATTTTTAAAAACAAATATGGTAATTTTTTTTATAGTCCATAACCAAAATTAAAATTAGATCCAGTAGTTTAATTACAATGCATTCTACCTAAAAATAAAATTGGGTGATTGGATATTGAAAACTGCTTTAGAAAAATGTACCCTACGAATACATTAACCTAAAATTCTATAGTTATAAAATTTCATTTTTCATAAAAAGCATACTAAATGCAGAAAGTAATGCAATTTAAACTTGTTAAATATTTGCTTCCCCACATGTGTAAAACATTTTACATCAATTTAATTAATAGTATTGTAATTGCACTGCTTTTTATAAACACATAACATTATCCATTCTTGTTCATCGCAAAGTATACGATCCCCTCAACTGCAAATATCTGAATTCTTCTAAATTGCATATATTTCTGACAAAAAATATATTTTTCAATACATTGAAAAATCTACGCATCACCCACAACTACTCAACGACAATCGGGCCTAATGTTTCTGAAAATGTAAATCAAGGGCATTTCCAACCTCAAGTTGCATATAGGTAATTTCGACCGAATAAAATAATAATGCAGAATGTTGTCTAGTTCGCCTCTGCTTAATTGGCAGACGATCCCATAGTTTTGGAGCTGCACTGCTTTTTATAAGCACACAAAATTATCAATTTTTATTAATCGCAAACTACACGATCCCCTCAACTGCAAATACCTAAATTCTTCCAATTTGCAAATATTTCTGACAAACAATACATTTATTAATACATTGAAAAACTACACATCAACCGTAAATACTCAACGACAGTCAAGCCTAATATTGCTAGCAATGTAAAACAAAGACACATCCAACCTCAAGTTTCATATAAATAATCACGAACGAATAAAATAACAAATGAAGAAGTTTGTCTAGTTCGCATCTGCTGAATTGGCAGCCGAGTCCATAGTATTGCAGTTGCACTGCTTTTTATAAGTACAAAAAAATACCCAATTTTTTCATCGCAAACTTTCCGGTTCCCTTACCATACTCTCTCATCCCAAACAACGAATCAATAAACCTAATTATAAACCTAATAAATAAACCTAAATATCCAACTTACATTGCACACTCAGTTTGACCGTCGCTATCTTGGGATGGTATGTCACGGAGTTGGACGCCTCGCACCTGTACACCGCGTTGTTGTCCGTCTTTTCGACGGTGAAGGTCCGGATGTTGGTGACCTCCCTCCCGCTGGTGCTGAATGACACGTCCACCTGCACGTTGTCCCTGTACCACACCAGCTCGGCCTGCGGGTTGCCACCCCGCGTTATGCAGGCCAGCGTGAGGGAGTCGCCGACCTGCACAACGTCCCCTTCGACGTAGCCCTCGATCTCCGGAATGCCAGGAGGATCTGCAAGATAGAAACGCAATGGTTAACTGTATTTATTATTTATATATAAGTCTGGATACTGCTAAAAATGTCGGATCATTTTCGTCAAAACAGAAGCTTCCGAAGAAAAACGTTCGGCACTTTTCTTCAATAAAAAAATTCTGCAAAAAAAAGCTGCAAAAAAAAACTGCAAAAAAAACCGCAAAAAAAAACTGCAAAAAAATTTGCAAAAAAAATTGCAAATCAAAAAAAAATCTGCAAAACTCTGCAGGATACCACATCTGAAAAAAAAACTTGCGAAAGTTAATTATTTTCTTTTTTTTTGTAAATTTGCCGCTTATATTTAAACACATTCTTTTAAATAACCGCACATTTTTGCAGAAAATGTTTCAAATAACCGCAGTTATAAGTGCAGACTTTTCTTTCTGGGTTGATATATGCTCTTATTAAATATTTCGTCAAACTGACGAAATTCATGTATTTTTTTAAGAAATTTATTTCGTCAAAAGTGAGGACAATTTTTTAAATAAATATAGGCTTGGATGGGGGCTACTGGAATCTCAGACCTCTAGATCCGGTGTCCTATGATTTATCTTTCCATGCTATATTTAATGGCTCCATTGAATTGTGACAATCTAAGTATAAGAAACAAAAAGGAGCGGACGCCACTGAAAAGGACCGATAATCAATCTGAGTAAATTACTCTCGGAATATTGAAAAATATTTTTTCCAAAAAGTTGCGACCTCGTCCGTGTCAGACGAAATAAGCTGACAATAAAAGTTTCGTTTGTTCAAAACCATTTTATATGGTCCTTGAATTATTTTCTGCACCCAAATAATATACATTGCACCGCATTATAATTCTTGGGTGTACTTTGAAAAGTTGATTTCGACCCCTAGGATAAGCTTTTTTTCAGAAATTATGTTTAAATGAAGTGACAATCTTCACAAAATATTCCCTAAACTTTCATTTACTTTTCCACTTTAATAATATTTATACTATATTGATTTAAAATTTTTAATAATTATTCAATATCATTATTATTATGTAATTTTTAATCAGATCATTATAAAAACTATGCAATAAACACTGCATTTTGGGCTATTACACATAATTCTTGTTGAATGTGTACAATACATAACACATAGATATAACGGATATTTGTTTGTTTAATCGTTAAACTGATTTTTGAGAAAACGATTTCCAGTTTGTATAAAATTGTTGAAACCGAGATAAATGTCTCATTATGTTATGTGGTGAGAATAGATTGTTGTGTGGTGTATCCCGCCAAATTATTATTACCAAATTATTTCTCAAAAAATGAGCAGCTAGATTTGATATTGATAATATCGTCGCCTCAAAGCAACAGTAGAATATCAGCAAAAACAGAGATGCCTATGCAATTGATTTTAAAATTTGCTGTTTTTTCAATGCTGAATTTCTATGGCTGTAGTTCAGAGATTTCAAAGAAGACATAAAAACGTCCGAGTGTTCCACTAAATAAAGGCAAATGTTGAAATATTAGCAAGACCGAAAACTCTTTTTCGTTTTTTTTTTTTAGATGTCTTACTGTTGCTCTGAGGCGACGTTATCAGGTTTTATTCCAGCTATCTTTACAAAGTGACCCAATAAATTTAAAATAGTTGTTCAGAAGATGGTTTTCCACATCATTTGATGTCGATTGCTTAAATGGAAACTGAGTTATTACAACTCAATAATCTTGCTTCCCATTCTTTTGGCATACCTTTTTAACATTTATACTGTTTATAACTTCTTCACGTCGCCCTGTTAGTACACTGTTAAGGCCTGTTAAGGCACTGGACTGTGGTACCTGTGGATACGGTTTCGATACCCGATAAGTCTTGGATGTAATCGCTGATATTTATTGAAAGTTATTTATGAAGAGAGCCTATGTAAGCAACTGATATTTTTATTAGTTTTTACAAATTTTTGAGTTCATTTCTTTTTCAAAAATGAAACTTATATATTCGGAGCTATTATAAGCATCAAATGTACTCAACAATAAGTACATTTTACTTATTTTGAGTACCAATTTTCAACAATGTACAAAATGCGCATTTCTTCATTTAAATATATGTTCTAAAATACGGTTCATTTAAATAGAAATAACGTGAAACTTTATTTGCGTCATTGGTTTAGCATATTGAGTAATACAATGTCGTGTTATTGATATTTCGAAAAATATCACAACATAAATAAAACGTCATAAACTATTTCTTGACTTATTGCAATAATTAATCAATAAGCTCTTTTGAAAGGGAACTCCATTAATGTATTGATTAAAAGCCCATTTTTAACATAAATAATCTTTTGTCCCATATAAATATTTATTTATGTCTTTAAATGGTTGCTACTACAATCTCAAATGAAAGTAAATACATTTATGTCAAATCAGCTTTAGCCCCTACATTGATAAAGTAATATTTTCCTTGTGCAAATGCGATGTTTAAAAAGTATTTTGCTTTAAAAAACACGAAATATCAGCTTATGGATTTTAAATGCATTTAATCAAATATACATTCTGAATTACCACAGGAGTTTGGGAAATTAAATATAAAAGGATTTTTATTGGCTGTATGCCCAGAAATATCTATGCAATTACTCATATTAGAAGGACATTGTTCATTTGTTTGTGTACATAGTGAGTTTCGATGTATTTTAAAAGTAACCCAAACTATTTACCATTTTCTGTGCAGCAGTTTCTTTTTTTTTAGCTGATTTGCTCTGTATTTAAGTTAAACACAGTTTGACGAATAAACAAAATATCGAATCTGTAAGATTAAAAATCCTTTTAAATGGAAGTTATTTTTTTTTCTAAAACATTATTTTTTTTAACAAAATATTTTTTTTTTAAATGTGTTTATGTAGAGAATGATTTATAAAAGTTCCATGAATGCTTTTAATTTGAAAATCGCTTCAAAATATAGATTTTTTATAATTTAGTTTTGAAAGAAAAAATGCCAATATTCGAATATTTATACTTGTTCGTATTCTTTAGAGTGAATAGTAATGTTTCTAGAAATATTATGTAAATATATTTAATGTTATGCAGCTTTTTTTTTGGATCATGCATTAACAATGTTTAATTTCCATAATTCGACTTGCTTAAAACCGAAATCTTAAAAATATTTTTTTTTTAATCTATGTACGCTTATTATGCAAGTAGTCTGTTTAAAATGTTATAAGAAAAGTTCAGATACGTTAATGAATCCTTTATTTTTCATACCCTGTCAAAAATAAGTACTTAAAAATAAGTAAAATATACTGAGTTTTGAGTACATTCGATTCTTATCATATCTCCGAATGCATAAGTTTGACTTTCAAAAAAACACACGTACTCAAAAATGAATAAAAAGAGTAGTTGGCATAGGCTGCCTTTATAAATCCCTTTCGATAGATTTCAACCGTTACACCCATGACTTACCGGGAAGCAAACCCATTCCGTTTAAATGATGGCGACCGCATCGAAGTCCAAAGCTTTATCCGATGTACGACCAGAGCGCGTGATGAAATTATGAATAGAAGTAATATTAAAAAGGCGTGGCAAAATACTGGGAAGTAAGAAAATTGAGTCGTAATAACTCAGTTTCCATTTAAGCAATCAATCAACATCAAATATTGTTTTGTTGTTGTTGTTACTAGTCCTTCGCTGGCTAGCGGCAGCTAGACAGCCTCCATGAGTCCCCACACCCTCAAAAAATCCAGGGCCTGAAAAGGATTCGTCTCAAAAAAGTCCCTGGTGAGCCGAAGACAAGACAGAATGTGCTCCTGGGTCGCACTCTCCACGCCACACTTGGAGCATACCGTAACTGCTTAACGCCGTTTTCATAAAAACAACTTCGCAAGTGGCCACTAGCAAATCTAGACAATGCCGACTGATCGGCTCTATCACAAGAGAGGCCAATAGAACCACCAGGGCTGTCCCGCCTATACCATCCATGGGGTGGAGGGACCCTCCACACCTTTAAGTCCTTGATTTTCCTGATGGAGAAAAGTTCATCAAACGTGAGGGAGGAATCAGAGCGAACTGGTTCCGCCGAGTCTCTCTTCGCCAAGTCGTCGGCACACTCATTTCCAAAGATATCGACATGGGATGGAATCCATTTGAAGTGCACCCTCATGGGCCGGACTGAGGAGTCCCAACATGTTCAAAATGGAGATGCCAGTACGATCACCGACGGTGTTCCAGTCTCGCAAGTGTTGTATAGAACTTCTACTATCCGATAAAATCCAGATAGCTCTGAAATTGTCCTCCTCCAAAATGGCCTCAAGTCCGGCCTCAATAGCCAGCAGCTCACTTCTAAATATCGAACAATTATTCGGGTTTCTTGTTTTAATTCTTTTAATTTCTCTAAGAGTTTTATTATAGACTCCACTCCCGGATTGGTTGTCTTCGTTTTTGCTGCCGTCAGTATAAATTTGAATATCATCCACAGATATTTCGTTAATGATAAGACCATCTTCTGAACAACTATTTTAAGTTTGCCAGGTCGCTTTCTTAAGATGGCTTGGACATACGCTGATATTAGCAATATAAAATCACACTGCTATTTTTTGAGAAAGTACGATCACTTAAATTTGAGTTCATCGTCGCATTGTATTCAAAGAAAAACGAGTAAGTCCATGTACTAATTTCTAAAAACATTTTTTTACAGTGTACAATCGTTTTATTTGCTTTTTTGATAATCGTTTTGCGAGAAGAATAAAGAATATCAAAATAATATTTTTTGGGGATTTTCATTGGGTAGGAGAATTACGAAAAAATAGGAAAACGAGAAAAACAAATTTAAATTCAAATATGTGATGCAATCTAAAAATATATATAATTGTTTAATTATGCAAATAAGTTGTTATTACTCAGTAAAAAAAGTCAGCAGAAAACCTTCATCAAAATTTTGAAATTGAAGGTTTGATTCAGGAAAACTGCAGTTTTTTTGAAGATCTATAAAATTAAAGGTTTTTGTTTCAATGTCGTTCATAAAAACTGCAAAAAACCTTCATAAAAACCTACAAAAAAACTTCACTTTTTAATCATAAAGGGAAAATGCAGATATTTTAAAGGTTTTATGCAGGAAAATTAAAAACTTCAAAAAAAAAAACTGCAGTTTTTTGTTTTAATATCCTTTATAAAACCTTCAAAAAACCTTCAATTTTACAATTTTGATGAAGGTTTCATGCTGACTTTTTTTGCTGACTCTTTCATAAAACACATACCTATTTGTAATAAATGTAGTATTTGTTTACATGTTTGGAAGTTTGAAATGCTATTCTGAGTTTAAGCCAGATACAGAAAGCTAAAACAATTGTTTTGGCATGATACCCAATAGGACATTCACAAGCGAAATAGTGAATCGTAAAATATTTTTCAATATATTTTTCACATTCCCTCGTACGAAGTTCTACTATGCTTATTCCAATGCTATATAACGTATTTTTCCTCTATACGATCATCTTTAATGCCGAGTATGAAATTGAATACCAATTTCGACGTATATAAACGAGTGAAACAGCATTCAGTATTGTTTTCTCCGATTTTATAAATCGGTTTCGCTAAATGATAAAGCTGTACATACGAGTGATACTTATTTATAGGCCTAGCACATATCATCGCCTTTTTCATCTGCAGACGCCGCTCTCGGCGTCTGACAAGGATTCCGACACGGGATTGGTTGAATTCTTCGGAATAAAATTGAATACCAATTTCGACGTATATAAACGAGTGAAACAGCATTCAGTATTGTTTTCTCCGATTTTATAAATCGGTTTCGGTAAATGATAAAGCTGTACATACGAGTGATACTTATTTATAGGCCTAGCACATATCATCGCCTTTTTCATCTGCAGACGCCGCTCTCGGCGTCTGACAAGGATTCCGACACGGGATTGGTTGAATTCTTCGGAATAAAATTGAATACCAATTTCGACGTATATAAACGAGTGAAACAGCATTCAGTATTGTTTCCTCCGATTTTATAAATCGGTTTCGCTAAATGATAAAGCTGTACATACGAGTGATACTTATTTATAGGCCTAGCACATATCATCGCCTTTTTCATCTGCAGACGCCGCTCTCGGCGTCTGACAAGGATTCCGACACGGGATTGGTTGAATTCTTCGGAATAAAATTGAATACCAATTTCGACGTATATAAACGAGTGAAACAGCATTCAGTATTGTTTTCTCCGATTTTATAAATCGGTTTCGCTAAATGATAAAGCTGTACATACGAGTGATACTTATTTATAGGCCTAGCACATATCATCGCCTTTTTCATCTGCAGACGCCGCTCTCGGCGTCTGACAAGGATTCCGACACGGGATTGGTTGAATTCTTCGGAATAAAATTGAATACCAATTTCGACGTATATAAACGAGTGAAACAGCATTCAGTATTGTTTTCTCCGATTTTATAAATCGGTTTCGCTAAATGATAAAGCTGTACATACGAGTGATACTTATTTATAGGCCTAGCACATATCATCGCCTTTTTCATCTGCAGACGCCGCTCTCGGCGTCTGACAAGGATTCCGACACGGGATTGGTTGAATTCTTCGGAATAAAATTGAATACCAATTTCGACGTATATAAACGAGTGAAACAGCATTCAGTATTGTTTTCTCCGATTTTATAAATCGGTTTCGCTAAATGATAAAGCTGTACATACGAGTGATACTTATTTATAGGCCTAGCACATATCATCGCCTTTTTCATCTGCAGACGCCGCTCTCGGCGTCTGACAAGGATTCCGACACGGGATTGGTTGAATTCTTCGGAATAAAATTGAATACCAATTTCGACGTATATAAACGAGTGAAACAGCATTCAGTATTGTTTTCTCCGATTTTATAAATCGGTTTCGCTAAATGATAAAGCTGTACATACGAGTGATACTTATTTATAGGCCTAGCACATATCATCGCCTTTTTCATCTGCAGACGCCGCTCTCGGCGTCTGACAAGGATTCCGACACGGGATTGGTTGAATTCTTCGGAAGGAAAACAACCAATTCAGCGTTACGGACGCCAAGATTAAAAAAGGCGGATGAAAAAAGAGAGGATATGTTGCAGGCTTTACGATAAAATTGAAATAATTTTAATGCATTTCCCTTGAGTATAATATGCAATAATATTAATATTATACTTTATTTAAATTTTGAAGAGCCAACTTATTTATGAAAATATATGATGTAGTCCCGGAAAAGCTAGAAAGTACCAGGCAATTCTGAACATATGACGTGCGATGCTAACTAGGCAATAGTTAAAACTATAACATGATGAAGTATGTATATGTTAAACTCCAAAATAAATTACTACATATAAAATTAATAATTCCAAATTTACTAACATCATTCGCATTTCAAGATAGAACCATTGACCTCTAACTGTAATTTCTAGATTGGGCAAGACCCTTTAATGATTTGAAGCCGATTGAAAGTGTAACAACTCTACCCTACTTTCAGCGATACCGCAATATTTCGTATATATTTCACGTTAATATAAACCGATATGTATTGCTTTTGGTTGAGTTTTTTTTTTCAATTTTCTTTTGAAACCCATTTTAAATGCAATCTGATATAAAAATAGAAAACCATTTGCAAGTTCAAATCGAAGTGGTTAAAAATCGAAAGCAAAACATATTTGTTTGAAAATATTAAAATTAATTCTATAAGAAGAAAATATAATATTTATATACATTTGACATTTCGACAATGTTATAATATTAAAAAACAGCGCTAAATCACTTTAAAAAAAATGGGGTTCACTATGGCTGCTTCCACATTGGTTTTACAGCACCCATAGAGGAAACAAGTTTTGAGCGTTCCAGAAGTTACAGTTAGAGTTCAGTGGATAGAACGTATTTTCAACTTTTAATATGATACATATGCAATTTTGAGAATAACCACACGTATTGCAAGGATAGTGGAGACTATATATAAAAGGTGTGCTGGTACTCCCGCTTTCTAATGGAGGGCGGGGAAAAGTATTATTTTGATGTCATAGTGACGCCTCCGGCTTCTGTGGGCGTGTCTAATGCTCTCGTTTGTGCAGTCGTTTTAGGAGTGTACTTAATTTAACATGAATTCTTGTTTTTAACTAATCATGAATTTATTTAAAAGAAAACAGTTAAAATTTGCTTCAAAAAACAATTTGAATCGATTTGAAGAGTTGTTTAGTTATTAAAATATTAGGAATGAATTTCGTTCAATTTGAACTAATGGTTCGTGAGGTGCTGCCATTTATTAGTTTTTTTTTTGCAAACAATTTAAAAGTGATTTCGCTAACTGAATTTAGTATTTGCTGCATTTTATGAGTTTAAATTTTATTTTAAGGATTGCATTTAGTATGTAAAAATTGAAAAAGATTTTCTTAATAAATTAAGCGTATTAAAATAATATTAGCATGTCCATGAATTTTGAAAGAGTAAAATGGGGTCAGAACCATCATGTCAATGCATTTGTATTGGACATATTAAATAAGTTACAATTTCAATCAAGTAAAATACGGGGACATAACAAAATAAGGACGGATTAGCAGTGAAGCTACCTGAACACCTGAATTTTTTATAGATATTTACATTATTTTTCTAATTAAAAATTAAATCACCAGTTGTTACCCAACCGGGGATCGAACGTAAATAGCAATGCTTGAAACATACAGCCAATGAGAATGATCAAAAACTCATAGTAAGGCGGAGCTAAAATTACGTCAAAAGAATACTTTCCTTGCCCCTTTCAAAAAGCGAAACACGAGCACACCTTATATATATATATATATATATATATATATATATATATATATATATATATATATATATATATATATATATATATATATATATATATATATATATATATATATATATATATATATATATATGGTCTTCACTATCCTTGACGGTATTGGAAAAATATTATCGTCAGTCAAATCACAGTCCCGTGAAAGTCTGGGTGGAGTATGTGGCAGCGATGTGTTAGACGATCGCTCTCGCGGTCATAACAAACCACCTCATAAATAAGAAACTGTATATCCTTTGTTTATAGCCAGTTTACCAGCAATAAAAAATAATAGAAAATTTATTAAAATTGTCTGTTTTGTAAAATTTTCAAATTTAAAGCATCATAGTATATTTTAAAAAAATATTCTCTATTAGAATACCTTTTAAAACTGCTAACATACGAATGTGTTGGTAATATAAATTAAAACTTCTTAAGTAAAAACGAACATACAGTCTCAATATTTTTCCCATCCGTCAGAGGGATAAGCAGAGCCAAACACTGTTGAAGTAAAACACTTTTCACTTGACTCAATTCCCAAAAATCCCTACATATTATAAAATTTATTAAAAAAGTCTTATTTGAAAAAAAAAATCAAATTGTAAGCATCATAGTATCTTTTAAAAATATTTTCTATTAAAATACTTTTTAAAACTGTTAAAATACGAATGTGTTGGTAATATAAGTTTAAAAACTTCTGATGTAAAAACAAACATACAATTTCAATTGTTTTCCCATCCCTCAGAGGGATAAGCAGAACCAAACACTGTTGAAGTAAAAAACTTAACTCAATTTCTAAAAATCCCTACATTTTATAAAATTTATTAAAAAAGTCTTATTTGAAAAAAAAATCAAATTTTAAGCATCATAGTATCTTTTAAAAATATTCTCTATTAAAATACTTTTAAAACTGTTAAAATACGAATGTGTTAGTAATATAAATTAAAACTTCTTAAATAATAACAAACATACAGTTTCAATAATTTTTCCCATCCGTCAGAGGGATAAGCAGAGCCAAAAACTAAGTAAAACACTTTTCACTTAACTCAATTCCCGAAAATCCCTACATATTATAAAATTTATTAAAAAAGTCTTATTTGAAAAAAAAATCAAATTGTAAGCATCATAGTATCTTTTAAAAATATTTTCTATTAAAATACTTTTTAAAACTGTTAAAATACGAATGTGTTGGTAATATAAGTTTAAAAACTTCTGATGTAAAAACAAACATAATGTTTCAATAATTTTCCCATCCCTCAGAGGGATAAGCAGAGCCAAACACTGTTGAAGTAAAACACTTTTCACTTAACTCAATTCTCAAAAATCTCAAAATTTTCTAAAATTTATTAAAAATGTATATTTTGTAAAAAATTTCAAATTTGAAGCATCATAGAATGTTTTAAAAATACTTCTTAAAACTGTTAAAACTGTTGTTGGTAATATAAATTAAAACTTCCGAAGTAAAAACAAACATACAGTTTCAATAATTTCCCCATCCCTCAGAGGGACAAGCAGAACCAAACACTGCTGAAGTTAAACACTTTTCACTTAACTCAATTCCCAAAAATCCCTACATTTTTTTAAAAAATTCATCCCCTTAATCCGATTTCCTCTTTAGTTGTTTTAAATCATTTCATTTGACGTTTATTATATATTTATCAACATATATAATTCGTCTCGTTCTACTATTAGAAATAGACGAATCGGCTCAGACGTTACAGAGAAACTGTCGAATTATTAATTCGAAATAGCATGGCCCACACAGGACCTTCCAAATCTCTTAATGGTCTAAAGATTTCTCTAGCGGGTCTATATACCGAGGCAGCCATAAATAAAGGAAAATGGGGCGAGCAGTTAAAAGGCCATTAAGATTTATCGATTAAGAGATACGGTTACGATCTGGCGAAGGCCAGAGGGAATTTCCTGTATTTATTGTTATTTTTTGTAACTTTCAATTAGGGTGGTAAATAAAAAACATATTATATTAAAAGCTTTGAAAACTCTTTATTAATTGACAAAGACTCGAATAGTTTTGACATTTAAAATATAAAATACCGTAAAAAATATGTGTATAATGTTTAAGGGAACTCAGTACACTAAATCCCGACAAAAATTCGATTTTGGGAATTTTATTTTATATTAAACTTTGATATCTAACCTTTCCACTGATATATTATTTTTGTTTATAGTAGCAGTGAATTATTTTAAATTCTACTAGGAGGCACCGACAACCCCCGAATGATTGCTCCGCAAACCAATTCTCGGTTCGCTCGCTGTAAGTTAGGACACAATAACAATGCGTCCTAGTAACAACACTTGTTTAGTTCTATTACTGAAAGCTCTGAAAGTTGAAACTGAAATTTTAAATTATTATTCATCTTTGCATCAATACATTTTGTCGCCATGTAAATCAATATAAAATTATTTAAAGTAAACATTATTTTTAAACTACAAATGGAAAACAATGGTACCACTGACTGGCCTACAATAATTTATTAAATTCCATGTGACTTCCATGCCTTTCCTGCGCCTTAAATCAATTTATAATATTATTGCTAGTTTGTTTTATACATAATTGCTGTTAAGCTTACCATAATCACCTACCAAAAATAGCTTATTTAATGACTAATGACG